>OY986435.1:110892117-111394617 GCA_963920525.1 Dichetophora obliterata
ATTTTATTTTGCTAGTGCATCGAGCTACATCCAATTCACTTACTGCCTTAAACTGAAATTCGTTTGAAGTTTCCAAATCATAACTATCGCTATCATCATCAACGATGGTATGCGAACCATTCGGCGTAGAGGTAGCAACAAAATAATCGTTCAAATGGTTAAGATATATACTACAGGTTTCGCTGTCTTTGTTGCAAACTCCAATACCTTTTAAGTTTCTCCACAGATGTTTTGAAGGAAGAACAGGGTTCAATCTAGACTTGGAAAAGTTTGATTTGGAAAGTCTAATAGCAGATAAAGCTTCGTTCCTGGCTTTTCTGTGCTCATTCCAATTGAGCGCAGTTGGGTTACGCTTCCATTTACGATATGTCTTTGACCGATATTTTAATGCTACTTTAACAGTCTGCGTAAACCCGGGGCAGGGCAGAGAATTGTTTGAAAACCTAGTAGGCATAACAGAGTTAACAACAGCAAGTCCAACTTCAGAAATGCGGTTGAGAAAGCTGTTGGAAAGATTGTCCTGTTGAAGTAGATTAATGTTAAAGTCTCCAGATATAATAAAGTGTTCATAATCAATAGATCAATTTGACAATGAGGTGAAAAACGGAACCAAACTGCAGTTGTGGTTAGGATTATAAACGCATAAAATAAATACTTTTATAGAATTGCCTAAAATTTCAATATTAAAGAATTATATATCAGATTCGCTTGAGCTACCTAGAAAATTAGCATTAAGATATTCCTTACAATAAATTGCAACCCTAGAAGTCATTTATGTCCTCATGAAACCAAATTTCCGAGACACAAATGACATTAACAGAAGTTTCCATAAAACATGTCGCGCGTAAACGTCATTTAAACTTCTAGCATTGAAATGCACAATTCTTAAACCTGCATGCTGCCTACACATAACTTCAATCACAGTCTTACACCCAAAAAATCCTGTAGTAAAAATAAATAAAAATGTATTTAAAACAAATGTTAATTAGTAACTCACCCTCCAAATAAAAATGTAATTATTTTTACTAATTTCAATTATTTACTTTTACTACATATTTTTTAACTACAGAAAATAAATACATTTACATTAAAATTAAATGTTTTTTCATTTATTAATTAAAAAAACTGCAAAACGTTTTCTGTCACAGTACAAAGATTGCTTTTATTATAAGAAGATCAAAGAATTTTTGTATTAAAAAAATGCATTTTAAAAAGTATAGGGGTATTGCATGTACCTTGGACCGCTTTGCGCTAAATCATTTCTCGGCTCTAAAAGAACCCCTAATTTCTTAATAAAACAACTACACACTATTGTCTGATTCATTAGCTATTATGGTAAAGAAAGAAAAATTTGAAAATCCGATTTGAATTTAAGTTATAAATATTTTTATTCAGAAAGCCAAAATGGTCCAAGGTACAATCAGGCATTGTACCTCGGGTAATGGTGTATTGTACCTTGAACCACAAAAAAAAATTTTAATTAAAATAAGCAAAAAGTGGATATTCAGGGGAAGCGACGCTTAGATCCGCAGGCTCTAAATATTTCTTCTATCGAAAAGTCGCTTTCAGCACTAAAGTCAGAGTTTTCGCACTGACCAAAATTTCCGTAATAATTTCTTTCTCGGCTTCGGAGTAGAATTCTCAATATCTGAGGATGCGCTTGAGTTATTATCTCGGAGTTTCCTTTTGACAGTCTTAATTTTTGCCCGTTCTGATTTGATTTTGGTTTTTGTCTGCCATATTTCTTCTTTTTCAGGAGTATCTGTCAATATTCTGGTCCTTCCTTTCTTTCTGCCAGCTTTTGAGCATTTCCGGGCTGCTGCTTTTCGACATGGCCGTATTACATGTGGCGGTGTAACTCCAGATTGCAATATCACTAAAAACAGTGCCTGCTGAGAATCTTATGTGAAGCATAGTAATTATTACCTACCTTGATTTTCTGCGCAAGTTTCGATCGCTTCATCCTCTTGAAGTAGTGTTGCAGATGCATAATTCGAGTCCTCCACTGTTAAAAGGCAATTACCTTGATTTTGCGAGAGACTTTCTGGTGCTGTTACATGTTGATTTGCAAAGGGACGATCTGTCACATAAGCAGATAAAAGTTCGTCTTCTCCAAAAATATTATCGTTCAATGGACAAATTCCAGATACTTCAAATCCTTTTACAATATTTTGCGTATTAAATGATAATGTGTATGATTTACCAATTAATTCAGCAATATCATAAATGGTAATAGGTTTTCCTGGATTATTGAACATCCAATCATTTGCCACACTGTTATAGAATTTTTTGTATGGTCCTAAAACAGATCTATCAAGCGGTTGGAGCTTATGTGATGTATGAGGTGGTAAAGTTAGAAGCATTACACCATTATTTTTAGCTGCATCAATAACTCGAAGTGAAATATGGCTGTCATGGTTGTCCATTATTAAAAGAACCATTTCTTCAGCGGACGGCTTTACATGTTTTACAAAATGATCAAAATATTTTGAAAACAACTCCTCGTTAACCCATCCCGATTGAGTTGCTGCGCCAATAGATCCAGAAGGTGCTCCTTTCATCATGTGTTCTTTGAAGTTCACTCGAGGAAAAATAAGCATCGGGCGTACATGGTTGCCAATTGCGTTAATTGCAGCGATCATCGTTACGGTGGAACCCCGCTCACCCGATGTCATGCTGCCTATTTGCCTTTCTCCCTTAGCAGCAAGTACCTTTGGTGGAACGTGAACGGTCGAATTTCCTGTTTCGTCGACATTATATAATTGGCTTGGGAAAAATTTATAGCGTCTTAGACACTCCTTGAGGTTTTCAAAAAAATCTCCGACATTTTTTTTGTTAAAGCTTGTCGATCGCGACATGGTGGTGGCTTCTGGTTTCCTCAACGATGTGGTTGGGTTTCTTTTCAAAAATCCATTAAGCCATTCCTTACCAGCAGCAATATTTTCGACACAGGTCTGAGGAAACTTCTTTTTGTTTTTTTCTGCAAACTGGTATGCAAGCTTCATGGACTCTTTTCTAGATAGCCCATAATGCAACTTTGCAGCAGTTTTAAGGTAGGTAGCCAACATTCCCTCCTCTTCGCTGTTGAATACTTTTTTATGACCAATTTTGGTCGTGTATTTGAACGATTTGTTTTCTGAAGCACGGTATGCTGCCAAATGGCGCAATAAAGTTGATTTTGAGATTTTGTGCGATTTTTCAGCATATGTAGCACTACAACCTCTTTGCACAACGTCGTCGACTGCTGCGGATAAGTCTGTTACCTTTATAGGACATCGATGGTGTCCAGTCTTACTTCTTGGCATGTTTCTATAATATATACATATAATAAAAGTTTCCTTTAAAATATTGTACCTTGGTACATTCCAAGCATTGGTCCAAGGTACACGTCAGGCACACAATTTACAAAATGTTCAAAACTTTATTTTGTTCGAATAAATAAAGTTTTCAAAGTAAAATAATTAAAGAATAAACCTTACCGATCTACTGTAATTGACTCTTAGCACTGAAAGATATCCGCGTTCGTATATATAAACTATGAAAAACTGCACAAAAATTTACGAATCACGTGCTAATTTCGTTGTTGATTAGCTGACGAGCGAAAATGAACTAAAGCGGCACAATAACAGCATTGCTAATGTCAAGAAAATAAACAGAACGAATGGTAGTGCAACACTTTTTTGCTAGAGATGGTAAATATGAAAAAGTAGCCTTTGGACCAAGGTACAATCGGCCCAACGTACATGCACTTCACCTACTTACCACAGTTCTTCATCACGAACCTTTTATAATTATTTTAGTTGAAATAAATACAATTGCTATCAATTGCATATTATGCAAATTATTTTAATGTAGATATTCTTTATTGAAATAAATATATGTAAACAACTACTTACTACATGCAACTACTTCGTGTAGTATTAATTATTTAAATGTAAATTCAGTAAAAATACAATATATTGAATATCTACACATGTATTTAAAAATAAATAAAACTACATATATACGAAGTAAATATGTAAATATGTTCGTTATCTTCTTACCGTTTAGACGTGTTTTTTGCGAGCTCTTACTTTTAAAAATATCTTTAACCAAAAGTTCCAAATTAATATATATAAATAAAAATAAACAGCTTTGATCGGCGTGCTCATACATCTTGAAGCGTGATAACGTGGATTACATCCTTTTAAAATACTTGTTATTTAATTTAATTTTCAATATAAATATATGTATATATATATGTATATTTGTTTATAATTTGCTTCTTTCCTTCTTCCTGTTTTGTTTTTAGCGCAAACAGGTGTCTATAGAGCAAATTGTCGTATTTTTTTTTACATCTGTTTTAACGCTAATGCAAAAACTCTAGTGCTTATTAAACTTTCAATTCGTTGGTTCTACAAAATCAGGGCTGCAAAGTTTCTACAGTACAGTGTCTTTAAACAAAATAAACTGTTTTTCATTAAAAGCATTTAAGTTCATTTTTCTCCTTTTACTTTCATCTATATTGCAAAACTTACTATTAAACTGAAAATGATCTGCAAATTCCGAAACTGCGCTGTAAAAGGTGAATCAGACCGGCTGGTTACTTCCTGGTTGTGTGATTCATTTTTTCATATTAAGTGTGCAGCGTTGACTGCGAGGATCTTCGATGCACTCAACGAAAGTAAGGGACTTCGTTGGTCATGTGAAGATTGCAGGTTCACAAACGTTGAGATCTTTAAACTTATTAGACAATCTCGGAAAGGTTTTTTGGAGGTGGCTAAGGATCTAAAGGTAGCACAAGATAGACTGAGTGAATACGAAGATTTGTTTAAAAAGTTTAAAATTATGGATGAAGCTTACAATTCTCCAAAACGTAAACGTTCAAACAAAAATCTTCGTAGTTCAGCTAAAACTACTGATATAGCCATGCCATCGCCCAATAATAATACTGTTCTACCTTCTACTTTAACTGTTTTCCCTAATGTGAACATACAGCTTGAAGATCAATTAATTGGAGCTGTCAATACTGATCAAATTACTGATAATATCGCACCAACTAAGGTCGCTGCGTCAGCTGATCAAATTTATCTTTCTGTTGAAGCAATACCAATCATAGAGGAAAATGCTGATTCTCCTCGCGTTTCTGCCACAAAAGAAAACTTACGCTGAAACTTGTATTTCCTCAAATGTGGTCCCTGCACCTTCTCAAATTACTCCGGTTTCTACAGGAGCGATACCGAAACAAATATCGAACAGCAGCATCAAAGCCCCTGTTCATAAAGAACTTGTGATTATTGAGCCTGCAAAATCTATATTTGTTTCTCGTTTTGCAGCTGATACATCCGGTGAAGACGTGTTATTCTATATAAACTCTAAGCTAAATGTTGTAAATAAAAATATCTCTGTTTACAAATTCAATTTTTCATACGAGCGAATTACGTCCTCTTTTAAAATATCTTTGCCTGGTGATCTTTTTCACAAGGTATTGGATCAAAAGTTTTGGCCTGACAATACGATGGTGCATGAATTTATTTCTATACCTCGGCCTACAACTTCCTTGGCTACTTTTTCGGTTTTTAACAAGAATCAAAAAAACTAGATTGTTGCTTTCAGTTCCTTATCCTTTACCAAAACGTTCGTGGCATTAACACAAAACTAAATAATTTATTAATTTTGAGTCACAACCTTCACTTTAATGTAATAGCTTTTAGTGAGACTTGGCTGAAACCTAACACTCTAAATACTGAAATTCTGTGCAACAAATTTAACATATACCGCAAAGATAGAAACTCCATTCCTGGTATTGGATCTAAAGGTGGGGTGTGTTGATTGCAGTCAAAGCGACACATTTCTCTGAAGAGTTATTAATTCCAGAATCCTTGGACATTGAATTCTGTTGTGTTCATGTTAAGTTTGGTTCCTTGAGCCTTTTTATTACATGCTCATATATTCCTCCCCTTTCTACCTTAGAAATTTATAGCAAACATTTGGCTTCTATTAGTAAAGTTTGCTCAAAACTGCAATCAAATGATCATATTTTAATAACTGGAAATTTTAACCTGCCAAACGTTTCTTGGAACTGCTGTTCTGAAATTCCTGAAATATTTTTACCTTCGTCTGAAAGTTCATCCGATAATTACTTTTTAAACGAGCTCTCAATCCAAGGGCTATTCCAACTTAACTGCATTTTTAACAAAAATAATCGTTTGCTTGATCTGGTGTTTTTTGATGACAGCAATATCGCTTCTGTGTCTAAATCAGATCCTCTGGTTACACCCGAAGATTCTCAACATCCAACATTAGAAATTATTTTAAATTTTCCAAAACCATCTGTGCAGTATTATGATTCTCAACTACCTGTTGAGTTTAACTTTAAAAAAACAAACTACGTGATTTTGAAGAATAACTTGTCTAATATAAACTGGAATTCTATTCTAAATATTAATACAAATAGTTTATCTTCTCAGATTCTTGATGATGCGGTATATGCGTTTAATAGAACGCTCAATGATTGTTTTCTTAAAGCTGTTCCGCAAAGGAAAGCCTCCTTGACATCGGGTCCGGTATGGTATACAAATGAATTAAGAAAAATGAGGAATTTGAAATCTAAATACTATAAAAAATATCAAAAAACACATAACATATGCGATTTTGGATGCTATACCTCGATTAAATACAGTTATCAACAGTTGTGCAAACAATCCTATAATACCTACTTAACAAAAGTAAAATTAAACATCAATTCTGATGCTAAATTCTTCTGGAACTTTGTTAACACAAAACGCAAGATTGATTCCTATCCTTCTTTTATGAAGTATAATTCGGTTGAGTCTGATAATGATAATAGTATTTGCAATCTTTTTGCTGACTTTTTCAAGTCGACTTATTCATCATCGTCCTATGATTATTTAAGTTATCCTTTCAATATTCAATCTGGGGATATATATTTCCCAATAATTGAAACAAACACAGTCTTATCATTTTTAAAAAATATTAAAACATCATATAAAAGTGGTCCTGATAACATACCTTCGTGTATATTAAAATACTGCTGTGAAGAATTAGTAACTCCAATCTCTTTACTATTTACTTCATCATTAAAATCCTGCAATTTTCCTGCAGCCTAGAAGCATTCATTTATCATTCCGTTGCATAAATCCGGAAATAGGTTTTTAATTGATAACTACCGTGGCATCGCAAAATTGAGCGCTTTGCCTAAACTTTTAGAGGCAATTGTTACATCACGACTATCGCATAGCGTTAAATCTTTAATGTCGCCTTTCCAACATGGATTCCTTTCTGGAAAATCCACTGTTACTAACCTTCTCGAATTTACATCAAAAACTATAGAAAACTTTGGAAAAGGCATGCAGACTGATGTTATTTACACGGATTTTAGCAAAGCTTTTGACGTTGTAAATCACAAACTACTGATCTTAAAATTACATCTTGTTGGATTTTCTATACCGTTGGTAAAGTGGATTGAATCTTACTTAAGCAATAGAACACAATCTGTTCTTTTTAAGCTCAATAAATCACACGAGTTTCCTGTTACTTCAGGAGCACCTCAAGGAAGTCATCTTGGGCCTCTTCTGTTTCTACTTTTTATAAACGATTTGCCATCTGTCATAATGCATTCCAGCATCTTAATGTTTGCTGACGACGTCAAACTCTTCCTTTCTTTTAAAAATGATAATGACGCTGTATTTTTGCAAGCCGACATAGATCATCTTCATAACTGGTGCAAAACGAACCGTATGAACCTCAACATGAAGAAATGCAATCATATGTCTTTCTCGCGCAAACCACCAATTAAATGTACCTTCAAAATTTGTGGTTATCCATTGGAGTCCTTAGATAGTTTCAATGATCTTGGAGTTACAATGGATCTTAAACTACGCTTTAATATTCATGTAAATAAAATAATAAGTAGAGCAAATAGTACTTTAGGATTTATTAAACGTTGGGCAAAAGAGTTTAATGATCCTTTCATAACGAAAACCTTATTCACTTCCCTAGTGCGGCCTATCTTAGAATACGCTTCAGTTGTTTGGTGCCCACGATACGGTTGTTACATAGACGACATTGAATCAGTGCAGAAACAATTTCTTTTGTTTTGCTTAAGCTATCTTTATTGTAATACTGATTTTCACTTACCACCTTATGAATATCGGTTACAACTCTTAAATCTTCCTTCTTTAAAAAATCGGAAAATTATGATAAATGCTTGTTGGATTATAAAACTTTTACATGGCTATGTAAACAGTCCATATTTATTGAGTAAAATATATTTTAATATTCCTCTTCGTCCTAGAAGATCTTTTGAGTTACTTCACATGAACTTTTGTAGAACTAATTGTTTGCAAAATGAACCTCTTAGAAGCGCTTGCGGTGATTTTAATTTTGTATCTGATGTTATATCCTTAAGTGAATCCATGGACTCAATCAAACATAAAATTATAGATTACATGCAGTACCGTCGTTGATTATGTAAAGTTCTTTCAAACATATATCTGATGCGTCTGGTGATTTGTAAACACATTAATATAACAATCTAAATGGACCTAAACGTAAAATGGAAAATTTTGGTGAATAAACATCTAAGTAATCTGAATGGACCTAAACCTGGGATCTTCAGTTGCCTCATATCTTCATGATTATTGTAACTACACTTGTCGACGGTACCGTGGTGTCTTGGTGTCTTTTTACCTCTTGAAACACTACGTTAGATCGATTTGTAATATATTAATATGAGTGGCCGATAAGACCTAGTTTGTCTTGGTGCCTGCGTTCGCAACTGGTGTTCTTTATTTTATGAAAATTGGTTTGGTGAAGTTGACCTAGTTTGTCGAGTAACCACCCTGTCAAGCCAGGATTTCACCGGCTTCAGGGAGACAGAACGATATATATTATATATTTACCTATTGGAGTGGTGTTTTATTGGGTATGAGACCTTGTTTGTCACACGACTCCGCCGTATACCAAAATTGTTGCTAACTTGACCTTGTTTGTCTTGAAAACGCAACCCTGCTATGCTGTCTGATTTTATCGATTTTGACTTAACTTTTTTTCTATTATTTTTTATACTTTAATAAAATTATATACTTTAAGCAATTTACTAAATCTTTTTAGTTTGTTAATAATACATTATTTCATTCAAAATCATACTTTATATTTTTGAATTGTATTAAATATCTTATTTTATAATTTTAAATTTGCTATAAAACCTGTTAAGGTTTAGCAATCAAGTAAATAAATAAAATAAATACACATTGTGTAGTAAATTTTAAAACAGTATTTTTTTGAGTGTTTGATTGTCATTTACGCCAAAAACAGCATTATTTACAACTGTTATATTAAAAGAATAAAGATAATGGCCCATTATCATAGTCAAGATAAAAGTCTACTCTAAATATACTATAAGCATTTTTGACAGTTTTTTAATACAATATGTTGTCAAAAAGCTTGCACTATATTTAAAGTCGACTTTATTTTGATTATGATAATGGGCCAATAAAATTAATAATAAACTGAAAGCATTTAAAAAATTGAAGAAATGAAAGTAAAAAAGATAAAAGGGTTGAAAAAATAAGGTAAAGTATAAAAATAAAAAGTTAATATAGTTCAAAATTAAAAATAGAAAAAAATAATTAAATCATAATGGGCATAATAAGCAATAAATATTTTAAATATATATATTTAGCTGCCAGGTGCCATAGAATCCAAGCTGGCGTTGGGAGAAGAACTAGGTAGATCATCCACACTACTGATAATAAAGCTGTCTGCATTTTTTCCGGTCTAATATACAACAATCCACGAAAAGTATACGCATTATAGATGCTTTTATCGCTTTTGCAAGCAATCGCAGCTTGCAGAAGTTTGCGACATTCAGCATTCAGGCTCTCGTGTATGTAGACGTTATTGTTCGAACTAAGACCGACATCTCTCAGATTGACAGCTGATTTAGTTCGCCTGCGAAAATCTCCAAATTTTTCTATATTTAAAATAAGGAATTAAAATTTTTTGAAACGTTTCCATGTGTAATTTACTTATTTATATTTTTCTTGGAGAGCACTTTTTCATAGAACTTGGATATATTTCCTAGATGCAACTTTTTTATGCGGTCCCTCTCCACCACATAAAAAAATTTTTTTTAATAGATTGGTAAAAGTTCTATTTTTTAGCTATTTATGAAGTCTCAGATCAATTTTTTTGTGCGTTTTTTCTGTGGTCCCTATCTGCCGCACAAAAAAGGTTTTACTGTATAGTTCAAAGTGGGAAAAAAAACTTTACAAAAATATACTCTGGATATATAAAAAAACCCTCGCGGTGATATTATTAAGATTATTTTTATAATTTTAACATAATACACGGGGAAAAAAGACGATCATGGTGAAAACAAAGTGGATTCATTACCTTTCTGATTGAGGTAAGCTTAGAAGTTTCAATTACGGTCGATAAGCTGAGAAAGCGTTTTTCAACCTTTGTCAGCAGCGAGAACAGGACGCCGCAATAGGAGACACGACTACAGACGCTAGAGCTTAAGCATGAGCGTAGTACGTCACCGGCACCGCAAGGACAGGCTAAACCGCCAGAGATCACGATATTGCCACCAACAGATGCAACGCAAGGGGAAGCGATAGTGGTAAGCCGTGGGACCACAGGTACCCCATATGCTGTTGTGATCAACCAGGTCAGGAAGTGTTCTTCACGATATGACGGGGGCAAAGACCTCATCGCATTCATTGAAACAGTGGAGGAGCTGACGGAAATTTACAGACCAGAGCTCAATATGATAACAAGGACGATGCCGGAACTACTGAAAGACAGAGCCTTGGCCTGGTACAGAAACACCGCGAGGCAGTGGGCCTCATGGGACAAATTTAAGGAAGAGTTCTTGAAATTTTTCCTGCCACATCGCTGTTTTGAGAGATTGGAGGAGATCAGGAGCTGGGAGCAGCAGAAGCAAGTAGTGTTCAAAGATTTTGCAACGAGGGTCCAAACTTTAGCACGACAGGCTGGGTATACTAAAAAGCAGACAGTGGACCGCGTTTTCCAAAACAGTCTGGTTGAATACCAGTTCTACATCCTGTTGTATCCTCTCTGAGAGGATACGCGTAGATTCTAAATGCAGTCCCTATGGGCAGGCTCGAGACCATAAATTTGCCGATTGTGTTTTATCCCTAAGGGAAAGCACACACTGCCATAGACCGCTGATTCTGTTGCGAGGAAGTACTTACCAAGTGATAATCCTTCAGACGTAATAAAACAACGCTTCCTTACTTAAGTATTCTCGTCTTCAAAAACCAAAAATCAACTCTATCAACTGACTCTTTATTTAAGCGGGGACCAGATATTTATAACATATCTGGCCGCGCTTCTTCTTCTTAACTTTACAAACATTTTACATTTTTAACTCTACTTATTGATATATTGGTATTTGTGCAAAATCGTCTTCCGCATCTTGCACTATAATTTGAATTAGTTTAAGCTCATTATTAAGTTCTAGTTTTTATAATTGTGCAATATATTGTAGCATTCTTTAAAATATACATACATACTTACTTAATAACCAACATTACTCGTTCTTAAACATGAGCTGAACAAGCGTAAAAACATGTCCAGCATTTGTAATTTGGTCATATTACCCAATCGAACAGACCAACGATAAAATATTATTTAAAGTAATTTACCTCTGCTTTGTTTGCCTAGTGCCCAAAAAAGCATACGGTGCATTTTTGTGCCGGCTGCACAGAAGTAAATTGTTGGTTTACTTTATTGTGTTTTAAAACACTTGCCTTTTATAAAATGAAAACTAATCGCCCAGTGTTCATATTATTTTGTTGACTTCGTCTATTAGTCGATGTCGGTTGTGTTAATTTGTTTTAATAAGTGTACTTTTTGTTTGTTAATTTTATTCCAAAAATTTTTTGTCCGTAATACATGTGAGTGTGTTTATTATAATAAACAATAATAATTATTAACGTAATATTTGCATTTGTGTTTTATTATAACATAATATAAATAACGTAAAGTAATAGCTTGCATTTTAGTTGTTGTTGTTTTGCATGCTTGCTGTGTTTTGCTTTCCTCTTTGTGCAGTGATTTGTTTATCTTAGTCTCAGTGATTGTTGTTTTTGTTCTTTGTTTGAACTTAACTGTGCGCTCGTTGTGTTAAAATAGTAGCCCTAAAAGCACATTTGGCATCTGCTTACTTTTTCAATCTTTAAACATGGAATATTTTTCTATGGAAAATATTGTCGCTTGTTCCTTGAACGAGCTATGCAAATGTCAAAACATTCTGTTTAGTTGTTCTGGTGCATGTGAGCAAATATTTTATGCATCTTGTGCAAGTATTTCTAAATCATGTCTAGACGATTTAGTATCTGTACGGTCAGGTCTTCGCTGGTACTGTGCTTCATGTAGGGCACTTTCCCCAGATGAACTTTATTCAAAAATTAAGCTTTTTGGGGAAAGTCTTAATACGTTAAATAACAATTTTAGAGAAATCGTCACATTTTTTAGCGAAATTAGAGCCACACCCAGTACCAGCGTCTATGATGAAATATCTATTCCGGAAAATGTCCCACCTTCTTTGTCACAGACTGTTTCTTCCGGGACTCAAACTATTGTTTCATCAGAAAAAGACCATTCTATTTCAAAAAGAAAGAGGAAGAACAAAAATAAGCGTCGCAAAGCATCTTTGAACAAAAATACTCCAGTTGCTTCTTCTTCACCTACTAATATTTCTCCTTTGACTAATAGTCCAGTTTTACCTCCTATTGAACCCACAAATGTTCGAACCAACCTGTTCGTCAAACTCAAAAAAACTGAATATGCTATCCCTTTACTATCAAAATGTAAGGGGACTACGCTCTAAGACGCGAGACATATTTTTAATGTCTCAAAATGTGTCTGAAGATATTATCGCATTGACTGAAACGTGGTTAAATGGAAGCATTACTGACTTGGAATTGTTTGATAATAGTTTTGAAGTATATAGAAGATACGCTGGCAATACTTCTGCTGTCGGTGGTGGTGTCTTATTTGCTGTTAGGAACCCCTTCGTTAGTTCCAATATCGATATTCCCTGCTCTTCTAATATCGAACTTATATGCATTAAAGTTGTACATTGTAATTCTAATGTATATGTATTTAATGCTTATGTTCCTCCAAAGAGCAGTGTGGAAATTTATGCAAGCCTTGCGGATTGCATAGAATACGTTATAAATATTCTTGACGTTAGTGACGACATTTTATTGTTGGGCGATTTTAATCTGCCTGACTTGAAATGGGAATCTTCAGACGATGATACATATTTTTGTGCACCTAATTCGAAGACACGCCAAGAGCATATATTCATATATTTGTTGATAATATATGTTCTGACTTACAACAAGTAACTTGCATTTATAATAGTCGTGAAAGATTTCTTGACCTGAGGCCGGATTCTGAAAATCGCCTAGCTAAAGCTAAATCTCTATCGCTTAAATGCTAAAAAAATGCTTCGTTCAATTCCTTAGCGATTTCGCTAAAATGCGATTCTGAGTTTCAAATAGCCTAGCTAAAAATATTGCTTCTACTACTCGCCACAGGAAGCGTTGTTTTAGAGATTCTTATGTCAAACAATTGATTTGGTTATGGCTGTGTGCCATTTGGTTTAAATTGTCATTTTTTTCTGTGGCAAATGAAACCTGAAAATGTTATCCAGAAATTTTGACGTCTTCTCAGCGAATGAACGAGTTTAAGACGCATTTGACTGCCACTACTACTACAAATTATTTTTGTATTCAAAATAATATTATGAGCTACAAGGAATGTAACTGTTTTCAGTAAGATAACTTATAAAACCAAAACTTGTGTAAACATTAAAAATTTGTAAAAAAATTAAAATTTTTATTCATGATTATTTTGTTGTATGCATTTTATCTAATTAGCTTAGAAATGGAATAAATTGAAAACATGTTTTAAAATTATATGATTAGATTTTACTCCACTTATCAAATATACTGTAGTAAAAAAAGTATAAGTGTTAAAGTTTTCTTGTCAACTGGACCTAAAAATCCTTAACCTAAACTATACGCGAGGATAAAAATCGCACTATACCTAAAGGTTGCCATACCCGAAATACACTTACTGCCAAATTTTGAGCTCAATCGACTGTAATACGAAAAAAAATATTGACTTATGCTCAGTCGATCAAGCAGCTAACCATAAAACAATCTTGAACACGTATATTCAATGTATTAGTTTTGCAAGTTGGATGCAGTAAAGAAAAACTTAATACACTGCGTATATCAGAAGTAATGAACTTCCAAGTTTAACATAAATATTTATTTTAAACTCGTTAGCTCCTAAGACTGGCCTAGTTATAAAATTCTTAAAAAATAATTGTAGTAATTTTTATTGACGCTAAAATAAATTAAAGACGACTGAAGTTACTCCATGCATTTTAATTACTCCTCAAGCCTGCATTTTTAGCCTAAAAATAAATATTTTCTAAATATTAAAAGCAAAGCACAATCCTATTTTTTATACAAAAACATAAATAAAACTACTTTTTTCAGAAAAAATACACAGCAAAACACTGATACTAACAATTTTGTAAGGGTAAAGCACAACCCTTTTGCTTCACTCAAAAATTCTTGTGCCGGTTGTCAAAATTTCTATTAGTCGCCGGGGCTACATGAAGTTTTTACAATAAAACTCACCTCACTGATATAAAAATTCTTCTTCCGACTGTCAAAAATTCATCATCCGAGTGAAAAGTTTTCGAAAACTTTTTAAAGTTTCTTTCGAACCTTAATTAAATTAATGTAATAATTAAAATAAGCTTGTTTCTTATTTTTAAAATGGTTTACTAACTGACCCAATATCTAAATAAAAAGTGCAAAATAAAAACATTCAGTAATTTGAAAAAATTTTAAATAAACTTAAGTTAACATACTTAAAAATTTGTAGTTAATTTTTTAAGTATATTTACACGAGTACTTTATGATTTTTCATTAAATATTCTCGTGTTGTCATAGAATAAAACTATGTAAAAACTATTAAGGATTTATTTTGACTTGTTCAACTTTATATACCAAAACAGTCGTGGCTTATTGGAGCCTTAGGTTTCATTCAATTATTCAAAATTTTGCACTCAGAGTACATTTTACATATTAAAAATTAGGTGCAAAATTTCTTGTCAATTAATGACTTAATTGCAAACTGCATTATTCCGTATAACGTAGAAGCATACCAATGATAAGAAAGACACAAGAAGCAATACTTTCTTCCATATAGAATTGTTTTGTTTCAAGTGTCTTTCTTATCGTTGGTGTGCTTCTTCGTGATACAGAATTATCACATAAGAATGTGTCACAACAATTTTAGCTTATTTGCAAACTACCAATTCATTTAATAAATTTTTATAAAATTTTAAGAGATGAAACCTTTTTCTAAAAGTATGTTATATGATAACAATAGGGGTATTCACGATTCAGTGTACTTGCCAGTGCAGTTGAGGACTTCTGCACTTTACAAAATCAAAATATACGTGCGTCAAAAATCTGCACAAGTGCTTTTCTACTGCAGCCTAAACCTTGAAGATTTGAGCAGTTGTGCACTTGTGTGCATTGAAAAATTTGGCAGCTTGGAAAAAGTGTTAGTGGTTTGTTCACGAAAACCTAACTGCACAACTGCACAAGTCCTCAACTGCACAGGCAAGTGCACTGACACGTGAATACCCCTAATATTAATAAAACTGATAAATACAAACAGCAAGTTTTCGGAAAAGTGCTTTAAATTGGTATATTTTTCTTTGAAAATATTCAAAAGAGACAAAGCATTAATTTTTCTTAATAAATATATCAAAAATTACGATTTTAATTGAAAAATCTTTTAATTTTCAACTTAGCGGCAACAAAATATTGGTCTCTAAAATTATACCTAAAAATAAAATTAGAGTTTCTGTAAATCGCTAAAAAAAGTTTAGAATCGCAGCAATCGCTAAAAATTTAGCTATGACAGCTTTAATTTTATTCTTCGTTAAAAGCTCGTTCAGTCTCTAAATTTTTAGCATGAAAATAAGCGATGGAGTTTTTCAGAATAGCAATATCGCTAAAAACTATTAATTTAACTTTAGCGGTGAAGATTTAGCTTTAGCGTTTTTCAGAATCCACCCTCTGGTCTTAACTACAGACTTAACGTGATTGTTAAGAGGGCCCTTCATGCTCTAACTTCTGTTGATGACTACCATCCACCACTGAGCATATGGTACAAGTCCGACAGGGAAAATATAGTGAATTCCAATTCAATAGATAAAGTTTATGAACTCGATTTCAGAAAAGCTGACTTTCTGAGGTTGAATCATTTACTTCATAGTAAACTTAATGTAATTTTAGAATATTTTAATGGTAATAGTCTTGAAGATTCAATTATTTTTTTTTATATGGAAATCTTTACTATGTTTTCTGAGTCCGTGCCGTTTAGTCTCAAATTTGCGAAAAATTGTGCTTACCCTTGGTACACAAGGGAATTAAAGACTCTTCGCAACAACAGGAATAGGGCATGGAAGAAATATGTCTGTAGCTAAGACTTAAATGACCTAGAAACCTACAAGCGTTTGTTTCTGGATTTTGAAAGTTGCTCAGCTACTTATATAAAAATTATTTAGACAATATTAAGCTGAGAATATTGTCTGATCCAAAGAAATTCTGGGGTTTCATAAACACAAAAAAAAAATCTGATGAATTTCCTTCATCATTTAAGACTTCTGACGGATTAACTGACGATCCCGTTATAATTTGTGGCCTATTTGCCACTCTCTTTAAAGAGTCATTCTGTTCAGACTCTTTTAATCCTGATGAAGATTGTTTTGAATATATGAACTCTATACCCAGGGTTTCGTTGGACCCTATATCTTTTAATTCTGAGGATATTTTAAAGTATATTGGATCGATCGAAGAAGATTTTAATGCTGGACCTGACGGAATTCCTGCCGCAGTGTTAACGCAATGTGGTTCCGTTCTAAGCCAACCACTCTCCATATTATTCAATAAATCAATTAGGGAATGTAATTTTCCACTTTTTTGGAAAAAATCTTTAATAAGTCCTATTTATAAAAAAGGTTGTAGGAATGATGTAAGCAACTATAGGCCTATCGCTAAACTCTCATCGATTCCAAAACTTTTCGAGCGGCTCGTGTATGATCGTGTGAAGATTCATTGTGGGAGGGTCATAACAACTCGTCAGCATGGATTTGTTACTGGCAGATCCACTGTGTCTAATCTCCTCGATTTTACAACATTCTGCTTAAATTCAGTTTATTCAGGTAACCAGGTCGATTGCATTTACACTGATTTTAGTAAAGCATTTGATAAACTACCACACAAATTAATTATATTTAAACTAAAGTTAATGGGTTTTCCACAATTTTTTGTAAGCTGGATTCAATCGTATCTGACAGAGCGATCTTATCAAATACGATTTCGAGGTGTGTTCTCTGCTGAATTTATTGCTGCATCAGGTGTTCCTCAAGGTAGCCACCTTGGTCCACTTCTGTTTATTTTAGCCATTAATGATGTAACCCACATCATCAAATACTCTCATCTGCTCATTTATGCAGATGATATGAAAATATACAGAACAGTAGATCCTAAAGACAATTCAGCTCTACTCCAGTCTGATTTAAAATCCTTTGAAGTTTGGTGTTCTAAAAATAATATGTTTCTTAATACATATAAATGCCAAACTATGACCTTTTCGCTGTTAATTAAAACCAAATCGTTTGACGGTTGAAACTTTTTTAATTTATTCAATTTTACTTATTTGCAATATTTACTAACTAACTCTATTTTACACACACACACACACACACACCGTGGCAAACAACCTTGGCACCGCAATGAACTCAGCTGAAGCTTTAGAAATCCGACTCCGCTAGCTTGATCAACGCCAGCTGAAGCACGTATTTAAAAATTGCTGCTGTCGTTGTTAATGTTAATGTTGTGTGGTGGAGATGCGTACTGCGACCTAAATGAGATCTATTGTACCTCCTTCTCAAAGCTCCGCTGGGTTTGCGGATTACAGAATTTCATCCAGCCCTATTTCTCTAATGAATTTGAGAATATTCTTAGGTTCAAGGGATGAAACCTGCTCTAGACTCAGCTCATAATTCCCCAGTGCTAGTTTACGTCTGCGAGCCACGGCGTCGCAGTTTGTAAGTAGGTGTATTGGAGTCTCCTCTGCTTCTTCACAGAAACGGCAGTTACTATCGGTCTCTATGCCCAATTTCATCAGGTGGTATTTGAGTTTACAGTGTGTTGTAAGGAACCCCGTTAGAATCCTAAGATTCGGTTTGCCTAAGCTTATGCACAATTTTGCTCTCCGAGTGTTAAAATCTCTGAGGAGCATTTTGGATTGTCTTAGCTTTGGGAGGCTTTTCCAAAGGTTTGAACGTTTATGCCTCTCCTCCCTTCTTAGTTCTTCTTTTATAGAATGTGTGCCCAATCCGCAGAATGGTTCTGGTCCTATGGCTATGGTTCTGGTCCTATTTTGTGGCTGCACCCTGTCGCGCTAGACCATCGGATTCTTCGTTACCCTGTATTCCTTTGTGTCCTGGGACCCAAAGTATAGTAACATTGTTATTCTTGCCTAGTTCGTTGAGTTTTGTTAGGCATTCCCATGTTATTCTCGATGATATCTCATAGGAAACTAATGCTTTGATTGCTGCTTGGCTGTCTGACATCACAACTATATCCTGACCTTTGAATTTACGGTCCAGATTGAATTGTGCACACAGCTGTATTGCTAGGATTTCCGCTTGGAAGATACTGGGTGTTGTCCCCATAGGTTCATAGTGCTTGGTTCTTGGCCCGTACACCCCTGCGCCTATACCTTCCAATGTCTTGGACCCATCTGTATACCATGCTATACTGTGTGGTTTCTTAACTTGCGATATCATCTCGCTGTCCCACTCTTTCTTGGTACTAAGCTTAATTCCGAAGTGTTTTTCGAAGTTATACCTTTTTACTATATCGTCTCTTGGTAGATCGATGTAGGGAGTGTGCTTTGCAATATCCTCCTTCTCTCTACTGCTGATAGTTTTACCTAAACCTGTCCCCTCTTTTGCAATGCACAACAGAGTTCGCTTGGCTACTCCCTCTATGACAAGGTGTAAGGGTGTTAGGTCCAGAATTACTTCTAGTGCTGCTGTAGGGCATGTCCTCATGGCCCCTGTGATGCATACACAGGCCAGTCTCTGCACCTTTGTTAGCATATTCCTCATTATGGTTAGCTTGGTTCTCTCAGCCCATGCTATTGCACCATAGGTGAGGATGGGTCTCACCATCATGGTATACATCCAGCGGAGAATTGTTGGGTTACAACCCCAGCTTTTCCCCGCCAGGCTCCTACATACCATGAGTGCGCGCGTTGCTTTGTTTATAGTCACCTCTGCATGTCTTCTCCAGAGAAGCTTTGAATCTAGTGTAAGTCCCAGATACTTTACTTCTCCTTTGAAGGGAATTTCAGTGCCATCCATTCTCATTGTTCGGAGGTTTGGCAGGCTTCTTTTGTTAGTAAAAGGTACTATGGTGGTTTTCGCTGGGTTGATACTTAATCCCACTGTGTTGCACCACTCCTTTGTTACTGACAGTCCTCTCTGTATCAGGTTACAGAGTGTATCCTCGAACTTCCCTCTCGCTACTAAGGCAATGTCGTCTGCGTAACCCTGACATTTTATGCCATTCTCGGTTAGCATCGTTAATAATTCGTCCACAACAAGACTCCACAGCAGTGGAGAAAGGACTCCGCCTTGTGGACAGCCTTTTGTTGTTTTGATTTGCTGCTGTCGTTAGTGCAGTGACCTGGCCGCTCGTGCTCATAGCTTGCACAAACCGATGGCCCTGAACTCGGTTAGTTTCAATGACTGTGAAACTGTATCCGTTCCAGTGACCATGGGAGTATGCAGCAGGTTTGGAGTTTATTGAACGTAACAATTCCTTCCCCTTTTTTTAAAGAGAAATATTAACTTTTTTTAAAAAAAAAAAAAGGAATATTTCTCGATAGCTGCCGTTCAACAGCCCACGTGTGCGTGTGTGACCATATTTTTTTTTATATATAAATTTAAATGTATACATATTTTTTACATAATTAGTTCTAAGTTTATTTGTTAAGTTTAATTTTGAAGTTTGCTATAAAATTTGAATATGGCAGTTAATGATTATAATTACTCGAGAAAAAAAATTCGGAAAAATATGATATAAAGTTAAAAATAAAAATGTGTAAGAGATATAAAATTTGAGCTTAACTTGAAAAAAATTTCAAGCGAGTGTTTTTTTTTATTGATAATTTATTTGTTTTTTCTCAAATATTTTCAATTATAATTTTTTCTTGTACCATAACAAATATTTTGTGTTTTTAATTTTAATTACGAATATTAATAATAATAATAATTAATGTTTTCTTGTATTATTAATATTTTGTGTTTTTTCTTGATTTTCACTAATGTGTTTTTATTCTTTCACAATTTTTAATAGGATATTCTACGGATTTAATGTTTAGCTTTTTTCTTTTTTTTAATTTTGGTGCGAAAGCAAATTGTAATTATAAAAGCCTTGTCGATTTTTTTTTATGAATTTAAATTACAAATACAATTGCATGTTTTGTTTAATATACCCACAATACGTATGGGAGCTTACACTTAAGCGAACGTTTTTTTTATTGATAATTTATTTGATTTTTCTCAAATATTTTCAATTATAATTTTTTCTTGTACCATAACAATTTGTTTTTCTCAAATATTTTCAATTATAATTTTTTCTTGTACCATAACAAATATTTTGTGTTTTTAATTTTAATTACGAATAATAATAATAATAATTAATGTTTTCTTGTACCATAACAAATATTTTGTGTTTTTTCTTGATTTTCACTAATGTGTTTTTATTCTTTCACAATTTTTAATCGGATATTCCACGGATTTAATGTTTAACTTTTTTTTTTTTTAATTTTGGTGCGAAAGCAAATTGTAATTATAAAAGGTATCGTATCCATTTTTGTCTTGCCGATTTTTGTGTTTTTTTTTATGAACTTAAATTACAAATACAAGTGCATGTTTTGTTCAATATACACACAATACGTATGGGAGCTTAAACGTTGCTGAACTGGGTACAACACCAAAGATTGTAACGATTTTTCACATTTAATGCATATATTGCTTTCTAATGTTAATTGTTTTATAACTTTTTATTTTTATAAGGTTTCGCTCACTAATTGGAACGACGTTTTTGGCGTAATTGTCAGAGACCTTGCTAATGGCTTCCTTGGTTTAGGTGTTATTTTAGGATTACTGTCCGTGGGAACTTCAACCTCCTGGAGCTGAATACCTACTACAGGTGTTTTTTTTTTTTGTTTGTAGTTTCCCTTTTAATAAATTAATGATTTTGTACGCAATGTACATGGTCAGCAATAGCATTAGTAAGCTTGAAAAAGAGATTGAAGTAAGTGCAATCTTATGCTGGTGTGAGGCGGTTTTTTCTCTCTCTAATTGAACTAACTTTTTGTGTACGTCCTCTAATGTTTTTGTCCCTTTATTTAAAAATTCGTTTGTGTCTTTGCCCATAAAGATTTGTATGGATCGGTTACTTTTTATTTGAGTTGGAAATTTGGAATTGGTTATTTCTGATTGTTCTAAAGGAGAAAAATTGGGTTGTTTAAGTTTTGGGTTTTTTTTTTATATAAATTTATTTTTATTTTTTTTTTTTTTTTTTTTGTAATTCGTAATATGGTTTTAATCTGTTGTTGTGTATAACTACCCGTTTGTTTCCTACTTTAACCTGTGTTAACAGGTCGTATTAAAGCAATCACACGGTAAGGTCCTCGCCATATAGGAGCTAATTTACCTTTTCTATTTTCATTTTTTACTAGGACCTGATATTATGAATGATCATAATAAGTCTTGGATTGTTGTTTGCTCTTTAAAAGATTACGTCTAGCAATAGCATATGACTTCTGGATTTTGTGTTTTAGTATATGATAGTAACTTTCGTGGTTGTAAATGGGTTCTGGCTCACGCTTTAAATTAGATGGGATATCAGACGTGAACCCATATAGACACTCCATAGGTGTGAGTTTAGTACTATCATGGAAACTGTTGTTATTTACAAATGTTGCTGATCGTAAATATTGATCCCAGGATTGTGGGTTTTCATCACAAATGGTTCGTAGGTATTCAACTATTGGTCTATGAGCTCGTTCAAGAGCACCATTGGACTGCGGGTGGTAGGCTGAGGTTTGCAGTTTTTTAATTTTAAGTAATTTACAAAGGTCTTTAAAGAGGTCGCTCAAGAAGTTTGCACCCTAGTCGGTTACTATTTGTTTTGGAATACCATAGCGCGTAATGATTTGGTCGAATACCATTTGGGCAATCGTTTGGGCTTCTGCATTTGGGATGGCGTAACAGTCTACCAGTTTGGTAAGGTTATCTTGAAACGTAAGAATATATTGATTATTTGTTAAAGTTTGTTGTAAAGGTCCTACGATATCCAAATATATCTTATCAAAGGGTTTTTCCGCAATGTCTGTTATAACCATAGGCATTTTTATTGGCCTTGAGGATTTCATTATTTGGCATTTTTTACATTTTTTATGTAATTTTTGATGTCGCCAAGCATTTTTTCCACCAATATTTACGACGGATTTTTTTTATACGTTTTCAATACACCTTGGTGACCCCCAAAAATAGAGTCGTGATAGTCCTTTAGGATTATTTTTATCTCCTCAGGCTTCTCCCTCAGAACTTCTATTTTTAAGTGTTCTTTTAGTGTATTTTGTTTAAGTAGGGGATAACCAGAAAGATGGGAACCAGGTTTAGGTTCTTGGTTCACATTCGTGTTATTCTGTTCGGTTAAACTGCTGTCTTGACCTGTTTTGGCAGCTGCCTGTAAACTTTTTGTCTGCGCTCGAGTTATGGCATAGCATTTTAATTGATTTGGTTCAGTTTTCGTAGTAATTTCTTCTGGATTAGTGTGTATAACAGCTATTGTACTAATTTTGGTACTATCGTTTATTTTCGATGGTATTCGGCTTAGAGCATCTGCGTTGGTATTGTATTTCCCCGGCTTATATTCTATGTTATAATCATACTCCGAGAGCTTGTGATGAAATCTTACAAGTCGCGTGGTGGGATCTTTAGTGTTGAACACGCCTTTGAGTGGTTTATGATCCGTATAAACCGTGAATTGTCGTCCCTGGAGATAGGATCTAAAATTTTTTGTAGCCCATACAATCGCCAGAAGTTCCTTTTCTATTGTGGAGTATCTTTGCTCGGCTTTGTTTAGAGTTCTGCTCGCATAAGCAATTGGCTTATCTGCTCTTACTTCGCCTTGGGAAAGTACAGCACCAATTGCTTCATTGCTCGCGTCTGTTGTAAGATTGAAAGGTCTGGCAAAATCTGGATAAATTAGGAGGGGAGGTGAAATGAGTTCATTTTTAATTTTTTGAAAGGCTTCTTGGCATTTCTCTGTCCATTTAAATTTAACATCCTTGCGTAGGAGATTGGTAAGTGGTTTCACTATTTTAGAAAATGCGGGTATAAATTTTCGGTAATAATTTGCAAGGCCCAGAAATGATTGAAGTTGACGTACCGTTTTCGGCGCGGGGAAATTTTGTACACTTTCTGTTTTCCTAGGATCTGGGAGTGCTCCCTTTTCTGAGCAGATATGTCCCAAATAAACTATTTCCTTACATAGGAATTGACACTTCTCAGGCTGAAGTTTGAGGTTATTCTGCCTTAGTTTGGTAAAAACTTTCACTAGTTTGCTATTATGGTCCTCCAGATTTTTACCGTAGATGACTATTGTAGTGTACTTTCTTACATACATACGTACACACATCATGCAAACAACCACCTAAAAAAAAGACCTTCACTTTAATGACCTAAAGTTGTCTAACATACGACGACAATAAAAAGAAAACATCAACATAATATGTTGACAAATTCCCAAATTTAAATCTGTATAAAAAACCTCAACGTAAACGCAACTAATTGCAATTCGAATTCTTATGAAATGTATTTTGTACCCTTTACGCTTATGCCGCTAGATACCACACAAGCTGAGCTGCGACAGCGGGTGTTGAATTACAAGTGCATTGCACAGAAAGACATAACGCAACAACAACAGGCGGTGAGTCGAACAAGTGCCTAAGACACTTTAAAGTCAAGGCCACGAATTCAAGCGAACCAATTAATGTTGTCAAAAATATTAAATAGAGGGGAAACAGATTAGAGGTTATTAAACTGAAAGTGATTGGTCGATTATCGATTCTAAAAATTAAATTCAAAAAGTATTGGAATTAAAGGCGGAGTCTTGGAAATAGTGGTAAAATTATTTTAATAAAAATACTTGTATTTTTAGTTTATAAGTCAAGACGTTTCAGTAATAAAATTAGAATTTAAAGATGACTTATACTGAGCTCTTAGCTCCTTGTTTTATTTACTTCTCAAACTTGGCTCCTTAGCCTAAAACAAAAATACAGAGCGGCACTTTAGCCATATTAACTTGAGCGTTGGTGCGCTCTAAAAACACCAAATTAACATTTCGATTAAGCATCGAAATGTTTCTTTGAATCACTGAATACAATAGACCAGAACATATCACCCCCTACATGGCGATCCTGCCGATACCGATCCTGCCGATACCAATCCTGCAGATTATAGATTAAACAAACAGTACACTATAAAAAAAAAAAACACCTTAAATGTCTTCAACAAAATTTCACAAATTATTAGAGAAAGTCCTAAGAGAAGCAAAAAACTTTATGGAAAAGCCAACAGAAGAATATATTCCACAGTCAACAGCACCAATAGAAAATATACCAATCTACACTCCAACATCCAAAACTGCCGGACCCAAACCGATCGCTATTGAAGATTACAGAAAAAGGCAACAACAAAAAATCCAACCAATCCAACAACAACAGAAGACAACACCAAAAAGGCCAAGAGGAGGTAAAGCAGTAAAATCAAGACAGAAAATTGCAGAACTTTTTAGAATAGTAAAAATTACAACAGATAACAATTTAAAAAAAGAACTGTTAAACAAGATAAAACTAGAAAGAAAAATGTACAAAAATAAGTAAATTCAAAAAAAAAATAAATTTTTCTATATAAAACAAATTTATTAACATTTAAAAAATTTTATACATTTTATGATTTTAACTTAATTTTTTTGAAATTTAAATGATAGGAATAGTTTTGATACCTAATATAACTAATTTAGATAAAGATTTAACTATGTTTAATAACGAACTTAAAGAGAAAATTTTTATAAATGAAAATATAGACAATAATTTAGGATCAGTTGTGACGACCAACCATATACAACAGATAGGTTGGATAGTCATAATTACTTTAGGATTAATAGCTTTATTAGCTTATGTTATCTATAAAATCAATAAATATTGTAAAACATACATTAGAAAACATAATGTCAGGGCTATAGTAAATAATTGAATCTTTTAATAAAAAAAAAAAAATATTTTTAATCATGCAAAAAGCTACCTTATGCAAATACCAAGGCTGTTACGGTATTTTGTTTAGTAAACATTGCACAGCATGTACTAAAAAAAATAATTGATATAGGAAAAATAATATATTTTTCATATGAAAAGAAAAATTGGCATCAACAATGTTTTAGATGCAATATATGTTTAATTAAATTAAGTAGATTTGATTTTAAAGAAAACAATACACAACTATTTTGTAGAAAATGCTATTAATGCATGAATATTTTGTAACTTTTTTATAGAAAATAATTGTAAACAAATAAAATGAAAATGTAAATGGAAGAACTAAAAGAAATTTTAAATTAAGTACTTAAAATTAAACAAAACATTAAGAAAACTTCTAATAGAAAATACAAAATAGAAACGATAAATTTAAAGCTAGAATATTTAAATAAATAAAACTTACATTTCAATTCAAAAGTCGAATCTCTAAATAAACTAGAAGCATACGAATTGAATGATCAATTTAATAAATTATTAAACGAAACAAAAACTCTTTTGTTAAATCATAGAGAAGATAAAAGTAACGAATCAACAATGACGGAACTAAATATAGAACTCATTTTGAAAACCATTCCGATTTTTAGCGGAAATTACAAAGAATTAAACGCATTCTTAACCTTAGTCGAACTCTTAGACAGCACTTACACTACTACAGAACTTAAAAAGAAATTCATAAACATTGTAGTCAATGTTAAACTAAACAATAATGTAAAAACGACCATAGGACACTCAGCAAATATAGACACATTAGATAAACTTAAATTATCTCTCAACAATTCATTTAAAAGTAACTTAACAACAGCTCAAATTCACACAAAACTCTCTACTCTCACACAAAGAAACAGTTCAGTGACAAATTTCAAAGACAAATTACTACACTTAATATCCGAACTATATAACCTACAAACAACAGCGTTGACGACTGAAGCTCACGAACAGCAAAAAGATTTAATCATAAAAATGAATGAATCATACGCTTTGACAATTTTTAAAAATGGACTAAATGATGATTTAAAGAACACAATTTTTGCAGCACAACCAAAAACGTTGATTGACGCAACAAATCTAGCTTTGGAACTAGAAAAGAATGTCAACACAAATAATCAGTTAATGTTTTTTAGAACAAATAACAGACGACAAAATAACAATTTTAATAATTCATACAGAGGACAACAAAATAACGTTTCAAGTAACACTTTCAATAATTCTTACAATAGACAACAACATAACAGAAACTATAATACACGACTTCAAACCAACAGAAATGACAATACATTTATGCAACGAACCCATAAAAACAACACATACAGACATAACCAAAATAACAACAATCAGAATTACAATAACAATAGAAACAACTTTGTTAGAAATAGTAACCAGAGAAATAATAATGGCCAAAATGCGCAAAGACGCAATTCTGATAATAACAACACATACAGAAATTCTAACAATCAAAGATATAACAACAGAATGTACGTATTTCATAATGAAGACCAGGGAAACGACGATCGCTCGGAGATCAACAGAGAAGATCATCCGGGACAGCGCAACTAAAAATATACAAAATATCGGATTATACAACAAATTATATAATAATAACATGCAGCAATACAAAAAAAAAATTGAAATTCTTAATTGATACAGGTGCAGACATATCAATCTGCAAAATAGAAAATATAAATAATGATACAGAATTGATGACAAGAGAAAATTGTAAACTAACAGGTATAACAGAAGAAGAGACTTTCACTCTAGGCTCAATAGCACTAAGACTCAATTTACATAACTTTAATATACAACATATTTTTCAAGCCGTAGACAACGACTTCCCCATTCACACTGACGGTATTTTAGGTAGAGACTTTTTATCAAAATATATATGTAAAATTGACTATGAAACACATACACTCACAATAATACTAAACAACACCGACATAGTAACACCTTTATACTTAAATAAAAACGCATTTGATACTATCAGAATACCACCTAGAACAGAAATTATAGCTCCAATAAATTTAAACTTAAATCAAGATAGTGTTATTTTGAACGAAGAAATTCAAACAGGAGTATTTATAGCAAATTCTATAGTTCCATCAGCAGGAATATGTCACGTAAAAATATTAAATACTACCGAAACAGAAATAAAAATTAACAAACTAACACCAAAATTCAAACCTCTACCAGAATACTCATATTTTACACGAGACACACGTCAAAATGAAACTAGATTCCAAGAAGTTATAAAAGAATAAGGCATAGAATTAAAACATCCACTCATAAATATTTTCAGAAAATATCAACATATATTCCATTTAGCAAATGAACAGCTGACAATAAACAATTTTTATACACAAAAACTAATCACAACAAATGACACTCCCATATACATAAAAAATTATAGATTACCACATGTACACAACGAAGAAATACATGAACAAGTTCAAGACCTATTAAACAACGATATAATTGAACCATCAATAAGCCCATACAATTCACCTCTCCTAATAGTACCTAGGAAAAATAATAACGATATCAAAAAATGGCGTTTGGTAGTTGATTTTAGGAAATTAAACAATAACATAGTTAGTGATAAATTCCCTTTAACAAGAATAGAAGATGTCTTAGACAAACTTGGCAGAGCAAAATACTTTTCTACACTTGACATGACAAGTTCTTTTCACCAAATACCTTTAGAAAAAAATTCAAGACCATTAACAGCTTTTTCGACCTACCATTTCAAAAGACTACCATTTGGATTGAAAATATCCTCGAACAGTTTTCAACGAATGCTAACATTAGCACTAACAGGATTAAGCTCAGAAGCATTTTTATATGTAGATGACATAATCGTTTTTGGATGTAGCTTGCAACATCACAACAATAATTTAATTAAAATTTTTGATAGATTATCTAAATACAATCTTAAATTAAACGCAAACAAATGCAAATTTCTACGTCCAGAGGTTGTCTATTTGGGACACCTGATAACACAAAACGGCATTAAGACCGATCCAGCAAAATATGAAACAATAAAAAATTATCCAACTCCTTTAAATGCAGACGATGTGCGTAGATTCGTTGCCTTTTGCAATTATTATAGACGATTCATAAAAGATTTTGCAACAATCGCACAATGCTTAAATGCTTTACTTAAAAAGAACAAAACTTTTGATTGGACAACACAATGCCAAACAGCGTTTGAGACACTAAAACAAAAATTAATAGAACCACCAATATTACAGTATCCAGACTTTTTAAAACCATTCATTTTAACGACTGACGCGTCAAACTACGCGTTAGGAGCCGTATTATCACAAGGTGAAATTGGAGAAGACTTACCAATATCTTATGCAAGCAAAACTTTACAAAAACATGACATAAATAAACCAATAATAGAAAAAGAACTTTTAGCAATACACTGGGGCATTAATTTTTTTAAACCAT
Organism: Dichetophora obliterata; assembly: GCA_963920525.1. Lineage (NCBI taxonomy): Eukaryota > Metazoa > Arthropoda > Insecta > Diptera > Sciomyzidae > Dichetophora > Dichetophora obliterata. The sequence continues at coordinate 110,921,104 of OY986435.1, forward strand.
ATTTATACGGACAGAAATTTATAGTAGTTACGGATCACAGACCTTTAGTCTCACTTTTTGCTCATAAAAACCCATCATCAAAAATGACCAGAATCAGATTAGACTTATTTGATTGTGACTTTACAATAATATTTAAACAAGGAAAAATAAATACCAATGCCGACGCGCTATCACGAATAAAAATAGATTCGGACATACTTGAAACAATGATACCAAATGATGAAACAAGCAAAGCCATGGTAATTACAAGGGGAAATAAAAAGAAGCAAGAAGAACTTGCAGACGATGATTGCACATCTCAACGGGAGCGTCATGAACTCTTTATATGGGACTGCACATCCATTACAGATATCAGAAACGTACGTAAATTAAAATTTGAAATAAGCGATAAAAATATGAATATGAATAAAAATGATACTAGTATCCAAATTATAAATGATATTGTGCACGTGCGATGTAGCGATAAATTGACGAATCCAGATTCGACATCGATGAAGCTATCATCAAAAATTAATAAAAATAATAAAAATATGCATGCAAGATCTAATGATAACTCAGCGACTCTAGAGCCGATTCTGAAGAAATTAGTATCTAAAATGAATAAATTTAATATAAAAGAACTAGCGCTAGATGAAAAAGATAATATATTTGAAATCATACAGAAAGAAGAATTTAAAAGAATATATAACATGCTGCAGCAGAAGAACAAAATAGAAAATAAAAAAGAATCGCTAAAAATTATGATATTTCAACCCCCTAAAAGAATTACAAACAAAACCATGCAACACAAAATAATTCAAGAATACCATGACACACCACAAGGAGGACACTTAGGTATTAGAAAGACTATCCTCAAACTAAAACAACGCTATGTATGGAAACATATGCGACAGATGGTAAAAAACTACATAAACAAATGTATATATTGCACTCGTAATAAACAAACTAGACACATCAAAGAAAAAATGACCATAACGAACACTCCGAACACAAGTTTTGAAACAATATCAATTGACACTGTCGGACCATTAAAAATCTCAAACGGATTTAGATACATATTGACTATGCAATGTGAATTGACAAAATTTGTTATTGCACATCCAATTGAAATAAAAGACGCAAAAACAATAGCACAAACACTTGTAGAACAATTGATCTTAAAGTACGGATTTTTCAAAAATTTAAAATCTGACAGAGGAACTGAATTTACAAACGAACTGCTAAAAAACGTTTGCAACTTATTAAAAATAGAACAAATTTTCTCAGCACCCTATCACCATGAAACAATAGGAGGACTCGAAAGAAACCACAGGGTACTTAACGAATATCTTCTATCCTTTGCTGATGATTATGAATGGGATAAATGGATTCCATATTACACGTTCGCATATAATACAACACCACATGTTGATACATCGTACTCACCATACGAACTCATTTTTGGTAAATTACCAAACATTTCGAAAGATTTAACGAAAGAAAACGAACCCGTTTACAATTTAGAAAACTATGAAAACGAATTAAAAATAAGACTTAGAAATTCTATTAATAAAACAAGAGAAATAATAAAAACTGTAAAAGAAAAACGAAAAATTGCTTATGATAAAAATGTAAATATCTCAGAGTTTCAAGAAGGAGATCATGTATTTGTTAAATTAGAAACTAAGAAAAAATCTCATAGTCCATACCACGGACCGTATAAAATAATCCATAGAGATGGTGTAAATTCTATTATAGAAATAAATAATAAGCATAAAAAATTTCATAATAATATGTTATGCCATAATTGCAATATGCCATAATTAAAGTCTTAAGCATAAAATTTTACTCATTTAATTTAATATTTAAAATTTTATTCAATTAATATTACTCAAAAATACACATAATTTCTTTTACTATACAAAATTATTTTTATAAATATAACTTTTAACCTTATATATAAGTGGCAACTCTACCAAATAAGTTAAACGTAACAATTATCATAAAAACTCTTATTAAAGCTACAAATTTTATATAAATCTAAGAAATAGATTAATACAAATATCTTTTTAAACTGTATAAATTTTAGTATTATACACAAGCATATCCTCTTCCAAAACTCCAAACTCTTAAAAATTTATCTTTGCAAGTAAATTTTCGCTTAAGGGTGAGGGTGTAGTGTACTTTCATACATACATACGTACACACATCATGCAAACAACCACCTAAAAAAAAGACCTTCACTTTAATGACCTAAAGTTGTCTAACATACGACGACAATAAAAAGAAAACATCAACATAATATGTTGACAAATTCCCAAATTTAAATCTGTATAAAAAACCTCAACGTAAACGCAACTAATTGCAATTCGAATTCTTATGAAATGTATTTTGTACCCTTTACGCTTATGCCGCTAGATACCACACAAGCTGAGCTGCGACAGCGGGTGTTGAATTACAAGTGCATTGCACAGAAAGACATAACGCAACAACAACAGGCGGTGAGTCGAACAAGTGCCTAAGACACTTTAAAGTCAAGGCCACGAATTCAAGCGAACCAATTAATGTTGTCAAAAATATTAAATAGAGGGGAAACAGATTAGAGGTTATTAAACTGAAAGTGATTGGTCGATTATCGATTCTAAAAATTAAATTCAAAAAGTATTGGAATTAAAGGCGGAGTCTTGGAAATAGTGGTAAAATTATTTTAAGAAAAATACTTGTATTTTTAGTTTATAAATCAAGACGTTTCAGTAATAAAATTAGAATTTAAAGACGACTTATACTGAGCTCTTCAGCTCCTTGTTTTATTTACTTCTCAAACTTGGCTTCTTAGCCTAAAACAAAAATACAGAGCGGCACTTTAGCCATATTAACTTGAGCGTTGGTGCGCTCTAACACCAAAGTAACATTTCGATGCCTAATCGAAATGTTTCTTTGAATCACTGAATACAATAGACCAGAACATATCACCCCCCTACACTATGTCGTCCAAGTACACGAAACGTTCAAGGCCTTGTGAGCCGGTTAATACATAGTTCATCAACCGCTGGAACGTGGCTGGGGCTCCTTTTAATCCAAAGGGCATACGTTTAAATTCGTAATGCCCATAGTTTGTGCTGAATGCCGTTTTGGACCGATCTCTCGGGTGAACTTGAACTTGGTGATAGCCACTGGCTAAATCCAGTGTCGTAAAATAACGCGAATGACCTAACTGATCCAATATATCCTCAATTCGAGGTAGGGGATAAGCGTCGCCAATAGTTTTTTCGTTTAGTTTACGGAAATCTACTACGTCTCGCCATCGTTTTTCTCCATCTGGTCCTGCTTTCTTAGGAACTACTAGAAGGGGTGAGTTCCAAGGGCTTTTGCTTGGTTGTACTATATTGTCAGCTAACATTTCTTGAAGTTGGTCATTTATTATCTGTTTTTGTGTCTCGGGTAACCTATACATCTTCTGGTTTATTGGTGCTTGGTCTTGACAGATTGGTATTTCGTGTGATATATCCCGAGTATTCGTTAGTTTGTCACCTTTTAGGTGGAATAGGTCATTAAATTCGCGGCAAAGATCTAATATTGATTTTTTTTCCTCTTCATTTAAGGTGTCTCCTTGACGAGACCTTGCCAGACCTTAATTTCCTTGACGAGTTCGGTTATTCGCGAATTAATATCATTTGAATCTATTTTGTTTGAAAAAATTTTTTTGATGCAATTTATATCAGTGTCGTTCTCATCACTTACTTTTAATCTTTCATTTGATGTATAATTATTTGTAATTTCTTTTACTATTGGAACTCTTTTATATCCCCGTGCAGACGCCAGTTTTAAAGTAAGTTTAGCAAGCCTTACTGTATTATTTGTGGTATTGAGGACGCCTACTAAAAGCCTTTTATTTCCTATGGGTAGTATACAATTTGATAAAAATACCCCTTCTGAAAGTTCCTGTGATAGACAGATCAATTCTTCTTTGAGCTGTATCGGTAGCTCAATAATCTTATGACATCTTTCCGGTATGAGTGCGTATATATTAAAAGCAATTGAGAGTTCCTTGATTTCCGATTCATTGCTTTTATTACCTATTTTATTTTTATTGTAGCCTTGGTTTATGCAGCCAGCTTCCTGTAAAGAAGAAGCCTTAAAGACATTACAGGTGGTTTTTATTACCCCTTCGGGTTTCACTTTGTAAGTATAATGCCCTAGTTCGACTGCCCTTTGGTAGAGTAATTGTGTATTACTCTCAATCATAGGTACGCAAAACTCTTCTGTGATTGATTCTGTACGAGTGAACTTGAATTGCTTTAAAGAAGTTTTTGTGGGATTTTTCTCTTCTTGTATATTAGGTTTTTTACTAATGTTATTTTGTCTATTTTCCATGGGTATTTGCAGTTCTTCACTATTAAACTCTGTACGTGGAAATATCAGTCGATCATTCGGTCCATCCATATTACAGTGTTTGGAAAGAAAATCATTTCCTAATAGACCATCGTCTGACATACCATTTATACCGTTTATCACCTGAAAAGTGCAAGAGTAATTTTTTCTGGAGTTTATAGTTATATTTGCCTGGCAGTTCCCTAGGGTCGTGCCTCTGCCAAAAGCTGTTTGTAGAGTGCATTTATTAATTTCTTCTATTTTTGTGTTTTCTTTTATACTGCTTTTCTTAATTACACTAACCTCCGCACCCGTGTCCACTATTAGACTTAATGTGTCTGGATTTGCGATATCAACAGGCACCCTAATGGTGGGTACAGATGTAGGTGGTTGCGGTTCCCCTTTTTTACATATGTTATTTTTTACTGTCGAGTCGGGGAGTTGTGACTCGACTGCAACTCGTTTCCCTGATTCATAGCTTCCCAGCGCTGTTTTTGTTGACACTCTGACACTATGTGGCCATTTCGACCACAAAAATCACAATTTATGCGTACATTATATACTCGTGGATTACTTGAAGTTCTTGTAGAGTTGTTGTTGCGAAAGTTTCCCGTGTTTACATTTTGTGTACTTTCAGTGTTATATCTAGTGTTATTACTTGGTGTTCTTCCATTATAGTGCCCATCATTTCTGTATTGTTCATTTCTTATGTTTCGACTCGGTGTGTGGTTCAAACGTCTACAGTCCCTTATATCGTGGTTGTATATTTTGCAATTAGAGCATAATGGTGTATTTTTTCGTGTAAAACATTCGGTATAGGTATGTCCTTTTTTATGACAAAAACTGCAAGTTATTTTTGTGGCTAAAGCTTCTTCGTTTCTAGCTGTCCTAGGTCGTAAAGGCATGTCTTGTCTAAATTGTTGTTTATTCTGGTAGGTAGCTGGTTGTTGAGGGTATTCATAATGTGAATTATAATTGGATTTAATGTGAGTCTCTGGCTGAAAATTCATGGGAGGCATTAATGTGGTTGGCGTTGTTTGTCGCAATGTGTATATATTATTTATATTTGGATTTGTTTCGTTTATTTGAATGGGTGTGTTATATGAGTATGGGGGGAAACCCTGCGCTGTCTGAATAGGTAAGGCCGTTTGTTGTAATTTTTCCATATCTAGTGCTTTACGTACTAATAAGTCTTAAGGCTCATCCTTTATTGTTAGTAAATACTAGCTTAAGTAGGGATTCGTGACTGAGCTTTTTAGAGAGTTCTTTGCAAAATCCTCTAATTGCGTTATCACGGGTGCGACTATTGCACCATATTTTAGTCTCACCGCTTCCTTACATAGCTGCAACAAGTTTCTTATCCTCGCCGTATAGGCTATGAGTGTTTCATTCGGATATTGCCTTAAGGATAATAGTCTGTTTACTAATTCTTGGTATGTTTCTCTAGGAAGATACGTTCGATTTAGCAAATTTTCTATATTCTGAAAGGAAGTGGGTGGGTTTGAGGCCACTAATTGGTAAGCCTCCCCTCGTAATCTTGTTGGTATTATATTTAAAGTACTTTTCGCGAGCAACCTAAAAAAGTTTGTAGTTCACCTACTACCAAGGGGTTTTGGTCACCAGAAAATATGGGAACCAATTGAGCCGTGATCTTAGCAATTTTTGCGTAATCAATCGACATTTTTTTCTTATTTGTGGTGTTTCGTCGTTCCGAACTGATTAGGTCTTGTTCCGACTTAGAGAGCGAAACACTTATCCAATTTAAATTAACGCTTGAATTGTTATCTATTTCCGTACAATTATTATATAAACTAAAGCTATCTTTACTTATTTTGAAAGAATGTGAGTGGGTTTGAAATTTTACCAGTTCTTGTTTAAATTTTTTTGAATCTTCTTTAAATTTTTGTATTTGCTCTAATCGTAGCTCGTTAGTTTCGGTTAGTTTTTTGTCTAACCGATCGCAAGTTACCGTGGATAATTTCTCGCCCCCTTGTTGTCTTAAATATGATTTTAAATTTAAGGCAGAATCGTCGCGTACCTTTCCGCTTCTGAGCCGTTTAGGTGACCTTGGTGTGGAGCTTTGCATTTACGTACTTTGGTTCGTGTTGTTTCGTCTGGGCCTCAATCGCTTTATTGGAATATTTTGTGACTGATTATGGTATATTTTTGCTCTGATGTTTCTGTTACTGCTGTACTTTGTTGTTGTGTTAAGAATTTTTGTTTTTGGTTTTTGAATTTTCTCTGTTTGAATTTTTTTTTATTTTTACTTGCTGTTTCTTTTCTGTTTGAATTTTTTTTTTCAATTTATTTTCTGCTTTTTAGGTACAACAAATTATTTGTTTTCATATGTATTAAAAAGTTTCGTTATGTTTTTATTATTGTAATACATTAAATTGTTTTATTATTGTTATTGTGTGTTTGTTTGTTAGTTAGAAATATTTAGTGTTTGCAATCACTCACAATTCACAATTTGATTTGATTTTTACTTGCTGTTTCTTCTCTGTTTGAATTTTTTTTCAATTTATTTTCTGCTTTTTAGGTACAACAAATTATTTGTTTGCATATGTATTAAAAAGTTTCGTTATGTTTTTATTATTGTAATACATTAAATTGTTTAATTATTGTTATTGTGTGTTTGTTTGTTAGTTAGAAATATTTCTGCTAAGTCTATTTAAATATCACGTTAAATTTTTTATAATAATTTTCTTTTGGGTCCGACAGACCGTCTGCGCCAATTGTTAATTAAAACCGAATCGTTTGACGGTTGAAACTTTTTTGATTTATTCAATTTTACTTATTTGCAATATCTACTAACTAACTCTATTTTACACACACACACACACACACACCGTGGCAAACAACCTTGGCACCGCACTGAACTCAGCTGAAGCTTTAGAAATCCGACTCCGCTAGCTTGATCAACGCCAGCTGAAGCACGTATTAAAAAATTGCTGCTGTCGTTAGTGCAGTGACCTGACCGCTCGTGCTCATAGCTTGCACAAACCGATGGCCCTGAACTCGGTTAGTTTCAATGACTGTGAAACTGTATCCGTTCCAGTGACCATGGGAGTATACAGCAGGTTTGGAGTTTATTGAACGTAACATCGCGAAAAAGGAATTTAATTTTTGATTATACGATAAAAGATACGGCTTTAAATCGTGTAGATTCTGTCAAAGATCTTGGTATATGCATGGATTCTAAGCTATCGTTTAGCGTTCATATTGATAGCATTTGTAAAAAAGCGTCTTCTATGCTCGGTTTTATAAAACGCTGGGCTAAAGAATTTAATAGTATGATTGTAACTACAACGCTGTATTATTCAATAGTCCGTCCTCACTTGGAGTATGCAAGTCAAGTTTGGTCTCCAAGTTACAATGTACATGTTGAACGAATAGAAAGAATTCAAAAACGTTTTGTTCGGTTTACTCTAAGGGGCTTAAGTGGAACTGACACTTTAAATCTTCCTCCTTATGAGGATCGTTTAAAACTATTAAAAATGCAATCCTTAAATGAGAGAAGGAAGTCTGCTGATATCGTCTACTTACACCAACTCATAACTGGTGTTTTCGATTCACCGGAAATCCTAACTCTTATAAATTTTAACACTAACCGTAGAAGCAGTAGAAACGCTAACAATTTAATTTACTTACCTTTTAGTAGCACAAATTATATGGTTACTGCTCCTTTACATCGCATGAGTACCTTTGTTAACAACTGTAGCTTTTTTGATGTTAACTTATCGAAATGTCAACTCAAAAGTAGATTGATAACTAATGTATGATTAGATCTGTGTTAACGCATGGTTAATTGTTATGTCTTGTGTTGTCCCTGAGCCCAACCCATATTATGGTGGGTAAAATTTTCTCACTTTTGATTGTTTTGGACCACTTTTATCTATGTATATCGTTGAGATATTTCAATGATATTAAGTTGGTTCTTAAGATAGTCTAATGTGGAGAAAGTGCGAAAAAGCTGTAGTAGCTGAACTCTATTGTTATTGCATGTAATTTTGTTGTTTGTTTTACTTTACTTGGTCTTGGCATTGAATTTATATTTATGTGGCGCAATGCAGTGAGCGTTGATCGCCCACTTTGTTGTTGCGGTGGATTTTTGTTTGTAATTGTAAAAGGTAAAATCTCATTTGAAAACCAATCAAATCTTACTAGTTCCCTATGTCTTGTATACATCCGGTGAAATCTGGTCCTCGTCGATCCGTTCTGCTTTTGGTCCTACAGGTATCTTTTATCTTTGTTCCGCTTCTGGTGCTACTGCTTCTGACGTTGACTCAATGCTTGTCTTTTCCAATTTCATGTTACCAAGTTGTGTAAACAGTCTCTAACTTTTTGTTTTCATATGCAAGCTCCGAACTTTTGGCATTGTAGCCTGTCAGGTTCAACAAATCTTTCAGTTACTCTATTTATTTCGGATGCATAAACAAAATATCTTAATTCACCTAATCTATTGTTGAACAACCTCGTTGTGTTAGAAACTTCATTATAATTAATTTCGTTGACTGATGCGGCAAATACGTTATCGCAAAGGCTATCATTTTCTTCCTTCGTCATATGCTCCACAAAAAAAAATTGCCAGAATACATTTAAGAAAAATGTTAAAAATAACAAAATTCAAGCTATTCCGAAGTATGTAACATATTTGCACACTTTTGTTTTTGTGAAAATCATCTGATGAAAATAAATGAGCTGCGGCCAGTTATGAAATTATTATTTGTGATGCAATTTTTCCATGTCTGCGCTTTCTACACATCTTCAATTTGCTGTTCTGTCAAGAAACTTTGCAATCAGTTTCACGAATCCTTACTGCTTCGATGTAATTCTTTCAAACTCATCTTCTCTTTCTTGTACTTCAAATAACGTTCACTAACGGGTTTCCCCTCTACTGGTTCAGTCATAGTTAAAAGTCCATGTTACTCCCTTCACTTGAATACCTCGTGAATGTTCCTGTTTCAACCTCTGCTTCTTGTCTTTCTGTATGTCGATGCATACAAGACCCTTGATATTGCCGTAATCTTCAAATGTTGTATTCTTCTTTTCATCTCACATAACTTTTGTTCTTATTTAACAAATTTTAAAACATACAGTGGCCCTTTATTGACCTAAACTCATAAGTTCGAACTGGATTCTACCCTTAACCTATTATTTATTGTGTAAACATTCGTTATGTTTCTCGTAGTATATATTTATGTCCACACTAAATCAAAGATTTATATTCTACCACATATCTCAAATTCAATGTGCATTTATTTCTCAATCTATTACTTACTTTTTACTTGCACAAAAAATGCTGTGCCGTTTAAATGCTGCACCAAAATGTTGTTCATTTTCTTAAATGATGTTCTTATTATTATAAGATTTCAATATACGGTATGTGTGTTATATTTGTTTTTTTCTCAGTGACCCTAATTTAATATTTGTACTCTTCAAGTAATCGTAAAATTTTTTATTCTTCTGAAGATTTCAGTTGTCCTTAAAACATATTATTTTTAAAAAATTCAATCTTCCCATACTCTTAGTTTCTAAATTGGTTTTTTTTTTAATTTATTTTTATTTTCCTTTCCATTTACACAATTTTTTAATATACATATTTCTAATGAATGAATTGCATTTGACATTTACATAACATTAACATTTTTAATTTATTAAATTTTTGACCTTTTTTATATTAGATTATTGGTAGTTAAACGAGCTATAGGTCAGATTTTTTTCTTAATTTATTTAATATAAATTTAAATTCCAATATTTCGTTTTTCGTTGAAAAACATCATCAGGGAAAACACTAAAAAATATACAATAATTACAAATTACAATATAATCACATAACATAATATTTAAAATACATGAACTTACAAAAATTAAATAAATATACTGAATTTACATTGATTTTTTTAAAAAAACATTTGAGAAACGATATGACAAAAAACATAAGAACATCTAGCCTGAATAAACAACACTTGACGACGGACTTTGATGACTAATTATTGTTAGTTTTGTCTTATAATGTTTTGTTTATTTGTTTGCTCTTTATTTATTAGGTGTCTGTAGATGTGAGCGCAATTGTCCGTGTCAGTCTTAAAATTCAATCTCAATTGTTTAGGGACGTTAATAATGTGTAGCATTTCAAGCATGTATCGTCTCCTATAATTTTTCTCTTGTTGCAGAACTTTTGTTTTGTCAAAATCAGGAGCGTGTCCAGACTTCGTACAATGGGCTGCTAATGCTGTTTTTTGTTCTAAAGGTTTGTCCAGTGCTTTGAAGTCTGACTTATGTCCTGCTATTCTCGTCCGTAATTTAGTTTTTGTTGTTCCAACATATACCTTTTCGCATAAATTGGATCCGTCACCTTTGCACGGAATTTGATATATCAAATTCGATTTGTCCTGCTTGTCAAGTTTACATTTAGTGTTCGTGTAAAGTGTTTGTAAAGTGTTTGATGTTTTAAAAGCTATTCTAAACTGGTCCTTATTAAAAATGTTGGACATTTTAAACTTCTCTGAAAAACCGGGAATATATGTCATGCTTTTATAAGTTTTAGGGGGGTCGTTTGTCGTCACTTTTTCGTTTACTGTTCTTTCTTTATGTTCTGATGTTTTGAGTGAAAATTAATTATTCGTCCTGTTGCCGTTGGTTTTTGATACCAATTTATTTCTATTTTATTGTTTTTCCTCATAAGTAATGTGTCAAGATATGGTAGTTTATTGTCAGTTTCCTTTTCTAAAGTGAACTTTATTCTCCTATGGTATGAATTTAGTGCGTTTAAAGTGTTTTGGATTTGGTCATATCTAACTATCGCAAAAAGGTCGTCTACATATTTGGTAACTAATTTTGGTTTCACTGGGAGATCGTCTAAACATTTATCTAAAAGGTCTTCCATTACTACGTCCGCTACTATTGGTGATGCAGGTGATCCCATGGCCGTGCCTCGTAGTTGTAAATAAATTTTGTTGTCATATTTTAAATATCTAGCGTCTTTTATACAAAGTAATAAAATGTCAGAAAATTGTTTTTTGGTCATATTTGTGTATTTTTCTATTATTGTCCATTTTCTTTCTATTGTTTTTATAGCGAAGTCAACTGGGATACTAGGGAAAAGTGATACAACGTCGAATGATATTAGTCTCTCATCGTCTGAAATGTATATGTTATTAAGTTTGTTCTTTAGGTCCAGTGCGTCTTTTATGTTGTACTTAGATGTTACCGTTAACTTATTCAATATTTTCACTAAATATTTGCTGAGTTCGTGTGTTGGAGAGTTGATGGACGAGCAAATTGGTCTCAATGGCATGTTCGGTTTGTGCAGCTTTGGTAGTCCATATATTCTTGGTGCTGTTGCAGTAGTTGTTGTCATCTTTAATTTTTCATAGTCCGAGATCAAATTATTTTTGAATAGAATGTCGACTAAATTGTTATTTTTCTGTTGCAAAGCCGTTGTTGGGTCCCTTTTAACTTCCTTGTATGTTGCAATGTCTCTTAATAAAATTCTAATTTTCTTGTCGTAATCCACTTTTTTCATCGCTACAGTTTTGTTTCCCTTGTCTGCATTCACAATTATAATGTCTTTATTTTCTTTGAGGAATCGTCTAGTTTTGCCCACTGTATCTAAGATCAGCTTGTCTCTTGTGTCCAAATGTATGCGTGTTACATGGTTTTCCATCAGTGTAGTCAGTTTTACTCTCGCCGTTTCTTGTGATTCTTTGTCTTTGTTGGTTTGTACGAAATCTTCACCTTCCGCAATGCATGTTAGTGTTGGAAAGTTTTGTTTCGTTGTGGGAAGAGCGTATTTTGGTCCCAGAGAAAGAAGCCATTGTGTCTCTTTTGGTATGTCTGTATTTGTTGAGTTGATAAACCACTCCGTTTCGTTTTCGTTGATATTGAGTTTTCTTTTTTGTTTCTCTAAAATTTTATTGAATTTGTTTTGATGTGTTTGTTTAATTTGACTCAAAGTCTTTGTGTATAAGTGTTCTTCACTCCGCCATAGAAGCTCAGCATCTTCTGCACTCATTCTTTCGTTGATTTTATTTCTTATGCTTGTTAATTCTTTTTCATTACATGTTAAATTTTGGTGTTTATATTTTATCAGCTGATTTAGTATTTTCGTTTTAAATGTATGTATTATTTTTGTTATTGCTTTATCTGTTTTTGGAGGGATAAAAAACGGCAACAGGACGAATAATTAATTTTCACTCAAAACATCCAAAAAATATAATAATTAATACAGCTAAAAATTTTACAAACCGGGTTTTCGAAATAAGTGAAAAAAAATTCCATAAGGACAATGCGATTAAAATTAAAGATATTTTAAAGAAAAACTGCTTTCCGGAATATTTAATTAAAAAAATTGTTAAACATAAAGGAAGAACAGTAAACGAAAAAGTGACGACAAACGACCCCCCTAAAACTTATAAAAGCATGACATATATTCCCGGTTTTTCAGAGAAGTTTAAAATGTCCAACATTTTTAATAAGGACCAGTTTAGAATAGCTTTTAAAACATCAAACACTTTACAAACACTTTACACGAACACTAAATGTAAACTTGACAAGCAGGACAAATCGAATTTGATATATCAAATTCCGTGCAAAGGTGACGGATCCAATTTATGCGAAAAGGTATATGTTGGAACAACAAAAACTAAATTACGGACGAGAATAGCAGGACATAAGTCAGACTTCAAAGCACTGGACAAACCTTTAGAACAAAAAACAGCATTAGCAGCCCATTGTACGAAGTCTGGACACGCTCCTGATTTTGACAAAACAAAAGTTCTGCAACAAGAGAAAAATTAAAGGAGACGATACATGCTTGAAATGCTACACATTATTAACGTCCCTAAACAATTGAGATTGAATTTTAAGACAGACACGGACAATTGCGCTCACATCTACAGACACCTAATAAATAAAGAGCAAACAAATAAACAAAACATTATAAGACAAAACTAACAATAATTAGTCATCAAAGTCCGTCGTCAAGTGTTGTTTATTCAGGCTAGATGTTCTTATGTTTTTTGTCATATCGTTTCTCAAATGTTTTTTTAAAAAAATCAATGTAAATTCAGTATATTTATTTAATTTTTGTAAGTTCATGTATTTTAAATATTATGTTATGTGATTATATTGTAATTTGTAATTATTGTATATTTTTTAGTGTTTTCCCTGATGATGTTTTTCAACGAAAAACGAAATATTGGAATTTAAATTTATATTAAATAAATTAAGAAAAAAATCTGACCTATAGCTCGTTTAACTACCAATAATCTAATATAAAAAAGGTCAAAAATTTAATAAATTAATCTATAAGGAGAGCAAGCCAAATATATAAACAAGATGAAGATTTATAAAGAATTGAAACGAAAATACAGCAATCATACAAACACAATAATCAACAGACTTAGAAATACGAACAAAACTAAAGCCAAAACAATAGGTGCAATACAATTCCTTCAAAAGTGCAGAAAATATAGAGTGACACCAAATTTTTTGGATAACACAATCAAAAATATTAAAACAATTTTTGAAATCAATAAAAACATCCCTCCAAAAACAGATAAAGCAATAACAAAAATAATACATACATTTAAAACGAAAATACTAAATCAGCTGATAAAATATAAACACCAAAATTTAACATGTAATGAAAAAGAATTAACAAGCATAAGAAATAAAATCAACGAAAGAATGAGTGCAGAAGATGCTGAGCTTCTATGGCGGAGTGAAGAACACTTATACACAAAGACTTTGAGTCAAATTAAACAAACACATCAAAACAAATTCAATATAATTTTAGAGAAACAAAAAAGAAAACTCAATATCAACGAAAACGAAACGGAGTGGTTTATCAACACAACAAATACAGACATACCAAAAGAGACACAATGGCTTCTTTCTCTGGGACCAAAATACGCTCTTCCCACAACGAAACAAAACTTTCCAACACTAACATGCATTGCGGAAGGTGAAGATTTCGTACAAACCAACAAAGACAAAGAATCACAAGAAACGGCTAGAGTAAAACTGACTACACTGATGGAAAACCATGTAACACGCATACATTTGGACACAAGAGACAAGCTGATCTTAGATACAGTGGGCAAAACTAGACGATTCCTCAAAGAAAATAAAGACATTATAATTGTGAATGCAGACAAGGGAAACAAAACTGTAGCGATGGAAAAAGTGGATTACGACAAGAAAATTAGAATTTTATTAAGAGACATTGCAACATACAAGGAAGTTAAAAGGGACCCAACAACGGCTTTGCAACAGAAAAATAACAATTTAGTCGACATTCTATTCAAAAATAATTTGATCTCGGACTATGAAAAATTAAAGATGACAACAACTACTGCAACAGCACCAAGAATATATGGACTACCAAAGCTGCACAAACCGAACATGCCATTGAGACCAATTTGCTTGTCCATCAACTCTCCAACACACGAACTCAGCAAATATTTAGTGAAAATATTGAATAAGTTAACGGTAACATCTAAGTACAACATAAAAGACGCACTGGACCTAAAGAACAAACTTAATAACATATACATTTCAGACGATGAGAGACTAATATCATTCGACGTTGTATCACTTTTCCCTAGTATCCCAGTTGACTTCGCTATAAAAACAATAGAAAGAAAATGGACAATAATAGAAAAATACACAAATATGACCAAAAAACAATTTTCTGACATTTTATTACTTTGTATAAAAGACGCTAGATATTTAAAATATGACAACAAAATTTATTTACAACTACGAGGCACGGCCATGGGATCACCTGCATCACCAATAGTAGCGGACGTAGTAATGGAAGACCTTTTAGATAAATGTTTAGACGATCTCCCAGTGAAACCAAAATTAGTTACCAAATATGTAGACGACCTTTTTGCGATAGTTAGATATGACCAAATCCAAAACACTTTAAACGCACTAAATTCATACCATAGGAGAATAAAGTTCACTTTAGAAAAGGAAACTGACAATAAACTACCATATCTTGACACATTACTTATGAGGAAAAACAATAAAATAGAAATAAATTGGTATCAAAAACCAACGGCAACAGGACGAATAATTAATTTTCACTCAAAACATCCAAAAAATATAATAATTAATACAGCTAAAAATTTTACAAACCGGGTTTTCGAAATAAGTGACAAAAAATTCCATAAGGACAATGCGATTAAAATTAAAGATATTTTAAAGAAAAACTGCTTTCCGGAATATTTAATTAAAAAAATTGTTAAACATAAAGAAAGAACAGTAAACGAAAAAGTGACGACAAACGACCCCCCTAAAACTTATAAAAGCATGACATATATTCCCGATTTTTCAGAGAAGTTTAAAATGTCCAACATTTTTAATAAGGACCAGTTTAGAATAGCTTTTAAAACATCAAACACTTTACAAACACTTTACACGAACACTAAATGTAAACTTGACAAGCAGGACAAATCGAATTTGATATATCAAATTCCGTGCAAAGGTGACGGATCCAATTTATGCGAAAAGGTATATGTTGGAACAACAAAAACTAAATTACGGACGAGAATAGCAGGACATAAGTCAGACTTCAAAGCACTGGACAAACCTTTAGAACAAAAAACAGCATTAGCAGCCCATTGTACGAAGTCTGGACACGCTCCTGATTTTGACAAAACAAAAGTTCTGCAACAAGAGAAAAATTATAGGAGACGATACATGCTTGAAATGCTACACATTATTAACGTCCCTAAACAATTGAGATTGAATTTTAAGACTGACACGGACAATTGCGCTCACATCTACAGACACCTAATAAATAAAGAGCAAACAAATAAACAAAACATTATAAGACAAAACTAACAATAATTAGTCATCAAAGTCCGTCGTCAAGTGTTGTTTATTCAGGCTAGATGTTCTTATGTTTTTTGTCATATCGTTTCTCAAATGTTTTTTTTAAAAAATCAATGTAAATTCAGTATATTTATTTAATTTTTGTAAGTTCATGTATTTTAAATATTATGTTATGTGATTATATTGTAATTTGTAATTATTGTATATTTTTTAGTGTTTTCCCTGATGATGTTTTTCAACGAAAAACGAAATATTGGAATTTAAATTTATATTAAATAAATTAAGAAAAAAATCTGACCTAGAGCTCGTTTAACTACCAATAATTAACATTTTTCCGTATTTCTATATTGTTTCTTCAATATTTTTATGCGAACTTGCGTTCTATTTTATATTGTTCTTTTATGTGGCACTTTCAAATTTTTTTATGAGTAAGTAAATTTTATTTTTCAAAAATTCTATGTGTAGGCTTTTCCTTTGCTTTGTTCTCTAAAATATAAATTTTTCATTTTTATTTCTCCAATTCAATATGTTTAATTTATAACTTTAATGTACCATGCTGGTTGTAGAATCCGGCGGATCAGTTGCGGCGGGAGTTTATCAGATCCGCACTACCTTCCCTTCAAAGCACAAATCCCATTGTTGAATCCGTGCGAGGGAACTACAATACCGATGCGCACTGCGAACTCCGAAAAACAGCTGTTCAGCTGCCAAAACAAACTTAAGTAACGGGTGAATTTGTTTAAGTGCAACTCATTTATAATAGAAGTGAAAAATATAAAGAAAAAGATAATTTAAAAGTAATAATACAATAAATTTGTTTTTAAAACATCCTTAAAACATTGTGCTGGCAATATGGACCTCTTAGCGAGTTTTCCTATAACCGCAGCACAGTGTTGCAGCCATCAGGACACATCGCAATAGCTCTTTTTTGTTGGTGTTGATGGTTTTCTGGTGCAAATTTTGATGCTATTTGCTGCTTCTTTGGTCCGGCGATTAAGTTTCTACCTTAGCTAGATACGCTGCTAATAAAGTGGTCAAAATATATGCGATCATATTTTGCAAATCCCACGATGCAAGTCTGTTTGAACGTGATTGGGAATACCCCTAATATAAAATTCAAACCTTTTCGACGTTTTATTTAGGTGTTAAAAAGAGATTAATTACCTGATTTTCAACATGGTTGGTATATGTAAAAGCGGAATATGTGTTTTATAAACATATAAAACACACCTACTGCTTCAAGTTGACAACACGAATAATGTCTGAAAAATTTGTTTTGCTATTGAACAATGAAAACTTCTATGATAAAAATTAAATCTTTTTAAAAATTATAAAAAATTCTTTTTGAGTAAAAAAAATAAATTGCGGCATGTAGGAGTATTTTTAACACAGGATTCGAGTTCAGCGACCTCAAATTACCTTGAAACCATGTATCTCATTTCTTTTCTTGAGAAATTTTCTGCAAATCCGCACAGTCCGCACCAATTTTGTTGCGGATGAAAAGTGAAAAAATTTGTATGAAGTGCGAAAGGACTGCATTTTCAACAATAGCCCTTCTTCACTCCGAATCCGCAAACTTTGCTACCGATTCACTCCGAAGCTACTCGCCGAAGCTACTCGCCGGATTCTACAATCGATAACCCAACGAAAACGAGTAGTTCTCCCGCCGCAACTGATCCGCCGGATTCCACAATCAGCATGAATATTTTCCCGTAGTGAGAATTTCGTTTATTTATTTATTTTATTCTTTTGCTCTATATTAATTGGAGTAGCAATCATCAATTTTAAAATTCCTTTTAAAGTCTTTGTAAAATAATTTTTTCTTTTATAATTTTTTCTTTATGTAAAAAATAATTTGTCTCCTTCGATATGTTTTCCTTTAATTTCTGTATCATTTTACTTATTATGTTTAACTGCGTCTTCATTAGACGTTTTCAAATTTCTTTATTTTCAATTAATTTGTGTTTGTTTTTTTAAATAACATTTAAATACTTCAACGACTAATTTAAATCCAAAACAAAATTTGCAGAATTATTTCAAATAAAGTGGCACTATTTAAGGATCCACAAGTAGATGCGATGTACTAGAATATAGTCCTAGCGAAGGACTTCTCTAACGTCATTCACTTAGGAGATGCCAAGACAATTGCCTTGTACCTTAGAATTTCTTGTTCTGACCGAATGAGCATGGTTGTTCGCATTGCCTAGCTGCCTAACCGAGCCTAAAATGGTATCTACATACCCAGATGGCAGGTCGTTGTCGTGACATACTTGACGGAGATCTACGTCTTGAAAATCTTCGAAAATTAGATTCTCTCGAGTTCGAAAGTGAATAACTACGGTATCGTTCGTTTTTCAACTCTTGGACCTCAATTGTTAGTTTGTTAAAACTTTCTAGGATTTTGGACGTTGTTTCAGCAAACGATTGCGTTATCATCGCAAGCTCAGAGTTTTGGGTGATTTTAGCCATGCGCTGGGCATTATTGCCAACTGAAGTGACTTCGGATTCTGATATAACTTCCCACAAATTGTCAGCTAGTTTCAATTGTTCCTCTAGTTCTCTATGACCAGATCCGGTCAAAGCAATATTAAGGCTTTTGGGGATTTTTCGAAGCCAAATTTTATAAATAAGTCGTTATCGTATGTAGTACCGGCTAATATTATAAGTGACCTATAAAATTGAGATAGCTTTTGGTCACCCATCTCAATGCCAGACAGAATTTTGTCGAACCTCTTGGCTTCACTTAAAGAGTGTCTGTCAATCAAGGTTATCTTTAAACCTTCATACAAGTTTGAGGACGGAGGTTTTTGTATGAAGTCTAGCACTGTTATAATTACCTCTTGAGGTAGAGCGGTTACGAGGTACTCATACTTAGTCTTGTCAGTTGTGATTCCTTTTGCTTGAAATTGTATTTCTGCATGGGCGAGCCATGCTTCGGGACAAGTGGTTCAAAATTGTGCCAATTTTACTGACGTCGCTTGTATTTCTGAATGTATTATTGCATCAAATGGATTGACTAGATCTGTTTGTAATTGTATGAGAGGGCGATGGTCACCTTCTCCATAACCTTTTCTTAACTGTTGCTTCAGTAAGTAGTTTCTTCTGCTCCATTTTTTTCACATTGCCGTATGCTATCCACAAATAAGCTTTCACACTCACTAATCTATTTTTTTTAACTTTTTTAAGTTCTGTTTTATATGCACCGTTTTCTTTATAACTTTCCTGACTCTGTTACAATATAATATTTATTTTTTTCTTATAATTTTAGTACTCCTATTATGAATCTTATACTATTTTTCCCTTCCCCGTACTTTCTTTATTTTATGTTATTAGATTTTCCCTAATAATTTTTTTCTTTTCGTTTTACTCTGTAAATATCTGTGACGTCTACCAAATTTTAACCTAAATAACCTCTTGGTGCCATCTCTTACTTATGAACCATTAACTTGGGAATTTTTGTACCATTTATTCTCACTTCTGCACTGTAATTACTTGAATTTAATTCATTTATCCATTTCAAACAACGCCTTAACTTGTTTTGTTTAACTAAACTCGTGTCCGTTCCGGAATCTACAAGTAGAATGACTTTTCCGTTTTTTGTTTAGTCGCAAGGAACTCCTATAAATATATAATTCACTTTGGAGATTCCAAAACATTCACCCTTTTTCTTTGAAATTTTTTTTTTTAATTTTTTTGAAATTGAATATTTTTTTTGTTACATTTTCATATAATTTTCCTGCTACCTCATTAAATTTTTCTTCTATTATATTTCCATTTAATTTTCCGAATACCAAATCGAATTTTTCTTTTGTTACATTAATTTACCTGCTACCTCATTAAATTTTTCTTCTATCATATTTCCATTTAGTTTTTCGAATACCACATCGAATTTTTCTTTTATTTCCCCGATTGTTTCTATAACCTTTTTTATTGTCGCCTGCAACGACTCAACTGTTTCCTTCGATTCTGGGCTTGTTTTCTACATTCCTTCCTGAAAGAGGTGTACAAAAATTTACAACCTTATCAGATGTCGAATTCTCTGTTACTACTCTTTCTATTGGCTGGGATGTACAGGCATTCACAATATTTTCAGTCGTCGAATGATCTGTTACTAAACTTTCCACTAGCTTTGATGTACAGATATTCACAATCTTTTCAAACATAGAATTATCTTCTTATTTTCTTTAGAAAAAAGGCTTCAGATGTAGAATATATCGTCGTTACAAAAGTGAACTTGCGAATCTGAAAAATTTCCTTTTTAATTTTCCATACAATTTTCATTAGAAATGAAAAATTTAATTTTTCAGATTAGCAAGTTCACTTTTGTAACGACGATATATTCTAAATCTGAAGCCTTTTTTACTACCTCTGATAGGTCATTCCCTGACAATGATAACACTACTTTCCTTATACCGGGATCCGATATACCGACCTTAAATGCTGTAACTACGAAGATATTTCATTGTTTGAGGAGTGATTTGTTCTTCCCTATACAGTCTCTCCCTCTAGCTTCTATTGAACCTAGCCTCCGTGCAAAATCAATTATTTTTTCTCCGAAATCTTGTTCACACCTAGATAATTCAATAATTATTGAATCGTATTTAGTTGCCCTTAGATAATTTGACTTAATGAATATGTAAATATCCTCTACCTTTTCAAATTGTCGGCTCCTACGTAGCTCGAAAGCGTCCCCGTGCAACGCTTCTAGGAATTCTAGGAATGCATTCTAGGAATGCAGTTGTTAATTTTTTAAAACAAATACATATTGAGTAGAAAAAAGACTATATTTAAGTATACGTTAGTGAAATTTTAATTTTTTTTTATTAATATTGATGACTAACTAAATATATGGTTAATGCGAGTATTTTTCTAAGGATATTTAGAAATTCTCATTAGAAATCTTAGTCATCAAATTCATCATCTTCATTATCGTCATCTTCATCATCGTCATCATCTTCATCATCTTTATCAATAACTGGTCGAATCATTCTAGTGCCTGTTTGGCAAATTCCTTATTTTTTTAGATGGCAATTTTCTTTTGCAAGAAATAAAAAGGTCTGAAGTAATCAGAAGCCTATTAAAAATGTCTTCATTACACTTTTCTCTACTGCATTTACGTGAGAAATTTTCCCTAAAACTTTTAAAGTCTTTATTCCGAGCTTCCTGTGCTTCTTCCGACAACTGACCGATTGGTAAAATAGCATGAGCTATTATTTCTGGTCAATGCACTAAATACATGTGTACAGTTGGAGACATGTTGTACCAGGGATAATACTCAACAAAATCTCTTGCAGTATTAAGGGCAAAAACACGAAACTTCTGTATCTCGATTTCATAACCACTGGAAACAACTATCATGATTATGTGCATCTTTTTTACTAAATTAATATCAATATTAGTTATTTGTGCTGATACCTCCGCAGTTTGGAAAAAAATCTAGCTGTGTTGCCGTCATTGGAATTTCTGAACCCAGGCTTTGGTTGGTCAACAATCAACCCAATTTACTACCTGAACTCCGAACTCCTTCTAAATACGGACTTAATTGCCAATTTTTTGTCAATTACAAAAACAATTTTTTGTCATCAACTGATCTAGCTTGTCATTTTTTCTTATTGGTAGTTTGTAAGAAAGGTGAAAAAGGAACTCAAAAAAGCCAAATTTTAGGTTCTCCGTTTTTACAACCCTATTTATAATATCATAAATTTTATTCAACTGTGTAGAAGTATTACCGCACAAGTAACACTTTTGAATGGACGTTCTTTCAGTGAGTGCGTTGCACACTTTTCCATCTATCATATCTAGAATTAAGTTGTGGTTAACTTCGAGTCGTCTTTCTCCGAGATGCAAAATAGTGTTTTCAAGATTATTTATTTCCTTGTCAACTCTTTCTTTTTCGTTCTTAGACACTGTAGTAGATTATTTTATGAACTCAATTTAGAAGGCCTGCAGTACCTGCTAGATGATGGTCGCGGGTTATGCCAAATTATTTTGTTTTCACAACTTAACCTGAGTGGTACAATGCATGTTATGAAAACTGATGAATCAGTTGCATCAGTCATGAAAAGCTTGCTTGTATGAGCTGTGCTCAGAGCTACCATCAAAGCCCCACTTCGTGTATAGACAAAGTTTTGTTAGTTCACCATCCTTTAAATTATCAACGAAACTTTTTGCAATAAGATTATGCGCTCGAGGGTATGGTTCAATAGAGCTTGCCAACCTACTTAGATGGAAGTTTCACACACTTGAATGCACTCACGTCTAGGGTAGCAATCTTTTTTAGCTGATTGTATATAAGAATAATAAGGAAATCTTTCGGTTGTTGTAGTTAACTCTTGCGGTATTTAGTACCTCTTGATGGTAAAGTTGTCGTTATTCCTTTAACTACTTTAGATGCATCCAGTTGTCCAGCTGCTCTTAAGTTCATTTGAGTAGCATGTGATAACAGTCTCTCAAAGCTTTAGTTCTTAGTTCCCTCGTCACATTCTTCAAATGGAAGTTCTTTGCTGCCTCGTTTTGCTCGTGTGGAATCGTTATAAAGGCTATAGATAAATCTAGCCAACTTTAATTCGCTTTAAGAAAACGTTCTTCGTGTCGAGAAGACCTAGTCCATCGAGTTTTGAACTCAAAAATAAAGGACCTTACCCTATCATCAAACTCTTTTATAGTTTTATTTGAAGGTCTTATTTGTTCTTTTAGATATTCCTTTAAAAAGTTAATTTTGTCATTAAATTCCTTGCAGTCAGATTTTTTCATTATGTCGAAAGGATTTCGACAAGTAAAAAAGTATACACTCGATTGCGTTCCTACAAGGGAGATACAATTTTTGAGAACCTTAAAAATGTAATCATTAGCTATGTACCCTTTACCGAATTACATAGTATATAGAACATCACTTTCGTTATTACTACAAATTGCACAAAACAAGCTTTGAACGACACTTTATACAAAAACAAAGGACTGGAATAACAATAGTTAATAAACATAAACAATGATGTTGATTTCACATGTACCCTGCAAACTGCTGGACAAACAATTTGTCTTACTAATATCAAAATTAGAAAATAAATGTTAAAATCGAACAAATATAATTTAATTTAATAGCTTAACACATTCATCTGCTTCTTTTAATAAAAAGCCAGTGTTTGGAAGAAACATTAACTATCTACCTTAATTGTGGAAAGGTGCACTGAATATGCCGCTTTCCATAATGTAGGGTAAAAAATAGCGGATAACAAAAAAGAAAAAAAGTGAAGAAGAGAACTGGTAAGCAACAAAAAAAAAACAACAAACAGCAAAATCTGTCTAGTATTTACATTTATTTTGTACTTTATTTTTATTTGTTTTTATTTTTCTAAATAAAATCATAAATTCGTGACATGTAAAAAATTGAAATACCGCGAGTGCGCAGCATTGACGTAACTTTTTTTATGGAATATAACTTCAATGTTCATGACTTACGATAATCAAAACAGTTTTCTTTAATTCCATTCAACACACAAATATATCTCTATTAACATATTAAAAAATCCAACTTTTAAAGGTTAAATTAAAATAAATAAATTCATATTTTTTAACAAAACAAGATGAGTCTATCTGAGAAAAAAAAAACATGAATGAAAAACTTAGTTTTAATACCTTTCAGGTCGTTTTAGGGACACAGTTAATTTGGTTTAATTTGTAATTAATTTCAGCGCCACTATATCTGGGGAATATTTTTCCATCAAAAGGCTTACTTGTTTTAAAGCTTTTATACGTAAAAACGGGTGTTTTTATTTATGAGGTCAATTTGGACCATAAGAGCTGGGTTTTGAGAGTTAAAATGTTTGAAGAAACTATCTCCAGGTAATTCTTAATGTTTCACTCCTCGACATGAAGTCGGTAAAGTTAATGAGAAAAAAGTTTTTCTAACAAAAACTGCATCAACACTCTTGATGCACTTGATCTTGAACCTTCAATTTCTCGAAAACGGGCCGAGCATTAAAAACCGGTGAACGTCATTAAATTCAGCATCTTCGAATTGGCGCAGGGGTGTACGAGCCTAGAACCAAGCATTTTGAACTTATGGGGACAACACTCAGTGTCTTCCAAGCTGGACCGGAAATTCAAACGGCAGGATATAATTGTGATGTTGGACAGAAAAGTAGCAATTAAAGCACTGACTTCCTGTGAGATATCATTGAAAATAACATGGGAATGAATAACAAAACTAATGAATCAGGCAAGAATAACACAGTTACTATACTCTGGGTCCCAGGACATAAAGGAATACAAAGTAACGAAGAAGCTGATAATTTAGCGCGACAGGGTGCAGCCACAAAATTTATAGGGCCAGAACCGTTTTTAAGTTGTTCTTAGGAAAACTCAACTTGAAAAATTTATGGATCCGAGATCTTGGATTCGTTTCGAACTCGTTAACGAATCGTTCTTCGTTTGGTACTTATTAGGTGATGAAGAAAAAACTGAAAAAACAAATTTATTTTAGTTTTTCTAAATCGTGATGCAATCGTACGTCGTGTATTTGTGTCGTTCTCATCTCAAAAGAAACAACGCGGTTGAGAGGGTGTTAGTGAGCAGAGTTGAACTTTATCTTGAAAAATATGTAGAACTTGAAGTTTTAAAGCTCTATACGTTACTTCTCGGCGCTTTCACCAGTAGACGGCCCTCTTAAACAGTCAAATAGTCAAACAGCAACGACTTAATCTTTCTGAAAAGATCAGATGGAAATGACATATTCACGTCGTAATTAACGGAAATTTGCGTACATTTTTATTTTTGATCATTTTCATTGGTTGACTTATCAATTGTGCTTCTGGTATTTTAATCTTAATTTTTGCTTTTTATTTTGCTTGTTTCTATATCAACCATTATTATTTATAATTATAAAAATAAATTATTTTTTTTTAAGTTTGTAAAAATTTTTATTTTATATAATGGAATTTTTATTGGTTTTTTAACATTTTTTTTTTATAAATGAAAGAACTACTTAATGATAAAACTTAAATTTACTTGTTTTTATGAAATTTATTCCACAAATTTTGGATCCTTTTGCGATTCATTACTTACAACCATATTACCTAGCGTGGGGTCATTTATATTCAGTGAATTATTTTCCTTATAGTCTGCTCTACCTGCAAATAAAGATTTATTTTATTAGAATCATAGTAAGCAATAACCTAACTTCATTAAAACTGTTAAATTTTATTGTATACAGTAGGTAGCGCACATAAATACATGTCTTCTAGTATTTCTTTCTAAGCTTTAAATAAAATTGCAATAACAAACCAAATCGATAATTTTC
This sequence comes from Dichetophora obliterata, assembly GCA_963920525.1. NCBI lineage: Eukaryota > Metazoa > Arthropoda > Insecta > Diptera > Sciomyzidae > Dichetophora > Dichetophora obliterata. The sequence continues at coordinate 110,946,602 of OY986435.1, forward strand.
TTTTTTATTTATTTTTTGTTTTATTCTTAACAAAACGGTATATAATACAAAACAAAACTCCTATATTTTAATTTTTCACCTTTTCATTACAGAATGTGCAGATCGTATTTTTAAGTGAAATTGTACGTTTCATTTATTGAGACAAGACTACACACCCTACCAAAAAAGTGCATCACCTAGAAATATTTGTTGAAGTGGGTAAAAATCTGCCTTGATTGGCTTTATACTAAAAATTTTGATAAGGATGTGTTTATTGACATCTTACATGCAGAAAATGTGCATTTAAGGCAAATGGTGCTCAGTAGGTTGCTTTATGTAAAAAAGTAAAAAATACTAATATTTTTAGCAAGCTTTTTATTAATAAATGTCAAGAGAAGTGTCACAAACATAACATTTTTAATTTTTTTTAATGCAAATTTTTTAACCCTCACGCATACTGAATTATAGGCTTTAATTAAAAAATGGCGGTCCATTTTTGATATAATCACAGTTGTAAGTTATTGCCATATAAACAATTTTTTTTCGTTTAAGTCGCGAAATTTTTTTAACTTTTCCAATATAATCCAATATTTCTTGATGGAAACTTAAAGATATACTAAAAAGTTTGCCATTTAATTTTGATTTTGAGCCCAAATTAAACAAATAAGTTAAAAAGCTATGTGAGTAAAACCAATTCCTGGTTAATAAAAGGATTGTTCGGAGGTTTCGTCTTTGTTTCAAATCAATAAAATTTATATAATTTAGTAGTTGGAGTTGAGTTAAATGTTTTAAAAAAATTTAATTTTTTTGCAGAAGTATCTTAAAAATAAGAAGTTAATGGAATAAAAAATAAAAATATATACCCAGAAACTAGAGTCATATTAAGCCAACAGAAGCGTCGCCGCGAATAACGTAAACGACAAACGAATCAAGCATTTTTTTCTTTCTTTCTAGTGTTAAAAATGCTGTGATTTGGATCTGCATATTTTTTTTATATACAGGCAAATTTCTTTACAACTCTTACACCAATAAAGAGGAAATTGAAATCAAAAGGTTCTAATTGCACCATTAAAAATGTTTTTTCAAGTCCAGAAAACTTTTAATTTTGTCGCTTACAACGTTATTCTAAAAATGCACAATTCCGTTAGTTTTTCCGACTTCAAATTTTAACACAATTCTTTTGAGATGTTGTGCATTCATAAAAAATAATTTTAAAAAAGTTAAAAAGTTAATTCTATGCTACTTCGCTATTTGAGCGCTTTTTCGGATAGAATGCAGCCATAGATATTCAGCCCTATCACTGAGTCCTTTCATAGTACGATATCGTAGAAACTACGAAAAAGGCATCACTGAGTTCATTCGTAAGATTTTTGAAGTAATTTGTTGCGACGTGTTTTAGTTGTCGGAGAAAATTTTAATAAAAGTTCATACAGTAAAAGTAATTCCTTCTGAATTTTATTTCAAAATTTCCTCCGATAGCCAAAATACGTCCTTAAAATTACTTTAAAAATCTACGAATGACGCTACGAATAAATTCAGTGACGCTTTTTTCGTAGTTTCTACGATATCGTACTACGACGGCACTCAACGATAGGGCAGACTTATTTTGGGTGAGTTTTGTGCTCTTCTAAAAACATATCTGGTAATGCTTTTTTTGCAGGAAAAACTTATCTTATTGAGAATACAGTAACTGATTTATTCAAAGAGAAAACGAACTTAAAAACTAGGCAAGTTATATAAAACAAAATGAAAAAGTAATACAACGGGTATGGTCACTTATACATTTACTGCTTCTGTGTTAGCTTGGTTGTTGCGTTTTGTGCTGCTAAGGACTGCGCCGAATAAAATTGTCCCATGTTAATGTTAATGTTGTGTGGTGGCGATGCGTACTGCGACCTAAATGAGATCTATTGTACCTCCTTCTCAAAGCTCCGCTGGGTTTGCGGATTACAGAATTTCATCCAGCCCTATTTCTCTAATGAATTTCAGAATATTCTTAGGTTCAAGGGATGAATCCTGCTCTAGACTCAGCTCATAATTCCCCAGTGCTAGTTTACGTCTGCGAGCCACGGCGTCGCAGTTTGTAAGTAGGTGTATTGGAGTCTCCTCTGCTTCTTCACAGAAACGGCAGTTACTATCGGTCTCTATGCCCAATTTCATCAGGTGGTATTTGAGTTTACAGTGTCCTGTAAGGAACCCCGTTAGAATCCTAAGATTCGGTTTGCCTAAGCTTATGCACAATTTTGCTCTCCGAGTGTTAAAATCTCTGAGGAGCAAATTGTCCCATAAAAAATTATAAAATCTCTTAAACTAGTCGTCTGATTTAAACTATAACTATAAACTATAAGAAAAGGTTTTATTTTTCAAATTCTTTTCAGATAACATACAAATTGTGAGAAATTAGAAATTTTTAGTTTTTGATAAAAAATTTTAATTTTTCAAGAAAGCTTTCTATTAATGTTTTTATGATAGCGTCCGACACCCTCACAGCTGCGAGGTTATACTTTCTTTGGAAGTCTTGAAGGTCTTAGGCCTCTTTTTTAGTCGTTTTGACTTCCCTTTTAACTAAAGTCCAGTATCTCTTGATCAGTCTGCAGTTTGTGGACAGTTGTGGGCAGTTTGGTGGATTAGCATCTCTAGGCACCAAAACTACTTCATTCCGTTGGAACCAATCTAAAGCCACTTTGCTGTAGTGACATGAAGCAAGGTGAGGTAAAAAAAAATTGGACACTTCATGTTGACGTAAGAATGGCAGCAATCTTTTATGCAAACATTCCTTAACGTATATTAATTGTGCCGGATGTTACGTATGATATGCTTCTTTTGCCGCAGCTGCGAATTGCCTACCATACCAGAAACTTCTTTAAAAATTTTTCCACTTTTTTGGCTTTTAATTCTTCAGCAACATTTCCCTGAGAATCGGTTGTATAAAATTCTTGTCCAGGAAGCTGGGAAAATTTAGCTAAAACGTAACTCTCATCGTCCATAATGCAGCATTCTAATTTATCAACAAAATTTTGTTTCAGCTTTTGAGCTTTTTTTTGCAGTTTCGTTCTTTACGGCGTTTCTATCTGGAACTTTCTGCACTAGGTGCGTCTTAAGCCTAGCATCTTTCTTTGTTCTGCGCACAAAAACTTCTGAACATTCAACCTTCCTTGCCAATTTCCTTCCCGATATGCATGGATATTTTTTTAGGAGAGTAACCACTTTCTTTGCCTTGACTTGATCATGTGGACCCTTTTTTTTGCCAAAACTAATCTTCCGATTAGTGCACAATTCCTACTTAAAGTGTTTTATATTGCGAGAAATCGTTTTTCTGTTAGCTACATAGCTTTTTGGCAATTTTTTGGAAGGACCACTGAGGATTTTCTTTAAAAATTTGAATAATTCGTTTTCACACTTCCAGTTCGTTTGCCATTTTCGCGTTAAATAAATTTCCATTAAATTGAAGCAACGCATAATATTTTCTATTTCAAAGCTACTATGATCAAAATTTTAAACTTTGAATTGCACAGTATGGAAATAAATGTATGGGACAATTTTATTCGGCGCATTCCTTAAATAAGTTTCAAAGTCTTATACTCCACACTGCAGTGCACAGTGGTGGGTTAGACAAAAAATTATGTTTGGACGTTAACATTCTCCCCACCTTGAAAATATTCACATACTTTCAAAATAAAGATGAAAAAATTAATTGAAATATTAGCCTAAAGAAATAATAATTCCCAGTTAACAATTTTAGGTTTATATGAATGGTGATATCGTATATATAATCTCAAACTATAATAATTTAGTGTTCTACAGTTTTCACAGCATCACTCAAAGAATAAGCAGTGGGCAGATTTTATGTATGTTTCTTTTGATGACACCTGACGATGTTCGAAGGGAGACGATTCCTTCAATTCTACACAGCATCCATTTATGTGGAGGCAGATCATCTTCGGCAACTACGACTAAAGTTCCAATTTGAATGTTTTCGGAAGTAGTAGTCCACTTACGGCGCTCTTGCAATAACGAAAGATATTTCTTATACCATCTTTTCCAGAACATCTGTTTTGCATGCTGCATCCGTTTCCATCGATACTTGTGAAACATTTAACTCATCCTCATTGAAAAGTTCGGGAATACAGTTAAGGGCAGTCAAAAAAATTACCTAGTGTAAGGGCTTCCAAGTCATTCGGATCAGACGATACGGGATAATACATGGGCCTCGAATTCATGATAGCTTCTATTTCAGCGACGACAGTGGTAAGCTCCTCGAAAATGATAGACGCTCCATTAATATGGTGAACATGCATCGATTTTGCCACTTTGACAGTTTGGTGCACAACAAACTTTTTAATTTTGAATTATAATTTTTATTTTTTTAATATAATTTTTTATAACTGTTTATTTGAAAATATTTTATTCAACTGAAGTTTTCAAATGAAAATTTCTGATTGATACAAATATGAATATTTATACAAATGTTTTTATAATAACAAGTATTTATAACAAAGTGTAAATAAATTAACATAAGAATAATATAAATGTTAAGTTGAGGTAAGTAAGATGTAAATTAATAATCAACAATAGGTAAGTACAATGTAAGTTAAGAATCAACGAGAAGGTAAGTAAAATGTAAGTTGAAAATCAATGTAACAGAAGATAAGTAAAATGGAAGTTAGGAATTCAACTAACGTGGTGATGCAACTTAAAGTTATTGAGTCACCACATTATTCCCCCTCCTTTTTAAAAAAAATCTTGGTAGTATTCGCTAACAGGTTAAAGTGTACTTTTTTAGTATCTTTATGTTTGGTTAACTGTGTCTGTGCTGTCTCAGTGTCTAGGGAGGCTGGTTTTATTCTATCGATGTTGACTGTTGTGTTAGTGTTATGTCTACGAATTGTGAAATATTTTGGTGTTCTCTCAACCACTTTGAAGGGGCCATCGTACGGTTCTTGTAGTGTTTTGCGGATCGTGTCGTTGCGTACGAAAACAAAGTTACAAGTACTGAGGGCTCGAGGTATATACGATTGGAAGTTAGTGTTATGATGCGTAATGTTTGACTTTTTGTTTTCTACTACCTCTTTAAGTTTGGCTAAGGTGTCCGATGGATTAAAATTCTGACTGCTATGTATTACTAGTTGCTGTGGTAGCCTGAGTGTTTGCCCAAATACCATCTCAGCGGGTGAAGCTTTAATGTCTTCTTTGACCGTGGACCTGAGTCCTAGAAGAATTAGTGGCAACTCTGTGTACCAATTTGTCTGATTGTTGCTTGCTATTATAGACGTCTTCAGTTGACGATGAAACCTTTCTACAATCCCGTTAGCTTATGGATGATAAGCAGAAGTGGTAATGTGTTTGCTTCCTAGATTCTTAACGAAGTTTCTAAAAGTTGTGGACGTGAATTGAGGTCCTCGATCAGTGGTAATTTCCAAAGGAACTCCGAAACGTGAGATGTATTCTTTTTGGAGTGTATCTACGACAGTGTTAACGTTAGTATCTTTAATTGGATACGCTTCGGGCCAACGTGTGTTTCTGCCAACTAGGGTAAGCAAATATCTGTAACCTTGTGATATTGGTAAGGGACCAACTATATCGACGTGAACGTGTTCAAAACGTCCGTGTGGAATGTCTATCTTTTGTGGGATTGTCTTCGTATGTTTGTGTATCTTTGCTCGTTGGCATCTAATGCATTCTTGTGACCATTTATTGATTTGTGCGTTCATTTTAGGCCAAAAATATCTTTGTGTAATGAGTTTTCGAGTAGCTCGTGTACCTGAGTGTGAAATGTTATGTATTTGTTCGAAAATTTGTTTGCGTAATGTTTGTGGGATATATGGACGTGTTTCTGAATTAGTTTGTTCGCACCAAATTTTAATGTTAAGTATTGGTATGTGTACTTGTTCTAGTTTGTAAATATGTTTGTTTAGTATTTCTTGTAGTTCTGAATCTATATTTTGTTCTTTGTGTAGAGTTTTGAGATTAATCTCTGAGGTTGTGAAAGCCTCTATCTCAGCTCTTGAAAGTGCGTCTGCTATGGTGTTATCTGTACCTTTAATGTGTCTGATGTCGTTGGAAAACTGTGTGATGTATTCTAAATGTCGTATTTGTCTTGGACTTCTCTCAGTTTTTGAATGTAATGCTGAAGTTAGTGGTTTGTGATCCGTGTATATGGTAAATGTGCGTCCTTCTAAATAGTGTCTAAAGTGTTTAATTGTGAGGTAAATGGCTAGTAGTTCGCGATCGAACGTGCTGTATTTTATTTCTGTAGTAGATAATTTTTTTGAAAAGAATGCCAGTGATTCTGTTTCTTGATTACGTTCTTGTTGTAAGACTGCGCCTATAGCGGTGTTTGATGCATCCACAGCGATAGAAAGTTTTGCTTTACTATTGAAATGTTTAAGTAGTGTTTCCTTAGCGAAACTTTCTTTTATCTCTGTGAATGCTTGTGTTGTGTGTTCTGTCCATGTTAAGTGTTTGTCCTTTGTTTTTGTTGCTGTAGTTACCGTTTCGTAAATGTGTGTGAGTGTGTGTGTGCTAGTTTTGAAATGCATCTGTGGTAGTAGTTAATCATCCCGATGAATTTCTGCATTTGTTTGACTGTTTCTGGTTTGGGTAGTCTTTTATGCATTGAATTCTATCGGGAGATGGTTGTACGCCTTTGTTTGAAATTGTGTAACTTAGAAAATTTATTTTGTCCACGCCGAAAATACATTTATTGGGTTTGATGTTTAGTCCGTAATTGTCTAGTTTTTCAAAAACTAAATTTAGGTGTCTAATGTGTTCTTCTTCTGTCTCACTGGCCACTAAAATGTCATCAAGGTATACGAAAACGAGGTCTAGTTCTCTCAGTACTTCGTTGATAAATCGTTGGAATGTTTGAGCTGCGTTTCGTAAACCGAATGGCATTCTTAGAAACTCAAACATTCCGAACGGTGTGGTGATTGCAGTTTTATGTATGTCTTCTGTAGCCATGGGTATTTGGTGGTATGCTCTGATTAAGTCTAATTTTGAAAATATGTGTTTATTGTGTAAGTCTATATTCAAGTCGTGTATGTGTGGTAAAGGGTAGCGGTCTGGAATTGTAATTGCGTTAAGTCTTCTATAGTCACCACAGTGTCTCCAGTCATTCACATCCTTTTTAGGTACCAAGTGTAGAGGAGACGCTGAAATGGAGTCTGAAGGACGACAAATGCCTACTTTAATTAAAAAATCAAATTCTTTTTTAGCAATTTTGTATTTGTTAGAGTCTAGGCGTCTGGGTCTGGAAAAAGGTAGTTGTCCTTCTGTAGTTATATGGTGTACTGTTTTGTGTTTAACTGGTTTGTTGTAGTCTGCTTCTGTAGTCAGTGATGGATAATTTTTGAGTATATTCGTGTATTTGTTTTCTAGTGAAATTAGTTTAGGTAATGATGTTTCTGTGAATGCTGTGATGGCGTTGACTGTTAATTGTGTAAGTGGATCAATGAGCTTTTTGTATTGTAAGTCTATTAGGAGTCCGTATTTTGTTAAAAAATCTGCTCCTATGATAGGTCGTGTAATGTCTGCTAATATGAATGTAAAAGGAAAGTCACGTCTTAGTTTTAAATATACGTTTAGTAATTTCTTGGCAAAAGTCGCAATCGTGCTACCGTTAGCTGCTGTCAGTATTAAGTCTGAATTTTTTTGGTGGGGTCTAAATTTATTTACGGGAAGTACTGATACTTCAGCTCCGCTGTCTATTAAAAAATTTATGTGGTTATCATTGTCATAAATAAAAAGACGGAGTGTTAGAATTGTTTGACTTCCATTATTAGCCGTCGCAATTATGGAGTCACCTAGTTTGTCGAATTGTGTTGTGTTGTGTTGTGTTGTGTTGAGTGTCGTTTTGTCTGAATGAACATGGTTGTTCACATCGTCTAGCTGCCCTACCAAATCTAAAGTGGTATCTGCATACCCAGTTGACAGGTCGTGATATGCTTCTTGAAGGGGATCTACGTTTTGGGTATCTTTGGTAATTTGTTTCTCGTGAATTATTACAATATCGATCGTTTTTTAGTTCTTGGACCTCAATTGCCAGTTTGTTGAATCTTGTTAGAATCTTTGAGGTCGTTTCGGCAAACGATTGCGTAATCATCGTGAGTTCAGTAGATTTAGGGATGCGTTGGGTATCATTGCCAACTGCAGATACTTCTGTTTCTGACATAACTTCCCACAGTTTGTCAGCTAATCTCAATAATTCATCTAAGTCTTTGTGATTAGATCCGGTCAATGCTATATTGAGACTTTTGGGGAGCTTTCGTAGCCAAATTTTAGAGATTAATTCACTATCAACTGTGGTACCGGCCAACATGAGTAGTGTTCTATAGAATTGAGATGGTTTTTGGTCACCCATCGCGGTGCCAGACAGAATTTTGTCGAACCTCTTAGTCTCGCTCAGAGTGTGTCTATCGATTAATGTTCTTTTTAAACCTTCATATAAATTTGAAGACGGAGGTTTTTAAATAAAGTCAAGCACCGTTATGATTACCTCTTGAGGTAGAGCTGTAACTAGGTATTCGTACTTTGTTTTGTCAGTGGAAATTCCTTTTGATTGAAATTGAATTTCTGCATGGACGAACTATGCGTCTGGACAAGTTGTCCAAAATTGTGGCAATTTAACTGATGCCGCTTGAATTTCTGACCGCATTGGAGTGTCAAATGGATTGACAAAATCAGTCTGTAAATGTATAAGGGGACGATGGTCGCCTTCGCCAAAGTGAGCGAGAGGGTCAGAAGTTTGTGAAGGTATAGGTGTTTGCCTAGGAACGGGTGGTGGTGTGTGTGACAGACTCATAATTTCCTAAAATGTATGCCTATTAGTGTATTTCCTAACTTGTGTTGCCCTAGTGCAGTGGAGTGCCTACGAATATGATACAATTGGTTTCTTACGTCCCGATTGTATAATATTCGTTAAAAGAAGCTAAGTGTGTACCTCGTGAGAAACTAGAATAACAAGGCAACCTGAAAAATTTTTTATAAAATGTAACAAACAAGAAGGATTTACATAAATTGTCAAAAAAATTTAACACAGTATACAAAAATATTTTTTAAGTAGAAAGAAAATTGTTGTTGCTGCTAATGTTGTTGTTGTTGTTGCTGTTAATGTTGTTGTTGTTGCTGTTAATGTTGTTGTTGTTGCTGCTGCAGATGTTGTTGTTGTTGCTTTTATTGCTGCTGTTGTTGTAGATGTTGTTGTTATTACTGCTACTGTAGTTGCTTTGTTGTTGTTGTTGTTTAGTTTTTGTTGTTGTTGTTGTGGCTTTGGCTAGTGGAAGCGACGACTGATGAGGAACTTGAAGTGGAGGTGGCGTTGACGGGTATTTTTTTTTTATGTATAAATTTAGTTGTATTAAACGATTCTGGTAATTTTCCTCTTGATTTCCGTATATTGAATAATATTGACGGCGTGGTTGACACTGTATCTGTGAAAACATACGGATCCTCACGAGTTATTATTGGTGCACTTGCATTTGTTGTTGTAAGTCTGGCTGCTTGCTGACATGACATGAGAGTTGAGACTAATGCGTTCTTTGGACGTATGCGTAGGAGGCGACTTCCGTATGCAGCCAACTTTTTGCAAATGTTGTGCAAAAGTAGTATGATGGAAATTCGAGGACGGCAAGGTTGTTGATATATTAGGGAGAGCAGGTGCTACAGGCGTTAGCGATGGTAGCGAGGCCGGAGATGTTGGCGGACTCACTATGGTTTCCAAAAGCAGTGGCGTTTGCCAGAGCGACGGTGCTGGCAATGAAGTTTGATGCTGTTGTAACTGCGGCTGCCGTTTTTGCTATTTTGGACGCACAATGCCGATACTTGTAGTTGTTGGTTTTTGTAGTTCGCCTCCTGGCAGGATCGCCAGTATTTAGTGCACAACAAACTTTTTAATTTTGATTTATAATTTTATTTTTTTTTTAATATATTTTTTATAACTGTTTATTTGAAAATATTTTATTCAACTGAAATTTTCAAATGAAAATTTCTGATTGATACAAATATGAATATTTATACAAATGTTTTTATAATAACAAGTATTTATAACAAAGTGTAAATAAATTAACATAAGAATAATATAAATGTTAAGTTGAGGTAAGTAAGATGTAAATTAATAATCAACAATAGGTAAGTACAATGTAAGTTAAGAATCAACGAGAAGGTAAGTAAAATGTAAGTTGAAAATCAATGTAACAGAAGATAAGTAAAATGGAGGTTAGGAATTCAACTAATGTGGTGATGCAACTTAAAGTTATTGAGTCACCACATATATATATATATAAAATGTTGCGTCCAAAATACGCCACTATTATGGGCGTCACATCCCCTCCTTACTTCGGGGGAAGTAAAACGACCTTTGCTTGGCCTGATTGAAGGATTCGGACGCTATATGAGGTTCCTGCCTCCTTGACTACGAAGCATAGCCTTTTCTTCGATGTGCCGGCTTTAATGCTTGATTCCAGTCTTTGTTTAACCTCCTCTGGCCATTCGCTCTCCAGTAGTTCACGTGACGTAGGGCTAACGGTTGTTTTTGGCTGTAAGTAATTCCGGTGCTTATTGTTGTAGCTGTCACTGTTACTTCCGCTATCTTCATTATCGTCGCTGGTTTCACTGCTGCTAATGTTCCTACTGATACTACTGTTCTCACCGCTACTGCTGTTCTCACTGCTACTACTGTTCTCACTGCTACTGCTGATCGTTGTAACATCAGGTAGGTCGATTGCTGGTGCTTCTATTTGTGGATTCTGCCGATTCTTTAATAACCGTATCAATCGGGCCACTATACGTCGCTTGCGATCAATTGCTCGTGGACCACACCATGCTGTTGAATGTACTGTTGGCTGGTTGTAGTCGGTGATAGGGTTTTCGAAGAATTTTTGTGCATGTTGCAGCACATACACACCACAATCCACGAAATTTTATTGTTGTGGCACCATCACCGAATGCCATGGCATTGCTTTGTTATTAAAACGCGTAGCCGCATCAGTTCTTCCGGGGAATTTCGCTTCGAACTCCGACTGTATATATGCTCGCAAAATTTGAGCCGCTCTTGTGCGTGGTTGACTGGCGAGAGAGTCGAACACCAAAATGGCTGGCCGCTTAGCTGTGTTTGCAAACTCGTCAGCATCTTTTGCGTTAGCAGCTAGATTTGGAAAGCAAATCACTATTAAGTACCAGTGGTGCTTTTCGTTCACTGGAACCATGACAAAACTCTTGTCAAATAAGTTGACCGCTTTTGTCCAACGGTGCACTCCCTGGTATCTCTCTTCAGCTGTAGGTTCCTTGTCTGACCCTGCGCACCTCTGAGTTAGCCGAGTGTAAAAAAACGTTGAAAATATGTAGGTCGCATTTCGATGCGCATTTGGAAGACCTTCTTTCCCTATCCATTGGAGGCATACGTCGATAATGTTGTCATTCAACCATTGGCCTTTTGCTAATCTTTGATAGTCTTTGGCGTAAATTGTTATGCCACCTGCACCAGGAGGATATGTACATAATGGTACATTTTGGGCGGCGTGCCCTCGTTTTATTTGGTTGTCCGTGTGTGATGAGGTGAGTAGATTGCTCACGACTGCTTGGTTCTTCTTCTTCAGAATTTCAGGCTCTTCATTGAATGCCTGCGTTCGTGCTGCTGCTGATGTAGACGGACCTGAGACGTCATTCTGGCTATGTAATGATGTGTCCAACCGCCGTGCGAGAGAGTCGATAACTTCAATATTTTTCCGCTTTCTTTTATTTTGTTGTATTTGTGAAGCGGTTAAATGTTTCTTTGTTAAAGGGCGCTTGGCGGCGACCATTTTTTTATTTTGATGGATTCGCATTCTATTGTCAGGACCCATTTCTTCGATCCACTCATCACCAAGTTTGATGGTACGCGTTCGTTGTGCTTCAATGGCGCTGTAGTGTTCTCTTAATCTTCTCACACTTTCTTCCATTTTTTCCATTTTGATTTTCCTCGGTTTGTTATATTATAATACATTTATTTCTTTTATTTAAATATTATTATAGTTTTCTTCTCGTTATAATTTTGTTAATTCTTGTATTAATATTCTTCCTCACTTAGTTCTATTTCCGCGCACTTCTTTTCAGCTTGCCTGCTGTTAAACGACTGACGACTCCACGTGTTGCTTGTCTCGGTTGTAATGCGCCATTATGATTTTATTTAACATTACTTGCGCCGTCGTCCTTGTCACACCTTCTCGGCTTCAAGGCTATATAACGACTGACTACCTCTTGTGATTTTATTGACTTCCAAATAATCCCCTTTGTTATTTCCCCTTTAATTCTTTCCATGCCGTTATTCTCACATTAATGTATCACTACCTCAATTTCTTTTTTATATTTTTTTTCTTATATCTTACTTCCATAGGCGTCCTTCTGGAAGCTTCTAAGCTCATTGACTTGAGCTGTTCGAATTCGTGTGTCTTCTTCCTTTTGGACTCTCACGATCACTAAAACTTTACACGAAACCTAAAACTTTATATGGTCCATCATACTTTGGGGCCAATTTTAATGCAAACCCATCTATTGCCTTAGAGAGATGATGTTGCTTTATTAATAACAGCTGTCCCACCTCTGGTTGCCAATTTCGACGCCTAAGATTGTAATGCCTTGCCTGATCTTGTGCTGCTCTCTCCAGGTTTCTATGTACCAACTGAAAAACCTCTCTAATTTGGTCTGCTCTACTTGTTGGTGTCTTCTCCACATTTCCGGTGCCGAAGGTGATTTCATGATACAATGTTCCCGGTAGTCTTGGTTCACGGCCTTGAGTTAGAAACGCTGGGCTGTAACCTGTCGTTTCTGATATACTTGAATTTACCGCCAATGATATCTCTGGCAACAACTCGTCCCACCTCCGTTGATCTGCTCCAGCCAGTTGCGCTACCATGGTCTTGATGGTTCTGTTGGCACGTTCAGTGGCGTTTTCTTGCGGGGTAAAGGGTGCTGTGTACTGCTGTTTTACGCCAAGTTCCTTCATGTAGTTCTGGAATATTTTGCTTGTGAATTGTGTGCCATTGAATACCGAGGTGTCCTGCCGTTGGGTCATTGTGATTCTCTTCTAAACCTCTTTTCCTTAATGATGTTGGAACGCAAAGTTTCCACGGTGCACAATCTTCATCTCCAACTCTCTTTGGTATATGACGATACAACTGATCGTTCTCGATTATGAAGTCTGGAAATTTGTTCGGATTCTGTACAACTTCTACCGTCTTCTTTTCCAGCCAGGGGCACTTTATGATTTCGGTACTTTGTACTGTTGCTGCTAGGAGTACGTCTCTTGGCTGTCTTGATAGCGCATCTGCTACAACATTTTGCTTACCCTTGCGATACTGTATTTCATATCTAAACTGCTGCAGCTCTAGTGCCCAGCGAGCAATGCGTCCAGACGGACTCTCGATTGAGTTCAACCACTTCAAAGACAGATGATCGGTTATAATTGTGAACTCGTATCGGATTTTTCTGACGCCCCCATACAATCGCAAGACACTCCTTTTCCGTCGGTGAATAATTTTCTTCCGCCTTGTTAAGTCGCCGACTAGCGTACGCTATTACTCGCTCCTGGTCTTCAAAAACTTGTGTTAATACCACCCCTAAGCCATAATTGATTGCATCTGTTTGCAAAGTAAATCGTTTAGAAAAGTCTGGGCATGCCAGCACTGGTGCTTTGGTAAGACGCCACTTTAGGTCATCGAACGCCATTTGCTGGGCCTCCTCCCATTTCCATCGACGTCCTTTCTTCAACAATGCCGTGAGGGGGTGGACGACATCTGAAAACTCTGGTACAAAGCGACGGTACCACGATGCAATGCCTAAAGAGCGGCGAAGCTCACGAAGGTTTGTTGGTGGTTGCAATTCCTGTATTGCCGCTATTTTGTCCGGATCAGTATGAATTCCTTCCGGCGTCACGACGTGTCCTAGGTATTTTATTTTACTTTTGAAAAAGTCACATTTTTCAACGTTAATTTTTAGGTTTGCTGCCCGTAATTTTGCAAAAACTTTGCGGAGATTAGCCATATGATCTTCCACGGATTCCCCAGTGACGATAATGTCGTCTAAGTATGCAAAGGCATATGGCTCCAATTCAGGCCCGATGACTCCATCGAGGGCTCGCTGAAAGGTGGCTGGGGCCGAGTGTAGCCCAAATGGCATGACGCGCCACTGATATAGCCACGGCCTGGTACCGTGAACGCAGTATATTGTTTACTCCCTTCGTCCAGGGGGATTTGCCAATAACCGTTTTTTAAATCAATACTACTGATGACTTTGGCGTTGCGGAGTCTGTCCAATATGTGTTGAATCCGTGGTAAAGGGTACGCATCTGTTACAGAGTTCGCATTAAGCTGCCGATAATCCACACACAGCCACCAACTTCCATCTTTTTTCTTCACCAATACAATCAGTGCGCTGTGAGGGCTCCTTGAGTGCTCAATGCATCCTTTATCCAATAATTCGTCTATTTGCTTATCGATTATAGCCTGCATCGCTGGGTTCCGTGGGAAATACCGTTGCTTAATGGGCCTTTCATCACGCATAATAATGGTATGCTTAGTGATATTTGATGTACCTTTCATTTGTTCAAATGCCTGTAATTCTTCCATTAAAAATGCGTCGATTTTATCTTGCTCGCTCTGTGGTTGACTCCTTGCTATAGGGCAAATCGGTATACTTGTGTTCATATCATTGTGACTCAGTGTAATCGTGTGGTCACCTAACGTAAGTTTCGCGTCAATACTTTTCAAGAAGTCCAAGCCCAGGATAGGATCAATTGCATTAGGGAGAATCAAAAGTTTAACCTCGCTTTCACAATCTTCTCCAATACTCGCAGTCATAATTAGTGCTTCGTGTCGCTCCAGTGTCTATCGTTGCTACAACCGTTAATCCATTTAGTGCAAGGATGGCAGATATACGGCCGTTTTCACAAATTATTGGTGGTAGCCCGTGTGATGACGTTGTTTTGTTGGAGGTTTTTATTCTCGGGACCTTCCCATACCTCGATTCTGCTAGGCCCCTTCGGCGTTTCCCTGATTCTGCTTGCAACAATCGTAAGTTTTTATTTCTTTTCGCCAACATACCCTGCAAAACAGAATCGGTCTGTTCCTGCATTCTCGTTGAAAGTGTCCTTCTTGTCCACAGCGGCGACAAGCTTGACGGATATTAACAAATTCTTGTAGTCTGTAATATGCGATGTCTCTCGTCTCGACCACGCAGAGAAGTAACGTTGCCATTTCCCTCCGTCCGAAGACATTCCAAATCTTCGGCCAATGACATCAATTCGTCCAAATTATTAAAGTCTTTCCGCTTGACATACCATTGGTATTCTGTCTGACAATTTCGGAAAATTCTTTCTAACTTCTGTTCTTCTGAATACCCTGCGTGTCTCATCAGGTTTTGAATCGATATGACAAAATCTTTAAACGTTTCTCGTTGTCTTTGGGTACGTTTCCTTATTTCGTCATCTAGATGGTCGAAATAACGCGCAGGCAAGAAAAATCGCAGAAAGTCCCTTTTAAAGTTATTCCAATCAATTCAATGTAAATTATTATTCCTAAACCTGGTAAGGGCTTTATCCTTTAAAAGTTCTGGCATGGTTCTTGGCAATAGATTTGAGTCCAAGTTGTATACTCCTGCCAGTTCTTCCACGCGCTCGATAAATCCCAAGGGGTCACGTCCCCCATCATATTTAACTGACCATTTTCGAACTTGGTCAATTACCTTCGCATATGATGTCATACTGCTGAGTTGTGATTTTGATGCATTTGTAAAGTTTTCCAAACCTGCCGTGACCAATGGTGTTGGCTCGCTTTTCCTAGGTTCAGGTTCTGTGACCACAACCGTGGGCTTAGGTGATGTGCTCCTACTGTACTTGGCTTCCAATTCTAAAAAATACTGTTCTACTTGCGTGGAAAAGTCACCGCTCTTGATGAACACCGAAAGCTTCTTCCTGAGTTCTTCTGTACTACCCGTGTCGTCAAGGCCAAGTTCTTTCACAATTTTCTGGAGCTGTTCCTTACTCAGGGTATATATCTGTAGTGTTATCTTATTATTACATTTTAATATTGTTTCAATTGTATGTAAAACACTTTGTTTTAAAACCACTTAGTTTTTAAGTTCTTTTTGTATTTTTTAGAATTAAGTTTTCATATTTTAAATGTATAAAAATATTTCAAAATTTTTCAGTATCTAATAAAATATTTCAAACGTAAGAACAAATAGTTATTATATTTCTCGTGAAAAAATATAATTTCCACAATTGGCGATCCTGTCGAAACCGGACCAACGATACCAACGAGCTCATCAATACTCAAGCAGAGCAACCCCGCGCTCTAAACCACTGAAGTAGAGCAACCCCGCGACACGCTCATAAGTTCTCGCGCTCAGTCTCTACGCGCCACAGCAACAACAACAATTGCGTCAACAACTAAAAGTGCAGCTACAGCAACATCTACATCATCACAACCAACCCGCAAAAACCTGTGCGCAAGGCACCGCTACCACCAAAACCGCCACCGCACCAACAACAACAACATCACAGCCTGCAGTCGTGAGCAACTTACTCACTGCAGAGCTACAAGCAGCGACACCAACACAGGCAGCGACGCCAACGCAAGCAGCGACGCCAACACAAGCAGCGACGCCGACGCAAGCAGCAACGCCGACGCAGGCAGCAACGCCGACGCAGGCAGCAACGCCGACGCAGGCAGCAACGCCGACGCAGGCAGCAACGCCGACGCAGGCAGCAACGCCGACGCAGGCAGCAACGCCGACGCAGGCAGCAACGCCGACGCAGGCAGCAACGCCGACGCAGGCAGCAACGCCGACGCAGGCAGCAACGCCGACGCAGGCAGCGACGCCGACGCAGGCAACAACGCCGACGCAGGCAGCAACGCCAAGACAGGCAACGACGCCGACGCAGACAGCGACGCTGAAGTAAGCAGCGCCACCGACGCAAGCAGCGACGCCAAAGCAAGCAGTGACGCCAGAAACAAGCAGCGACGTCAGTAAATCAGCGACTAAGGATCGGTATTTATTTATATACACTACACAATTAGCTTTTTAGCGGATGTAAAACGATAAGCCGGCGCTTATCGTTTCACAACCGTAGGCACTACACTGCACGCTAGGCACACTTCAATTTTATTAATATTATTTTAAGAAATTTATTTGTAATAAAGCTAGTATTCTTTAAAACAATACAATGCAACGTACTCCTACTCGGTTATCCACCTCAGGAGACGGAGATAACCATTTAATTAATTTTGAGCCTCCTTTATTGAACCCTTTCGATGATTCATCATCTAACATTGAAGTTCATGCAACGTCAGTCAAACTCCCACAGTTCTGGACTGATAGTCCTGATGCATGGTTTATTCATGCAGAATTCCAATTTCGATCTAAAGGGATTACCACTGACCAAACAAAGTATGAATATCTTGTGACTGCACTTCCACAAGAAGTCATAGTTACGGTATTAGATTTCATACAACAACCACCTTCAACCAACTTGTATGAAGGTTTGAAGAAAGTTCTGATAAATAGACATACTTTAAGTGAGAACAAACGGTTCGATAAGATGCTATCTGACACTGAGATGGGTGACCAAAAACCATCTCAATTTTACAGATCCTTGCTTCTTTTAGCTGGTTCAACAGTCAACAAAGACTTAGTTTTTAAGTTTTGGTTACGTAAACTACCTAAAAGTCTGAACATTGCTTTGACAGGATCTGGTCATAAGGAATTAGATGAGTTGTTATTACTCGCTGATAACTTGTGGGAGGTATTAGCAGAATCTGAGGTATCTGCAATCAAGAATAACTTTAATGTATCGAAACACATCTCTAATTCTAATGAGATAGCAAATATTACTAAACATTTTGCAGAACAAACATATAAAATTTTTGAATGTTTTCAAAAACTCTCGCTTGATGTTGATGAACTTAAGAATCAACGTTTCAGTCGTCCAATTTCCAGAAGATTTAGTTCCAGAGGAACTTCAAGACGTCGATCGTCTTATAGGTCCTCTTCAGGTCAACGACCTTCCAATTGGGTATGTAAGTACCATTTCAGATTCGGTAAAAACGCACGTAAATGTGAACAACCATGTGCATTTGTTCAAAACGACAACTTTTCACCACACAACATAACACAACACAATTCAACAAACTAAAAGACTCTGTTGTCGCGACGACTGATAATAGACCCGTCATACATACACGTCGTCTTTTTGTATTTGACCCCTCTAGTAAATTAAATTTTCTTATTGACAGTGGAGCAGAGGTATCAGTTCTACCTTCCTCAAAATTCAAAATTTCAAACAAAAAATCAGATTTGGTATTACAAGCTGCTAATGGCACAGCAATCTCTACATTTGGAAAAAAATTATTGACACTTAATTTAAATTTACGACGTGAATTACCATATTCATTTATTATAGCTGACATCTCCAAACCTATTATAGGTGCAGATTTCTTGACAAAATATGGCCTTCTTATTGACCTTAAACACAAACGTCTCGTTGACCCTTTAACTAATTTATCTGTCAATACAATTTCAGCATTTTCTGAAACATCTTTACCTAAATTATTTACTATAGATAACAAGTATACACAATTACTCAAAAAATTTCCTTCTTTAATAACAGAACCCGATTACACAGCACCAATTAAACATCACACTGTACATCACATTGTCACTGAAGGACAATTACCTTACACAAGACCACGACGTCTAGACTTGCCAAAGTTAAAAGTAGCTAAACAAGAATTTCAGTTCTTAGTTACTTCTGGTATTTGTAGACCGTCAAATTCTCAAACATCCTCTCCATTCCACCTAGTACCTAAACGCGAGCCCAATGATTGGAGACCATGTGGCGACTACAGAAGACTTAACACAATTACAGTACCTGACCGATATCCATTACCACACATACATGATTTTTCTTTAAATTTACACAATACATGCATTTACTCAAAACTCGATTTAGTCAGAGCATATCATCAAATACCAATGGCACCTAACGACATACGCAAGACAGCAATCACTACACCTTTTGGGATGTTCGAGTTCCTCCGTATGCCATTTGGCTTGAGGAACTCAGCCCAGACATTCCAGAGGTTCATTAATGAAGTGCTACATGGACTAGATTTTATTTTCGTATACTTAGATGACATCTTGATTGCTAGTGAGACAGAAACACAACATTTCGAACATTTAACGCAAGTTTTTAGAAGACTCAATGATTACGGTTTAAACATAAAACCTAACAAATGTGTATTCGGAGTTGATAACATTGACTTTCTTAGCTACAACATATCTAAACACGGAATACGTCCGTCACAAGAACGTGTTAAATGCATTCAAGATTATCCACAACCGGTAACAGTCAAACACATGCAAAAATTTATAGGTATGACAAATTACTACCACAGGTGCATTCCTAAACTCGCACACATGCTTGAATCCATTTATGACATGGTAACAACAGCTTCGAAAACTAAAAGCAAACATTTACAGTGGACAGACACTACTTTACATGCATTTACAACAATCAAAGACAGTTTTGCCACGCAAACACTTATTAACCATGTTAATAGTAAGGCACAACTGTCGATTGCTGTAGATGCATCCATTACCGCAATAGGTGGCGTTTTACAACAAGAACATAACAATAAACTTGAGCCTATAGCTTTCTTCTCTAAGAAACTTTCACCTGCTGAAACGAAATATAGTACATTTGACAGAGAATTACTTGCGATTTACTTAACTATTAAACATTTTCGACACTTCCTGGAAGGTAACATTTTTACAGTTTTCACAGATCACAAACCTTTAGTTAATGCATTATCTTCTAAAACCGAACGTAGTCCTAGACAAACACGACACCTTGAATACATAGCACAATTCACTAACACAATATTACACATTAAGGGTACAGACAACTCAGTAGCAGATGCACTTTCAAGATGCGAGGTAACAGAAGTTAGAACACCCGACCTTGATCTCAAACAATTACATCAGGAACAAATCATTGACACAGAACTCAAGAGCATAACAGACAAAACAACTTACAAGTTTGAACAAGTTGATATTCCGTTTTTAAACATAAAAATTTGGTGTGAAAATTCTACAAATAATACAAGACCATACATTCCCCAAACACTACGGAAAAGAGTTTTTGATCAAATACATAACATTTCACATCCAGGAACTAGAGGTACTAGACGACTAATCACACAACGATATTTTTGGCCTAACATGAACACACAAATAAACAAATGGACTCAAGAATGTATTAGATGTCAAAAATCTAAGGTACATAGACACACTAAAACACTACCTCACAAGATAAACATTCCAAGCGGTCGTTTTGAACATATTCATATTGACTTGGTTGGCCCATTACCGATTTCAAATGGTTACCGATATTTGTTTACCATAATTGACAGGAACACACGTTGGCCTGAGGTCTATCCTCTTAAAGATACAAGGGCTAATATTATTGTTGACACGTTCCAAAGAGAGTTTATATCACGCTTTGGGGTTCCTCTGGAAATTACTTCTGATCGAGGACCTCAGTTTACATCAACTACATTCAAAAATTTTATTACCAAATTTGGTTGCAAACACATCAAAACTTCAGCTTATCACCCACAAGCTAATGGGATGATAGAACGTTTCCATCGTCAACTCAAAGCTTCTCTTATAGCGAGCAATAACCAAAACAATTGGTACTCAGAATTACCACTAGTTCTATTAGGGCTAAGATCCACGTTTAAAGAAGATGTTAAAGCATCCCCTGCTGAAATAGTTTATGGTCAAACACTCAGATTGCCAAGTCAGTTAGTCATTCCTAGTGAGCAAAAATTCAGTCCATCAGAAACTTTGTTCAAACTTAAAGATATTGTTGCTAATAATCAATCACATATTTCACATCATAATCAGAATTTTAAACAATTTGTGCCAGAATCACTCAAAACTTGTGAGTTTGTATTTGTTCGCAATGACACTATTAAAAAACCACTTCAAGAGCCATACGACGGACCATTCAAAGTATTAGAAAAGTCTCCAAAATTTTTTAAAATTCTTAAAAACAAAAATATTATAACGGTTAATATTGATCGAATTAAGCCAGCTTTTGTTAACATTAATGTTTCAAAAACACTTTTTAATGCAAATAAATCAGCTAAGACAGTTCATTTTAATTTATTAGCAAACACTGTAAGACTAATACCGAGTTCTTTGGAGGGGGAATAATGTAGTGTTATCTTATTATTACATTTTAATATTGTTTCAATTGTATGTAAAACACTTTGTTTTAAAACCACTTAGTTTTTAAGTTCTTTTTGTATTTTTTAGAATTAAGTTTTCATATTTTAAATGTATAAAAATATTTCAAAATTTTTCAGTATCTAATAAATTATTATTCAATCAAACGTACAAATACAATTTTTATTATATTTCACGTAAAAAAAACATATCCATGTTGTGTTAACCATTTTACCCAATTTTTCGTTTCTCTTTGTGTCTTTCCTATCCTTTAACTTTCAAATTGTTCCAAGTATTTAGAGTCCCTGCTCGGGCGCCATTTGTAACGATGTTTTGCTGAGGTATAACTCGCCGGATCCAGTGGTTCGCATACAAAGAATTTATTTGATTTCAAGGACTCTCCAATAGCTAGTAAAACAAGAAAATTATTTCGATTTAATTCTGCTTATGATTTATTTATAAAATTCTCCTTTAAATGACTACTCCTTAATATAACTTCCTAGTCTTGGCGGTGCAGCGCGTGATGTCAGCTCTGATAATTCATTGTTTTGAACAGCATACGCGAATTCCTCATCTATCTGTGTCCTCACAAACCTTGTGTGTAGTTCTTTTGAAGAGCGTTGACGTGCATGTAGTGTCTTGACAATCCTGACCGATGTGGTATAACCGTTACAATGTCAACGATTCGTGCGCGTAGTGCCACGACAATCCTGACCGATATGGTATGACCTTTACAATGTCAGCGATTCGTGCGTGTAGTGCCACGACAATCCTGACCGATGTGGTATGACCTTTACAATGTCAGCGATTCGTGCGCGTAGTGCCACGACAATCCTGACCGATGTGGTATGACCTTTGCAATGTCAGCGATTCGTGCGCGTATTGCCACGACAATCCTGACCGATGTGGTATGACCTTTACAATGTCAGCGATTCGTGCGCGTAGTGCCACGACAATCCTGACCGATGTGGTGTGACCTTTACAATGTCAGCGATTCGTGCGCGTAGTGCCACGACAATCCTGACCGATGTGGTAGTAACTAGCGTCTGACCGTAGCAAGTATTTGTGGTAGTGGGTTCTTTTGAGGACTTTTAAGGATAAATGACATTAACTTATAGCTGGCAAGGGGTCATAGGGACCAGAGCCCAACATACAAGAATCGTGTCTTTAAAACCAGGACTTATGGTTCGCAAGGATGCATAGGGACCCGAGCCCAACACACAAGACTTAGTTTCAATAAGGACTAACTACTAGAAACCACTTACCTGCTACGGACGTCAGCTCACGACTCGAGCTAACAGCAAAAAGCCTCGAATTCTGATCTGCGTGCCCTTTTATAGCTGCCAAACGAAAGCATTGTTCCGCACAATGTTCGCAGTTTCCATATTGCTTGCTTCCTTTCTCGCTCTTACACATGTATTGCTCACTGTATTACTGCATATCAATTTGTAGCTTTACTTTCACACATATGCTGCTTCCTTTGTGTTAGTGTGTTGTCGCGTACCATATTTGTAGTTTTACTTATGCTGCTCTGTGTTCAGACCTGCACCTGTCTCGGTAATGCCATACAAGGGTATGTTCCGCAAAAGTATTTTTCTGACACCGCCAAGAAATAACATACCTTACTAATTGTCATTAATAGAAGTTTTAGTGTAATTAATTTAACTTAAATTAATTTAAAACTATTTTATATTGAGAAATATTTAATAAAGGAAACTAAAAGTATTAATTTATAAGAATAAAGAAAGGACAAAAAATGCATAACTTCATGTTAACACCACTTATCTAATAATCTTCAATAATACCAAAAGATATATATATATATATACAAAATGTTGCGTCCAAAATACGCCACTATTATGGGCGTCACAATGTATTTGTTGTAATTTTTGGATTTCAAAACGAAATTTGAAGCTCAAAAACAAAGTCTTTTAATGAAATTGTCACTATCTGAAAAGCATGTGACAATTTTTATAAAAATTTGTTATTTTTGAGCATCAAGTTTTGTTTTGAAATCAAAAAATTACAACACAGAAATTTGAAAAATACTGGGTAACAATAGTCACTTTGCCAGAATAGGTAAGAATTCATTGTATTTTTTTTAAGCCAAATAACTTTTTATATTTCAAACTCCACACACAGTTTAATGTCATTTCTGGCAGAGAATAACTATCTTCCGGTGTCGAGCGGTGTGCGCTCCTTAAGATTAGCATTATTGTTGGATTTTGGAAACTTAAAAAAAAAATTATCTGCCCAAATAATTTTTATGAATAAAAAACTCAATGCGTTTTGTGGAAAAAAATCTAGTGTTATTGGTTTAAATTTCAATTTTTTGTAGCATGCTCTTAGGCTTAGGTTGAAAAGGCGACATATATACAGTTGCGAACGAAATAAAAGCAGTACTCTTATATTCAGAAATGTTTGGATAAATAATGCTAGTCTACAAATTTCGTATCCGGCAAACCCATTATACTCCTACTAATTTGAGATAACTACCTTGTCGTGGTGTAGGGGCTTAGGTTGCAATGACACAACGGGCTATGACGACGTGAACCTCGGCTCCATGGAGCCTTGATTCCTGTTAGGGTCACCCATGTCATACAGGTTGTTGTGGAGCAATGAACTAAAACTTATCCCTTAACACCGGGGTTGAGGGATGGCGCCCACCGAGTTCAAAGTTTGCAGAAAAGGAAAATCTGTGCTGTATTCTAGCGTATTCCCTCTCTGACCTGGCCAAACCAGAGAGAAACACTGGCTCTACCATGGTATTTTGGCTCGCCGTGGTCCACTTTCCCTTTCCCCTTTTTACCTCATAGTCTCCCGCGCTGCTCCAGTGGCAAAGGGGGAGCAAGAAACAGATGGCGTCAACAAAAAATTTAAATACCACAAACCAACCCGCAGTGCTAGGGGATAGCACAGAAGATGAACTGCTTGTCTCCAGTCAGGAGGCAATCGTTGAAGGCACAGAGAGTACCAGCCATAGTACTCCTGGGTCTTCGAGTCATCCACAAACCACACACGAGACCACCAGCCACAGTGGCTCGACTAAACCATCCACATCCTGCTCCAATGTGACCATCAGTCATAGTGGTCCGAAGTGCAGGAGATTCCACGGCGCGCTACTGAAAGCGAAATATACCAAGGCTCTGTTCATTCTTGCCAAGATCGACAAGAATGCGGAGCAGGGTACGGTTCAGGAGCGCGACGTGGAAGACAGACAAAAATGCGAGGCTACGATTGATGAGTACCTGAAGTACCAGGCCACTCAGCCTGCTGACGCAGCCAATTCCAAGCGAAATCGGTCGCAAGATGCGAGGGACAACGTTCCGAAGAGGGCAAAGGTCAGCGGCAAGTCAACCGTGGCTGAGCAACCGACAACCAGCCAGCGCGCCTTTAGTGAGGTGGCCAGGAATCACCTACAGGTGACACTGATTGACGCCAACTCGAACAGCCATAAGCGGATTTCGGAAGAGTGGGGCAACATCGAAGCCAAGTTGTCCGAGATGGTCATTGAGCATCTTCTCGGCAACAAGGGTGGTGCGCTTCCATCTTTCGAATCTGCGGATGTTGTGCGAGGATTCCGGGTGATCAAATGCGAGGATCAGTTCTCCAAAGAATTCCTAAGCGAGTGCGTTTCTAAGATCAGAGACGCTTGGGATGGCTTAAGCCTTAAGCTAATCCCGGCTAAGGATATTCTGAGGAGACCTCGTGCTCGCATTTGGTTGCCTAAGATGAAGCTTGAGAAAAACAAGCTCATCGAAATCCTCCAACTGCACAATCCAGACATTCCCATGAACGACTGGGCTGTCATCAAGACAGAAGACCCCCAGAGTAACAGCATTCCTACTGCTTATCTCGGACGAGTGCCTGTGTGCTCTGGAGAAAGCGGGCAACAACCTTAGGTTTGGCATCCGTCGTGCCAAGCTAAAAATATTCAAGGTCCCATCCGCGGAAGAAGTCGTCAGCGTCGATGATATCCTCGATTCCCTTACAATCGAGGATCCGCCGTCGCCTTCCACGCAGCAGCCACAACCACCAGCCACATAATGATCTCGATAGTACAGGTTAACCTGCAGCACTCCAGATGTGCTGCTGATAATCTGGCCATCCTCATGATGGAGGATAGTATCGACGGGGGCATCATACAGGAGCCCTGGGTCAGAGACTCAGTAATAAAAGGGTTCCAGAACAACCACTACAACATCTACTACAAAAGAACAGCAGTAAGCCAAGACTTGCATTGTAGCCAAAAAGCACACACTTATTTCTACTCCCTAACCTTAGCTCTTCAGACCTGACAGTTGTCAAACTTGAGGGCGCCGACAACCTTCTTCTAGCCTCAGCCTATATGAGCCACGACCGGGAAGCTCCTCCAGACTTCATAATTAACTCTAATTTAAACATATGCAATAAAGGAAATACACCTACTTTCACCTTTTCAAGTACTGACAACTTCACAGGCTGGAGTGAAGTCTTGGATATTACCCTCCTAGTCGAAAACGAGTCTCTAAAAGCAGTCAATTGGAGAGTTTCGAACAAAAGTTCCTTCACGGATCACAGATTGATCCACTTTAATTTGAACCTTGAAATAGAGGTCCTCTTCCATTTCGTAACCCCAAACGTACTGACTGGGCTAAATTTGCCAAAGTGGCTCGCCCAAAAATCCGTTCTTTAGCCTACAAGCAAATCTCAACTGCGGAGGAGATAGACTCTTCCGTAGAGGCCCTAGAGCAAACCATGCAGGTTGCCTTTAGAGTCTCATGTCCCATTAGCAGGGGCAAGAAGAAATCTCTTCCTCCGTGGTGGAGCAAAGATCTATCCGACCTTAGGAAAAGGGTTAGGAAAACTTTCAACTCGTGTCATAGGCAGTGTCTTTGGAAACCATACAGAGATATCCTCAGAACCTACAAGAAAGCAATTCGAAACGCGAAAAAGCATTCTTGGCAGGAATACACCCAATCAATCGAAAGCACCAGTCTATCCAAAGAAAGCACCAGTCCATCTTTCATTCGGAAAGAAGATGGTACGTGGACAGAATCTACCAATGAATCACTAGAACACTTACTCAACACACACTTCTCCGGCTGCAGGAGCAGCTGCAATGAGACCTTAGGTTTAGAATCACCCGAGGCAACTGCGGCGGTTCCAACTGGCTCCTTTATCTCAATGGAAAGGGTTGTCTGGGCCGTAAGCAGCTTCTCTTCATACAAATCTCCAGGTCCCGACGGCATTCTTCCAATAATGTTGCAGAAACTACAATATCTAGTTGCACCTACCCTACTCTCTATTTTCACAAATTAAGGCCTCTGCCTTAACTACACTCCAAGGAGCTGGAGAAGAGTTAAGGTAATATTTATACCCAAAGCTGGGAGGAGAGGTCATGAATCAGCCAAGGATTTAAGACCAATAAGCCTCACATCATTCGTACTGAAAACCCTAGAGCGTGAACTGGATATTCATCTCAGGGACGTTCTAAAGGGTGCTAACATATCCAGCGCCCAACACGCATACCTCAAGGGCAGATCCACAGATACCGCCCTACACGAGGTTATTACTACTATTGAAAGATCCATCTTCTTTCAACAATACACTCTTGCGGCCTTCTTAGCCATAGAAGGGGCATTTAACAATATACATACTAAGGCCATTTTTGATTCTCTTACCAACCTTGGTGTAAAAGCACCGGTGAGAAACTGGATAGTCTCAATGCTCAGTAACAGAATAATCCAGGCAGACCTGGGTGGCTGCCAACTCAAGAGATTTGTCAGTAGGGTTACTCCGCAAGGAGGAGTGATCTCCCCCTACTCTGGCTCATCGCCATGAATGAAGTTCTTAATACACTAAATTGCAATTGGGTCAGAGTGGTGGCTTATGCGGATGACGTGGTTGTAATGGTGTCAGGACTGTTCCCCTCTACGCTCAGTGAGCTAATGGAAGTTGCTTTGGGAAAACTCAGTGTCTGGGCTGCCAGGTGCGGCCTAGGAGTTAACCATAGCAAGACGGAACTGATGTTATTCACCACAAAAACCAAAGCGCCACAATTTGCCCTTCCAAAGCTAAACAACCAACCTCTTACACTATCCAGTAGCGCAAAATATCTAGGTGTCATTCTGGATCCTAAGCTAAGCTAGAAAACTAACAGCGAACAAAGGGTCAAAAATGCCTGCAAAACCTTCTACGTCTGCAAAAGAGCTTTGGTAGAAAATGGGGTCTTCAACCAAAAATGCTCTTATGGCTATATACAGCGGTAGTGCGTCCTATCTTGGCGTATGGTGCACTAGTATGGTGGCCTGCACTGAATAAAGCATACAATACAACAAAACTAGCTCGGATCCAGCGATCCGCATGCATAGGTATCACAAGAGGTATCCGCTCATGCCCCACTGATGCACTTAATGTCCTGACACATTTACTCCCCATAGAACTACACATTAAACTTACCGCAACAAACAGTGCAGTCAGACTCAGAGAGTCTTACAACTGGCGAAATAGGCCATATGGACACAGCAACATTCTAAATCCGCTACCTCGGGAACTGATTCCTAGAAACACGGACTACGACACTCCCAAGCTCGACTTCACGAAATCCTTTATAACCAAGTTTCCCACCAGGGTGGAATAGCGCAATGGGGGAAATTGATCTAGCCTTCGATGTGTCCTTTTACACTGATGGCTCCAAGATGGAGTGCGGAGTGGGAGCGGGCATAAACTCTGAGAAACTGGGGGTGGCGGATGCTTTTCATCTGCCAAACTCAGCCAGCGTCTTCGAGGCCGAGCTTTTTGCGATAAGAGAAGCTTGTCGCACCTTAAGTAGAGCTAACACCAATCACCTTAATGCAGCTATTCTGACGGATAGCCAAGCCGCGTTAAATCTTTAGCTGCAATCAGTACCAACTCCAAACTGGTAAGGCAGTGTAAGGATGAACTGGCCCGGCTAAGTCACCAACTTAGCATTATTTTATCTGGGTTCTCGGATATAGGAACATTTATGGTAATGAAAAGGCGGATAAATTGGCTAGGCGGGGTTCTTCCCTTGACGTTTCAAGAGCGGAACCAGTCGAAGTTCTACTGAACACAGTTAAGGGAGGAATTCATTCTTACTACTTAACCTTAGCCGGTCGTAGATGGAGAGAACTACCAACCTGCAACACATCAAGAAAAATATGGCCCCTTTACAACATAGGTAGAACTCAACAGATGCTCTCAAAACCCCGGAACGACATAGCCAGAATAACGGCTTTTATTACAGGTTACTGGTGCATCGGCGTTCACGCCGAGAGAATTGGACCAACCAACCAAACCCATTATCATTCTTATATGTACTTTCAACGCTGGTCTCAAATATGTACTCAGTTTCCTCCTATATTGTAAAATTTTTCAGATACAGGGTGTTTTACTTTTTGACACTTGTTTAGTATTATTGATCTACAATCTTAACTACTCACCATAAAATAAAAAATTATATTTTGTTATTTAGAAAAAATATCAAATTTTCAAATAATATATCAACCACTATCGTGTCATGTGCGATAGCGGAGCAAAAATTTTGAGATTATTCAACGAAATATCAACAAATTTTGTATCTTTTGTTTTAGCGGAGCTGTAATCGTAGGTTTTCACTAGGTTTTAACTAAAAATTTTTGTTAGGATTTTTATTCTATAGGTTTTCTCTTGTGAATGTGCTGCATATGTGTTACCCCAATGTGCCAAACGGATCTGTAACGAATCCGTAACGAACTCACTTCTTCGTACATTTTGTCCGAAACGGATTGCGTTTCGCATCCGGAACGGATCCTTTTTCGTATGAAATTCCTCTCTCCGTTACGGACTTCAGTTACGAATCCGTTTCGGACTTCAGATACGAATCCGTTTCGGACTTCAGTTACGAATCCGTTTCGGACTTCAGATACGAATCCGTTTCGGACTTCAGATACGAATCTATTTCGGGCTTCAGATACGAATCCGTTTCGGACTTCAGATACGAATCCATTTCGGACTTCATATACGAAACAGACGTTTCAGACTCTTTTTTTTAAATAATGCGAACTCGCAACGGACTCGTTTGACGCATTTAGCTACATATGTTAAAAATATAGGTTCTCTAAACAAGTTTGATGCATTCAAATTCGAAAACTGTTTGTAGGAAATTAAACGTAAATTAAAACAAAAAAAATTATTTTGTAATAAAATTTATAAGAGAGTAGTGGAGGCTAGTTTAAATGGTAAAAAAATAATTCAAAATATCAAACAAACGAGTACAATGTTGGTGAGTTCCAGGATGGCTCATACTTGTTTCTTCAAACAGCTCAACATTATTTTTCATTGAAGCATCCCAATAACTTTTACAAAGCGTACCAAATTCACGCAATTAAAAAAGTTTCCGAAAAATATCTTGTGTACGGCTATCCTATAGTCACATTTAACTTGATCACTAATGATAATTATTTAAAAATTCTGACAAGTACTTTTCTTCGATTTGAAGGAGAGCTTGAGGAGCACGAGCTTAGTGAAATAAAAAAATTGTTTAATATAAAAATAAGTACACAATTGTATTTCGTATCCCTAATCCACTGAAAATAAAATAAGAAATTGTAAAACAAATTTAAGACTGTCTTTTATGTTAACGTTGTGGTAATTTTTTTGACGGATTCGTAACGGGTCCGTCAAAACATAAGAGCGATTCCTCTCAAAAATACGAATCGCTTTTTCCATTTTTTCGGATCCGCCTCGAACTCAGAACGGACTTCAGAAACGAATCCGTGACGCACTTCAGATACGAATCCGTTACGGACTTCATATACGAATCCGTTTCAGACTCTTTTGGCGGATTCGTAACGGGTTCGTAACGGGTCCATCGAAACATAAGAAAGCGTAGTGCGTACTGACGGACTCGTAACGGGTTCGTAACGGATCCGTATCCGTTTTTGTGCACATTGGGACATGATATGTATCACATATGTATGTTTTGAATGTGTTGCATGCATGTGTTGTATGTAATTTTATTTTAGTTGTCATTAGATTAGATTACTTCTAATGCGTAACATTCAGAATTAGAGGTTGGTTAGGTTTTTCAGAATTTTTAAAGCCTTCTGATGAGACCACGTGGCTGTGGTCCAAAAACGTTTAAAGGTAGCCTTTAAGCCTACACGGCAAGAATTTTAGGTTTTAGGTTTGTTGTTTCACTAAATATGGATGGGATGTTTATCTTTTTATATATTAATTTTTTTTCAGATTTATATTATTTTTCCGGTTTTAGTTAGCTTATAATTTTATACCATGATTAGTGATGTATAGTGTTATGTCGTAATTGAAGGCATGACATTGTATAGCATGTTTTGTATAATGTTATGTCAGATTAAAGACGTGACATTGTATAGCATTGGTCATATTTAGGTATTTATTTTAAGAAAAAATGTTTTCTTAAAATTATAATAGGAATTTTAAGTAGAAGACAGTTTTAAAAAAATTTGGTTTGTAATACTTAAATTTAAGGATAAATTATTTCCTGAATTTAAGTAATATATTAAAATCAGAGCAGACGGACTAACGGAAACTAAGTGGCCAATTTAAAATGTTTTTTACCCCGTCTCTAGCCCCCTGCTTATCGCTTTGGTACTATGTAAGTAGTTTTTATTTACATTTTTATATTTTTTCTGTCTTTTTGACATTTTTGTCTTTATGACACATTTTGTGGGCTTAACTTAACAAAAAAATTAGAGTAATGAAGTTTTTAAGTACAAAGTACCGAAACGCTTCGCGCTCAAACACAATCAAATGTCGAGACCCCGAGAAGCATATCAACCACCTCCGATTCATTAAATTTTGGATCCACAAGCTCAATATTTAAGTAAGTAAATAAGCTCAATATTTTTAGGCAAATTCCACTTGCTGACGTCGAGTACTCCATTTGGAGCTTATTGAGTGGCAGGCGGCATAACCATAAATTGGAGAGCATTCGAATAATTTGTTAGCCTAGATCGAATTACGGTGAATTACCCAACGACTCTGTTCTTTCACTTCCTATGCCGCTTATCGAGATTTGATCTTCACGCTAAAATTTAATTTAGTCACGAGATCTACAGTTATGAAATTCAACTGGCTACCAGAGTCTAAAATTGTGCGACATTCTACAAGCTTCCCTGACAAATCTTTAACAAACAATACTGCAGTTGCGAGAAATTTTACTGAATTCGAAGAAAGTAATGAATACAACGAGCTCGAATGAGAAAAACTTGGAAAATCGGGATTTGAGGCCTATTTTTTCCATTATGTTAAAGTTGTCACTGACTTTGTTTGATATGTTGAAACTAAATTACCATTCCGTTTTAAAGTACGGTGCAATAAATCATGATGTCTGCCTTCACACTCAGCACAATGTTTAGCTGAGCACTCTTTAACTGGATGCGACTTGAGCAAATATAATACGCAAAGAGAATGCTTTCAATTTCAAAATACCGTTGAATTGGCGACAACTTTAAAAATTCTGAGCAATTACCCACGTTATGACTTTTTTTACATCGCGGCACGTCATCTCCCGTTCTCCATATGTTGTCAGAGAAAAAGACATTTATTATTATGCTTTGACGGTGGCTGACGATAATTTTTTTAGTAACCCTTAGATACCGACCCATTGAACGATTCTCGAGAGCAGTACAACGGTTCGTTAAAAATCTCGAAAGCCCATCCCAAGACGGCAACTCTTCGGATTTTACCTGATTTTCCCATTTTTCAGAGTTTCAGAATCAACCTTTGAACGGAAGAGATAAAATATGATAACGTTTGCAACATCTGCAGTACTGCCTAACGATTTGAGAGCCCTGAGATGGGAGTTCGCATTATCAATTGGTTCTTCTAAAATGCGGGCTTTAAAATAACTCTTTTACGTGCGCTTGAAAAATAATAGATTTGTTTCCAAACCGATTTTTTAAAAGAGAAAGAGAGTGAGTATAATTTTCTGCTGTGAGCTCTAGAGACTCAATAGCACGCAGCAGAATCGGAACTAACGCCGAACGCAAATGAACAAATTTAGATAAATTATCTAAGTCCGAATCGTTACCAATCAACGAGGAAAATGTATTGAACCAATTTGTCTATCTATGGCAAATTGGCCAACCGAGCAAAGGTCATAGTGCTATTTTGAGCAAGTGAACCAAAATTATGCGTTAAGTCTAAATGACTTGAATTTCTGCGATTATGCAATTATGCAATTTAATATGCGTGATTTTACCTCGCAGAATAGTTCTTCGTAAGCTTGACGCTTTGAAAACTCGATAGATTCTCCATTTTGTTCTTTTTCTGATTGAACATTGTTCAATTGCAATAATATCGACTCAACTATTTCAAGTTACTAGTTCTAAGTTCCGCAATTGTCATTGTATTTGATTTTTTGACAATTATTGACTTCATTTTTTTTTCAATGATTTTATCAGATTTTCGCGAATTTATCGCAAGTTGCAACATAATTGCAACAAAAAATAAAAAACAATTAAAAAAATTTATCAAATCGGTTAAAAAGAATGAAGCAATATATCGAAGGAATGATGTAGTTTTCGACGATCGCATGATGTACATTAGAACGTATCTAATTACAATTTTTTTCGAATTTCATATTCTAAAAGGTTTCAAAATTTTGCATAGGGTGGTCAAGATCTCAAAAAAAATTTTTAAAAATAAGGATCTCTTCCTCTCCTGCAAGGACAAAGTTGTTTTTTGAGAAAAACAGTAAAAAATCACGATCTCAAAATGCTTAAATTTTTGTTAGAAAACCTACATATGTCTTAAAGTAAATGTTTCTGTTAACGCGAGAAATTATTTTATTTCCCGCTGTGTGTCTAGGCGCATAAACCTATACACACTTTTGTATTAAATTTGTTTTTACAAAAGTTATGATTTTGTATTTTGTGCTCAAGCTCTTGGTACTTGTGCACAAATTTCTTTTATATTTGTTTATGTTAAAGTTACGATTTTGTATTTTGTGCCCAAGCTCTTGGTACTTGTGCTTTTTTTTATCTAAACCTGGCTACCAGAATCAATAGATTTTAAGCAGAATGTAGTGAAATCAAGGAGATTAGACACAGTGGATCTGCCAGTAACAAAACCATGCTGACGAGAATTTTCACTCGATCATACACTATTCGCTCAAAAAATTTAGGAATCGAAGACAATTTAGCGATAGGCCTATAATTAGTGACGTCATTCCTGCAACCTTTTTTGTAAATAGGACTGATATAAGATTTTTTCCAGAAAAGAGGAAATTTACTTTCATTAATTGGTTTTTTAAAAAGTAACGAGAGCGGTTGACACAAAATTAAGCCGCATTGTTTTAATACTGCGGTAGGAATCCCATCTGGTCCAGCGCTAAAATCTTCATCGATTGATACAATATACTTAAAAATATTCTGAGGTAAAAAATATATGCTCCAAAGAAACTTTGAGTATGTTGTTCATATAATCAAAATACGCTAGATCAGGATTAAAAGAATCTGAACAAAATGATTCTTTAAAAAGATTGCCAAATAGGCAACAAATAATGGTGGAAACATCAGTAAATCCATCCTGAAATTTGAAAAAAAGAAATCAATCAGTCTTCTTCTTAACATTAATAAATCCCCTAACTTTTCTTGGATCAGACAAAATGCACAGCTTCATATTATCCAAATACTCACTATATAATGCGGCTGAGCAATTCTCAAATTCCAGAAACAAACGTTTATATGTTTCTTAGTCATTTGAGTCAAAACTACAAACATATTTCTTCCATGCCCTATTCATATTATTGCGAAGAGTCTTTAAATCCTTTGTGTACCAAGGGTATGAAGAATTTTTCGCAAATTTGAGACTGTATGGTACCGACTGAGAAAACATGGCAAAGAGCTCTATATAGAAACAATTTATTGAACTAATTAGATTATTATTATTTATGTATTCAATAATTATATTTAATTTACTATAAAGTAAATGATTCAATCTCAAGAAGTCCGGTTTTTTTAAATTGAATTCATAAACTGTGTCAACAGAGCTTGAATTCATCATATTCTCCCTATCGGATTTATACCATATACTCAATGGTGGATAATAGTTATCAATTATTAAGACTATGTCAAGCAACCTTTCCAGACTATTATAAATACAACTAACTTGTTGTAAGTCAGAACATATATTGTCAACATATATATTCTTGGCGTGTCTTTGAATTAGATGTACAAAAATGTGTTTCATTGTCAGAAGAATGCCATTTTAAGTTAAGCAAATTAAAATCGCCAACAATAAAATGTCGTCATTAACGTCAAGTAAATTTTAGATAAATTCTATGCAATCCGCAAGGCTTGCACTTGCTCATGGGAGGAACGTATGCATTAATAACATATACATTAGAATTGCAATGTACAACCTTAACGCATATAAGTTCGATATTAACAGAGCAGGGAATAACAATAAAGGAACTAACACAGCAGTTACCGATGTGACGTAAAAAACGAATACTGTTCTGGTTGCTGTGCAGCGTATAGAACTGTTCTTTGGCTAAATGTAGCAAATATTTTTCTAATTGGCGCCGAAATTTGTTACATTCAGCCAAAAAAACAGTTAAATACGCTGCACAGCAACCAGAACAGCATTCGTTTCTTACGTCACACGACGGTTGTGATCGATTTATGCATAGCAAAAAAACCAGTCATTGCATGTATTTTTCTCTTAATGACCGACACAAACAAAGACAATTTTGCAAACACCACTTATTCATGTTGGAAAAATTGTCTTTTGGTTTTCACCAAGCCCTGAATTCTCCAACATGAACATTTTGAAGCAAACATAAGTGTAAAACTGAAACACAGATAATTGTTGAGATCGATCTTTGTTCGAGTATTTGACGCACGAGCAAATATTAAAACGAAGAATTCATGTTGAATGATCAACAACACGCCAACTCCGTTACACACAAAAAGGAAATGAAAATAAAATTGTGTGTTGTGTGCTTCAAAAAGTGTTTATTTTCGTTTATGTTGGAGATTTCTGCTACATGAGTGAAAATTTCTGAACCCTGGTTTAGACTATCACCGAAAAGCTTCATTTTTGAGAAAAACTCATCTGGTGAAAGAACCCTACACGAAGAACAATACCAGCGAAGACCCGATCGTGGTAAGATTAGAGATCTCATTAGATGACTTAGAGATCCCAGCACATGAAGTATGGAACAAACGACCACATGGGCCAGAACAACTGAACATACGGTTCAGAATGTTTTGACTTTTGCAAAGCTCGTCTAAAGAACAAGAAGCTAAATTTTGTGCTTTGTGTATACAGAGGATTACAACCATCAGTAAGTCCAACACTGGATTCGCTGTCTACAGTACTTCTGAATATAATTATGTTTTTAAAAGGGAAAACCACAAGTTTTTCAGATAAATCTAATATATAAAAATGAATGTTTGTTTGTTCGTTCGCTATGCGCTGCAATACCGTTCATTCGATTGCGATAAAACTTTGTCAACTTTTTATTTAAATTTTGCTACACCCCCTTTTACCGCACACAAATCAATAAAAATGCTATATTTAAGACTATTGTTGTCGTATTAAACTAAAATTTGGTAATTAAGTTCGTATGATCACTATGGGTAGCTACACTTAAATGGGCGTGGTCCCTCTATAGCTACGCCTACTTTTAAGAAAAGATAAAGAGACTTCGAAATTACTGGTCCGATCGAGCTAAAATTTTGGCAGTGGATTTGTTTCGAGTACGAGATGGTTTAAGAAAAAATTGCCACACCCTCTTTTGCCGCCCACAAATATATAAAAAATTCGCGATATCAATTTACTTTCGAGTTATGGGTCGCACAGCCTCGAAATTCGATATTCAACCACAATTTACACATGTCGTTCCACTGATGACATTTTATAAGAGTTAAACAAGGGGGAGTGGAACGTCCTATACAACCAAAACTTGCTATTCGACATCAATTTATGCATGCAGTTTCATTAATAACATTTTATGGGCGTTGGAAACGGTGGGGTTTCACCTCCCCCCATACAACCAAAATTTGTGCTATCGAATAGCTTTGAAGTTATAGGTCGCACAGCATCAAAATTCAGTAATCGACCTAAATTTACACATGCAGTTTTACTGAAAACATTTAATGGCGTTGGACAAGTACAACCCAAACATGCAAAATCGAATAGCTTTAAAGTTATGGGTTTCAGCTACTTCTATATATAAAAATAGTTGTATCTTAAAAAGTTATGCGTGTATTTTTATGTTTGATATCTCGTTGAATAAATACACGCATTGATACCTATTGCCGCGATTGACGAAAAGTTTTGCGTTATTAGAACTGAATAAAGAAAGGCGCGTGTTCACTTGTCAAAGACCGTTTTATTACTAACTAATAGAAAAAATTATAGTTAAAGAGAAGCAATTAAAGCAAATGACAATAAGAGCGGCAACATACCGCCCGCCTTGAACCAGGTGACTAGGTTGAATAATATTTTAAAAATCTATAAAAATACAATAGTGTTAGATGGATTTATGAAAAGTGATTGCAAATGAATATTGAAAATAAATGGCTTTAGTAAATTTAATTGTACAAGTCTTTCTTCGTAGGCAGAAGACACAACTTCGCTACGGCTCGGAGGCATTCTCCATCAGCGGTCTTCAAAGATACTACTCTGACTCGTCCGTCAGCACCAGGATGGCATTTCAGTACGCGAGCTAGTTTCCATTTGGTAGGCGGAGTGTGTTCATCGATGATGGCTACGACGTAATTTTCGCAGACGTTAGGTGATTCGCGAAACCATTTTGCGCGCTTTTGAAGACTTGTGAGGTACTCATCGCGCCAACGTCGCCAAAAATGTTGTCGCATGGCAGAAATGGCTTCAAATCTCTGGTGAATACGACCATCGAATTCTTGAATTTCGGGAGAGGGAAGTGATTTGAGAGGCTCGCCCAAGATAAAATATCCCGGAGTCAACGCATCTAGGTCGTCGACATTCGCAGCTTCATTCGAACACAGTGGGCGTGAGTTAACACATGCCTCAACCTCAGTCAGCAAAGTACTAAATTCGTCGAAAGTGAGCAGCATATCACCAAGAGCTCGCTTGAGATGATATTTGACGCGCTTGACTCCTACCTCCCAATAGCCGCCCATGTGCGGCGCGCTAGGAGGATTAAAATGCCACATAATACTGGAGTTTTGAAAGTATGCGCTAGTTGTGGGATCGGCTAAGCATTGCTGCAGCACCTGGCGCAGCTCTCTATCGGCACCGACAAAGTTTGTGCCGTTGTCAGAGTGTACGTGATGGCAATAGCCACGACGATTAATGAAGCGTTTAAAAGCGTTGAGAAAGTCTTTAGTAGATAGACCGCCAGCGAATTCGAGGTGCATTGCTCCGGTGCTCATACACATAAACGAGCAAATGTATCCCTTGAGCGATTTAGATCCGCGGCCTGGAGCAAATTTGAAAGAGTATGGTCCAGCAAAATCTACAGCACTTCGCAAGAAACACCGAGCAAATGTTACGCGATTTCGAGGAAAGTCCCCCATAGATTGTTGTTGAGGCCTGCGATTCAATAGCTTGCATTTGGTGCAATTGCGATATAACTTTCTAACGAGATTGCGTGCATCAATTACCCAGAACCGCCGTAGTAGAATAGTCTGCATACTTTGAGGACCGGCATGCAATGCGAAGCGATGTATATCAGTGATGATCAAAATAGCAAGCGGTGACTTTCTAGGCAGCAGTATTGGAAATTTTTTATCAACAGGTAGTTTTGCGCGTGCTATGCGGCCCCCTACGCGAAGAAGTCCACATTCGTCGAGGAACGGAGCTAAACGTAGTAGGTTGCTTCGTCTGGGTAGGGGCTTTTGATTCTTTTAGCAGTGTATTTCTTTAGCAAATGCGTATTTTTGGGAATACTTAATTAAAGCATATTCTGCAGCCACTAAGTCTTCAAAAGTTAGCTGCCCCGTTCGCAAATCAGAATTTGAGCGCTTGAACCGTAAGTTGTTTATAAAGCGTAACAAATACGCGGTGACTCGTTTTAACTTTCCATATGACGAATATAGATTTAGCAAATTCCAAACTTCTTCAGCTTGCGCAACATGCACCTTTACTTTACTTGCGCGCAATTTCAAGTCAGTGACGTACTGGTCATCGCTATTTTGTTTGTTAGATATAGATATATCACGCAGCCATTGTGGGCCTTGCCACCACAGTTGATGATTTAATAGCTCTGTAGGAGATACGCCTCGCGATGCGCAATCTGCAGGATTGCACTCCGAGCGCACATGATTGCACTCCGAGCGCACATGATTCCAACATTCAGCAGGCAACACTTCTTGGATGTCAGCCACACGGTTAGCTACAAATGTTGACCATCTACTGGGATGGCCCTGCAACCATGCGAGAGTGACAGTTGAATCGGTCCAGGCGTGGAGCTGAAAAGCAGAGCTATCAAAACATGAGATTACTGACCTTACGAGTTTTGCAGCGAGGTGAGCAGCGCATAGTTCAAGCCGAGGCAGACGGGTTGTCTTGAGAGGTGCGACTTTGGCCTTAGCTGTGACGAAAGAAATAGTAGTGTTGCCCTCTGCATCAAAGGTACGCATGTAGATAACGGCAGCATAAGCACGCTCGGATGCGTCAGCGAATACGTGAAGTTCAGTATGCGAGTCGCTTAGGCCAGTGCCAAGCCAACGGTTAAGTTTTA
Source organism: Dichetophora obliterata (assembly GCA_963920525.1). Taxonomy (NCBI): domain Eukaryota; kingdom Metazoa; phylum Arthropoda; class Insecta; order Diptera; family Sciomyzidae; genus Dichetophora; species Dichetophora obliterata. Next base: position 110,985,543 of record OY986435.1, read on the forward strand.
GATACGAAAGAGACTTTAAATCTTCACGATGAACAGACCATGCTTTGGCAATGTTAGGCGGCACAGTCTCATCCCAATCGACATTGGTTTCCCAAATTTGTTGAAACCAGATCTTTGACCTGATGGTGCATGGGGCTGCAAAACCCAAAGGATCGAATGTCATGCTAGCTTCTGACAAGAACGCTCTTTTTGTTAAAATTCCGGCAGGTTTGAGCCCTACCGTGAACGTGAAAAAGTCGTGCTCGGTGTTCCATAGCAGACCTAATGTGCGCACTTCCTCGTCAGCAGCGATGTACTGCGATATATTTTGCGACCGATCTGGCAAGCTTGCGTGAAGTTGCTTGCAATTCGTAGCCCATTTTCTGAGCTCAAAGCCCCCACTGGATAAAAGTTTAGCGACGTTTTCCTGAAGTTTGCTGAGTGCATATGCTGTTGATGAGCCGCTAAGCAGATGATCATCCATATAAAAATCATTTAAAATTGCAGCGGCAGCGTCCTTAAGTGCGGGTTTATCGGTACAAGCTGTTTGCTGTAGCGCCTTTACTGCAAGATGCGATGCGGAAGCCACGCCATATGTGACGCGTAGCATTCTGTAGTCTCGTATGGACTCAGATGGGCTAGCACGCCAAACAATGCGTTGAAAGTCGTGATGATTCGATGATACCCGTACTTGCCTGTACATTTTCTCAACGTCGGCTGTCATGGCGTACAGATGTGACCTGAATCGAAGAAGTACCGCAAAGAGATCACGTTGCAGTTGCGGACCTACCATTAGGGCGTCGTTCAGTGAATTGCCGTTTGTAGTTTTGGCGGATGCGTTGAAGACTACGCGTAATTTTGTTGTTTTGCTGGTTTCTTTTACGACTGCATGGTGAGGCATGTAAAAGCAGCGTTCAGGTACATCAGACACCATCTCCATATGATGCATGTCAATGAGCTCCTTCATAAATGCATTGTATTGTGAGCGTAGTTCATCGTTGGCAGCAAGTCGTTTTTCCATACGCAGTAGAGACCGTACCGATGTATTTCTAGATTCGCCTAGCTCCACATGCGGTTTGAAAGGTAGTTGTACAATAACACGACCGTCTGGGGCGCGTTCGTGTGTCCTGTCGAAAAGGTTTTCACAGTAGAGTTCTTCGGCGGTTAGGTGTTTTCTTGGAGGTAGCTCCTCGAGCTCCCAAAATCTAGCGAGAATCTGTACAAGTTTGGTGTCGCAATTTAATACTTGCACAGTGCCGGAAGGTTTCTCAAAATTGCCAGCACGTCCAAATAACACCCAACCAAGTGTAGTTTCTTGAGCGATTGGGCTACCAGGCGTGCCTTTTTTAATATTTGTTAGTATGAACTTGTCCATCTCATCCATGCCTAGCAGAATGTCGATGGGACCTGGTTGGTTGAATTGCGGGTCCGCTAGCAGAAGATTTTGTATATGCGGCCATGCGAAAGTCTTTAATTTAGAAGTGGGAAGATCATTAGTGATTTTATGCAAAATTTGAGCCCTTATTGTGGTGCGTTGCCCTGCGTTGCGTGACGTTATGGTTATTGTGGCCTCGCCATGTGTTCTCAGACCAGTGGATGATCCAATTCCACAGACATCAATTGATGATGATGTGCGGGGAATGCGGAGGCGCTGAATGCAAGACTCGGTTACAAACGTAGCGTGCGAGCCGCTGTCGAACAAGACACGGGCAGATTGCCAGCGTCCAGAAGCGTCTAGCACACGTACAAGAGCAGTGCGAGTAGTATAGCGCCGTCAGCAGCGGCGTTTTGCGAGGATACTGTTTTTAAAGCGGTTTGAGCGTGGGAAGCAGGTGAAGCGTAGCAAGTGGGTGTGAGAGTGAGTGCCGTGGTAGGTGATGCGTGTTGAGCAGTTGCGGTGTGACCAGATTCGGGTTGAGTGGGTATAGAAGCGGTTGCGGAAGCGGTGTAGGAATCATGCGTCGATTCAAGCGGTGCATTGAACACTCGTGCTGTTAGCGGAGATATAGATGTGCTATGCAACAGCGTATGGTGTCGCATTCTGCAGATTCGACAAGTAGATGAGCTTCTACAACTAGCTGCAAAGTGTGCCTTACTTAGGCAATTCAAGCAGGCGTTCTTTTGTTTAACGAATTTAAGCTTTTCGTTTGCGTCGAGCTGGCTGAATTTTGTGCAAGTGTAAATTTTATGCTTGTCGTTGCAGAACCAACATTTCTCGTGATCGTCGGACTTTTTGAATGCACGCGGATTTGAGGCATTAGCATGCAGTACGTTTGACGATTTTGTTTGCTTTTTTGAAGTAGACTTGATTTGTTCTTGAACTGGAGCGGTGGATGGAAGCATACCCAGTGAGCGGCATCGCTTCTCTAAGAATGATTGTAAGTCTTCAAAGGTGGGCAAGCTGTCATCGGCCAGAGACAGCTCCCATTGCTTTCTCGTTTCGTATGCTAACTTTGATACTACCGTGTATATCAGCCAATCGTCCCAAAATCCGACTGGACGACCTAGTGCGTTTAGTGCTCTAACATGTTGTAATGTGGTATCAAAAACCTTTTTGATATCCTGAGCTGAATCATTAGCAGCTTGTTCGATTGCCGATATGGACATGAAATGGTAGGTGACAATGACTCGCATTGCTCTGTATCGATTTTTCAACAAGCTCCATGCTTCCTCATTTGCATCGCTCACCTTAAGGTTGTTGACAAGCTGAAGCGCTTCGCCACGAAGGCAGCTTCGAAGGTAATGCATTTTCTGCGTGCCTGAGAAACCTCTATTTGCGTCCACCAGCGACATAAACGTGTCATGAAAAGTTGTCCATTCTGTAGGGTCGCCTTCGAATATCGGCAACTGCATTTTTGGTAGTGACACAGCAGTCATAGCAGTTGAGGATTGTGTTGGCGCAGCTTGAACTGGTATAGTTTGTGCAGTAGGTATCAGCGGCGGCGCAAGAGATTTTGTAATGCGATTTAAATTGGGCAGCGCTTCCATATACCACGTTTCCGTCTGTATTCGTGCTGCTTCCTCACCTTGCTGCGTCTCTGGCCCACATGATACTTCTACTTCATCTTGAGCTTCATTAAACCGCGACCATTGCTCCTTTAGAAGGCTTAACTGACTTTGTACTAATTCGATATCGGATTGTAATTTCGTGTCCGTATTGCTTGCTGTCAAATATCTTTTGGTAGCATTACGCGACGAGTCTCGAATTTTCACAAATTTAGCTGACATTGTTCACGTGTTTTATTGTTGAAAAAAGTTTGGTTTTTTTTTACACACAAAACTAACAGTTCGATTGCCCTTGGCTTTTTTTTCTTGTATAGATTTGTGCAATGAATACAACAACAGTACAAATTACAGTATTCCGTTACCGCGTGATTTTTATTGTTGTTGTTGTCTCAACGATAGCTAGTAGTTGCACTAATAAATAATTGCATACGAAAAATATTTTTTTATTATTATTTAATTGTTTTTGGTAATTTTTTAGGCGGAAAATGTTGATTGCAAAATTGAATAATAAAACGAATATCCGAGCGACGAAGGACCAAAATAGTGCCGTGATTGGCGAAAAGTTTTGCGTTATTAGAACTGAATAAAGAAAGGCGCGTGTTCACTCGTCAAAGACCGTTTTATTAGAAAAAATTATAGTTAAAGAGAGGCAATTAAAGCAAATGACAATAAGAGCGGCAACAATACCTTTCGCTTGATACCCATAAAGCTTAGTTTTGTTGGAAAACTGAAAAAAACAGCAAGATTTTTAAGCCATTTTTTAAAGTTTATATGTACGAATTTTGTTGCGGCGAGATTCATTCTTGTCTTACAGCCATTTGCCTAATTATAAATATAAATAAAATGCACTTATACTCAGTGGAATTTAACGTAGATTATGATTGTAAAAAAAGGGATCTGAAAAAACCAAACGGAGCGTGTAGCGAAGCCAATTCTTATAATTTTTGTGAATTTCTCAAAAATATTTGTTTTTATCAATTTTATTTAAATAGTGTTCCATGAAAATTTTTTTTTTAACTAAATTGCACTTAAATATACTTTTCCATTGAACCCAAGAATATAGACATCATTCGCTTAATGGCGGCAATTTTAACGTTTTTTTTTTTACTTCGTAAAACACTGATTCACATATATATATTTTCTACCATACAAAATGCTCCCATTTAGCCAAATCTCAACCGATTTTGGTCATCGTAAGCTCGTTGGAAAGACAATATGATATGAACAACATGTTGCACTATAGAACTTTGAAAAATAAAAAAGTCACTATGGAACGAATTCACATTCAGCTCAATTCTGAATGATTTTTCCCGAGGAAATTTTGCCTCTTTCTCGTCGAGCTTGGGCGTTTTTTAATGAATATGAATGACAAATGCTGCTGTCGTCCGCAAACGAATGTATTGGGTTATAAAAACCAGAAACAAGGTTGGCAATAGGACTGAACCCTGAGGTACTCCTGCATTGATGGCGAGCTTCTGTCCTTGAGGAAACACGTGATCCATCTAGCGAAGTTACCACCAAAACCATATGCAACAAGTTTTGACACGAGCGCTTTATGCCACACTCGGTTAAACGCTTTTGAAATATTAAGAGCAACAACCCAACTCTCGCCGAAAAAGTGAACGCATTAATTCCATTCTTCGGTTAAGACCGCCATCAGATCACCAGTAGAACGAGCCCTACGGAAACCATATGGACGGTCACTGAGCAGTTGGTTGTGATCCAAATAGTTCACAACGTTGAAGTTTATTACGCTCTCCATAACTTTTGAAAGCGGAGAACATATCGCAATGGGTCATATCGAGAATTGGCGGTATGCCAACAGGATCAGAGGCTTTGGTTACGTTGAGATTTGCAAGAACTCTTTTAACTCCTTTCGTTCGAAAGTATATCTCCTGCATTGCAGAAGATCCACCCTCAACAAAGGGCAGAGGCTGATTGCTATCTGAGAGAGTGGAATTTTTAGCAAACAATCTAGCCAATAGATTCGCTTTATCAGCCGAGTCACCGAAGATTTGGTCATCTTTTAAAAGAGTTGGAATGGATGAAGATGTCTGATTCTTTACTCTTTTAACAAATTAACAAAAATGTTTGTTCCCTTTGGGGCAGAGAAGAATCTATTCTCGAATGCGAGCTTCGTACAGAAACTTTTCGCGTTTTAAAATCGCATTACAGAGATTCCTTGCCTCGATGTGAAGTCTTTTAGTATCAGTATTCTTGTTAGAACGCCAATTCTGAAAGGCTTGCTCTTTGGCCCTAACTGCAATCCTGCAAGTCTCATTAAACCATGAGTGATCTTTTGGCTTAATGCGTCTCATCTTATTGGGAATGAAAGACCGCATACCCAATAAAATAATTTCTTGTACCATGACAGCCGCGGCATTCACACATTTCTATCAGCGAAATATAATTTCCAATTGAAGCTGCTATAAAAATTGTTTAACGCAGTCCAATTTGCCCTTCCATAAAACCATGCAGTCCTCTTCGGGGCTTTAGGCGTAGAGGTGCAGGGGTTAGAATATGAAAAAACAGCGGAGATGGTACAATGGTCCGAGTTACCAAGAGGTGCGTCGACACTCACACCTTATTATTCATGATGCGAAGCCAGAAAAAGGTCAAGGATATTATGGCTTTGCAAATCACTTTGGGGGAAAAAATTGGGTTCCTTCACTAGTTGAATCAATTGGTTCGATTCAGCAAATAGCTCAACATATTGTCCAACAGGTGTCAATGGGCCCGAGTGGCGTAACCAAGCCGGGTTGTGGACATTGAAATCGCCTGCTACAACGATCTCACAGTCAGGAAACAACCCCAAAATATGCGTAATCGAATCAGAGAGTCCAGTTTGTTAAAAGTGGGCTCCCTCCCTAGATTCAGACTTCTATAAATATAGCAGAAATGTAGCAAGCGAAGCCTGAACCTAACCCACATTAAGCTAAACTCTGGATCGGTCACGTTCAAACTCCGCTCACACTGATACGCTACATCCGTTCTTATAAAAAGTGCGATGCCCCTATGCAAAGAAAACAATGGCAGTAAGCGATACCCAGGTATGTGAAAATCCAGTGAATCTGCATCCTCGGCTACCTGGGTCTCGCTCAGTGCCATTATTTGAGACCTATGCAGAGTACAATGTACATAGACCGAGAAAAAATTCGCTCTCAGTCCACGAATATTGCAGAAATCTATGCGAAAATGACCCGATATTTCCGCACCATGCAAAAATCAAACAAATAAAGGCATATAAGGTAAAAAGTAACGGCTGCAAGAGAGCTGCACAACATGAACAATATAAAAAGTACTGAAGCTAGTGTCATGTCTTTACTTCAGTACAATTCAGCCCACTGTGCAACCCTACTTACAAACGTAACTAATAGGAAAGGATAAGGAGTTGACAGGACCGAAAAAATAATTACTTACACCACGAGGAGCATAAAAAAGCCCCACACAAGGTCAGACAAAAAAACACCAATGTTTACGACGGTATTGATGCTGCAGCTGGCGGCTGGCTCTCTGCAAAACAGGGGGTCAATTCCCGTTCTGCGTTATCGTCATATGAAAAGTGTTTTCAGCTTTACACGGAAAACGCGATTCCCGTTGTGTGTTAAAAGGGCAACAGCTGTTTATTTTTTGCTAAAATGAAAACAAAGTTAACGCCGGTTGCAAACGCGCGTTATCGACTTGCTATATCAGTTTCGGCTATTTTATGCTACTGAAAAATTTATCTTGGTTATATTTATTTATGCAAAATTCATTATACTTTTATTTTATTGTTTATTTTTAATATATAGTTTTACTTTATCAATCAAGTTTATGGCTTTTTGAAAGCAATATAGGTCGAAATATTCCTCCGCAATTCTGGTGAATGAGTTTTCTTCACCGCGAAGTTTCTTCCTCCTAAAAATCCTTGGGTTTTCTGTATATAAATCAATAAAAAAAATGTTTAAGTCTTAATAAAGTCATCATCATGTTCAATTATGTCATTTTTGTAAATGTTTTCTACCATCTTCTACCATCAAGTGTCTTCTTCTATGATTTTTTTAAAATGTGGGCGCGCACAACGCTAGAACAACGAGAATTTGTTATACATAATTTTAAAAACGGCAGCTCGCAGCGAAACAGCTGAAATAATTAATGTCAATACCTCTACAGTGCAAAAGATCATCGATCGCTTCGTCCATGTGAATCGATTACACAATAAGGGCAGAGAAGCACCAAACAAAATTTGTAATGCATCCGACGAGCCACATATTGTACGGAAGATAAAGGCTAACCTGAGACTCTCAGCTCCGAAACTGGCTTCTGAAGTTCAAACGGACCTGAGCAAATATTGTAGTGTGGAAACTATTCGCCGTGTCTTGAGCAATCAGAATCAACCCCAAAGCTGATAGAGAGCTTAACAAAGAATACTTAAAACCAACAGTGAAATAGGGCGGTGGCAGCGTCATGGTTTGGGCCTGCATGTCGGCTGCTGGAAGTCGGCGTTTATTGAAATAACAATGGACAAATTTAAGTACCTACAGATCCTGAAGAACAATTTGTGAGAGTGCAGAGGCTCTAGGCATAAAATCGAATTTCCGATTTTACCAGGATAACGATCCAAGCATAAAGCGGGATTGAGAAAAACTAGCTAATATACAATTGCCCACATTTGAAGACGCCGCCAGCAGAGTCACCAGATCTTTATGTTATTGAAAACTTGTGGTCTATATTGGAAAATAACTAGTGTCAAAAAAAAAAACCGGAATTTTGGCCGAAACTGAAACCGAATATTTGGCCATTTTATAATATTCGGCCGAAACCGAAACTAGTTATTAATATGAAAATGTAAGTTTTTACAAATAATTTTTTTTATTAAAAGTAAACAAAGTACTTTCATACACATAAGAAAAAAATTTAATACAAAAAAGTATTACTTGAATATTGAATATGAAGAATATTTGAGATCATTTTTTATTTTATTTTTTATTACAAAAGTAGTGCATACTTTATGTCTTCCGTACACACAGAATGCACCTACAATGTACATTTTTATGAAACTACAAAACAAAGTGTTATTATTTTTTTTAAGTATTATAAAAATATTAATATTTCGTTTTCTTTTCGTTTATTCCACACACACAGAATTCGTTCGGAAGATTTATTATCAATTTTTGGCTTACAATAACAGTAATCGTAATTATAATTCTGCTGTTTTACAATTACTGTAATCGTAATAAATAATTTTTATGATTATGATTACAGTAATTTTAATTGTAATTGTAATTTTTAACAATTACGATTACTGTAACTGTAATTAAAAATATTTCGATTATTATTACAGTAATCGTAATCTTTATTTTTTTACGATTACGATTATAATTTTAATAGAAATTGTAATCTATATGTAATCTATACGTAATTAATAATCGATTACATCCCAGCTCTAATTGTAACCTTTGCGTTCATCAATGTCTGTTCATCATATTTTAATAGAATGTCCTATATCCAAATGCAATCTACAACTGGTATACCTTCTGGACTGTAGTAAAAAATAAGCTTTTGACTATACTAAAATTGCGATAAAAAACAAAACTAGCACTAAGAAGTATAGGATAAAATCGATGTAACATGGTCTTAGTTACTCTGCACTAACAAATATTTTATAAACTAATTTGTAAAATATTTCACAAATAAAGAACTTTCTAAACACTTCACAAACGGATTCTGAAAACAAATTTAAACAAAAAAAAAACAGCTGTTGTAAAGCATTTGCAACATCATAAAAGTATTAAAGGTGTGCTCACAAAAATCTAACCTTGCAAAAACCGTATTCGCTATAGGAACTGATCTTCGACTGTATATAGTGACATTTAAAAATATAGACTGAATTTAAAAAAGAAATTGTGGTATAAGTTTTATAAATATTTAGAGGCACTTACTTTTTATTTCCACCTTTAGAGATTGATCATTTTCTGCGTTGTTTTTTAACTCCTCCTCTTTATTTTCGGATTCACGTTTAAGGGATCCAAAAGTTTCACACAGAACATTATTTTCAGTCAATGCTATACTTGTACATTCTTCAACATTATCGTCTTCAGGGCTTTTAAATCGATTTTCTATGTCAGCAATTTCTTTGTTAACAGCATCTTTCTTTTTGATAATCTCTTTTTTTAACGAATTACGTGAATCTGACAAAAGTTTTTCGGTTTTTTTATTCATAACGCAAGGTCTAAAATATATGTGTGGTTTTGTTTTCGTTTTTATGTGAGAGTTCATATGTAATTGGGTCGAATGCCAAGTTTCAAAATCCTTAAGGCGGCTCATTTTTAATTCCAATTTACGAATTTCTAATTGCTTTCGTTTTCTATCTAAAAACAGTAATTCTCGTTCCTTTTTCATACTTTCCTTTTCCTGTAATTCTTGCTGTTCCAACTTCTTCTCAATTTTTGCCTTTTTATCTTCTTTTTGTTTTAAGCGAGATTCTTCCAGACAAAATTTATGAAGGGTACCTAATAGAGAACCAAACATGCGACGATTACGTGCTCGGGATTCTGCGTCCGAACATTGTGCTGCAACAATTTCTTGGCGGGATGGAAGCTCTCGGATAACGCGTGAATGGAGGCGAGGTCTCAACTCTTCATCGGAATTCCGTAGAGGTGGCGCCGACAAGCGATTAAAAACTGATTTTGAATCTATGTTTCTTCTTTTAAAAGATGAGTTATTATCCTTTTGTAATAGTTTTTCGAAATCGTTTCGTTTAGGCTCATTTTGCAAATCTCCTCTAAAAAAGAAATAAATGTAAACAAAATTTAGTGAAGAAATTTATGTTTGAGTTAGTTAGACAACTTTATGTACTTTTAAGTTTTTGTAAGAATCTTTTGATTTCATGTACATGTGAAGGGAGTCATACGGACATGGATGGAAAACAAAAAGTGGACATCAATACTAGAACGCAAAAACATACAGAAACTAGTGTTTTAAATTTACGTTAGATCATTTTAAGAACCAACCCAAATATCATTGAAATATCTCAAATATATCGATAAAAATGGTATAAAACAATCAAAAGTGAAACAAATTTACCCACCATAATATGGGTTGGTTCTACTAAATGGTAAATTAATCATGTTGTTAGAGTTTCTACTGCTTCTATGGTTAGTGTTAAAATTTTTAAGAGTTAGGAGTTCTGGAGAATTGAATACACCAGTTATGAGTTGGTCTAAGTAGACGATATCAGCAGATTTCCTTCTCACTTAAAGATTGCATTTTTAAAAATTTTAAACGATCATCATATGGAAGAAGGTTAAATGTGTCAGTTTCACTCAAGCCTCTCAGAGCAAACCGAACAAAACGTTTTTGAATTCTTTCTATTCGATCAACATGCACATTGTAATGTAGGGACCATACTTGACTTGTGTACTCCAAGTGAGGACGCACAATTGAATAATACAAGGTTGTAGTTGTTATTAAGGCCCCTATTATGTATTACAACTCAACTTAAGTTGACTAGATTCAACTAATTTTTTTTCTCATAATTTATTACATACATTCCAGTTGAACTATGTTGTTTGAAAATTCTTAAAAGATTAAGGCAAACTACATGGTTCAACTAAAATAAATGTAATACGTTATATGAAAAAAATTTAGTTGAATCGAGTCAACTTAAGTTTACACAATCAAACTCTTTTGCCCAGCGTTTTATAAAACCAAGCATAGAAGATGCTTTTTCAAATTATATCAATATGCATGTCTTATGCATATATATGCAAGGTCTTTGACGGTATTTACACGACTTAAAGCAGTATCTTTAATTTTGAAATCAAAAATAAAATTGTTCCTTTTACGCGAAAAGATCATAGTTTGACATTTATCTGGATTTAAAAAATCTTATTTTTAGAACACCAAACCTCAAAGGATTTGAAGTCTGATGAGCAGGTCTGAATTTTCATTAGAATCAATTGTTCTGTATATTTGCATATCATCTGCATAAATAAGCAAAAGAGTGTTTGATGATGTGAGTAACATCATTAATTGCCAATATAAATAGAAGTGGACCCAGATGGCTTCCTTGAGGAACACCCGATTCTGCAACAAATTCAGAAGACAACACTCCTCGGAACCGTATTTGATAAGATCGCTCCATCAAAAACGATCCAGTTTACAAAATACTGTGAAAATCCCATAAATTTATGTTTTAATAAAATTAGATTATGTGGTAATTTATCAAAACCTTTGCTAAAGTCAGTGTAAATACAACCGACTTGGCTACCAGAATCAATAGATTTCAAACATAATGTAGTGAAGTAGAAGAGATTAGACCTGCCAGTAACAAAACCATGCTGACGAGTTGCCAAGACTTGCCCACAGTGAATTTTCACTCGATAGTACACTATTCGCTCAAAAAGTTTAGGAATCGAAGACAACTTAGACCTATAATTAGTGACGTCATTCCTGTAACATTTTTTTAAAATAGGACTGATATAAGATGTTTTTCCAGAAAAGAGGAAATTTACTAATTGAAATTGAGGAAATTAATTGATTTTTTAAAAAGTAACAAGAGTGGTTGACACAAAATTAAGCCGCATTGTTTTAATACTGCGGCAGGAATCCCATCTGGTCCAGCGTTAAAATCTTAATCGATTGATACAATATACTTAAAAATATCCTGAGGTAAAAAATATATGCTCCAAAGAAACTTTGTGTGTGTTGTTTATATAATCAAAATACGCTAAATCAGGATTAAAAGAATCTGAACAAAATGATTCTTTAAAAAGATTGCCAAATAGGCCACAAATAATGTTGGAATTGTCAGTAAATCCATCCTGAAATTTGAAAGAAGAAGGAAATCAATCAGTCTTCTTCTTAACATTAATAAATCCCCAACAATTTTTTATCATAAAAAAAATATAATGCAGCTGAGCGATTCTAAAATTCCAGAAACAAACGTTTGTATGATACTAGGCCATTTGAGTCAAAACTACAAGCATATTTCTTCCATGCCCTAATTCCTATTGTTGCAAAAAGTCTTTAAATCCTTTTGTGGACCAAGGGTCCGCAGAATTTTTCGCAAATTTGAGACTGTATGGTACTGACTAAGAAAACATGGTAAAGAGCTCTATATAGACAAAATTTATTGAACTAATTAGATTATTTATGTATTCTATAATTATACTTAATTTACTATGAAGTAAATGATTTAACCTCAACAAGTCAGCTTTTTTAAAATCGAATTCATAAACTATGTCAACAGAGCTTGAATTTACCATATTCTCCCTATCGGATTTATACCAAATACTCAATGGTGGATGGTAATTATCAATAGTAGTCAAAGCATGAAGTGCCTTCTGAACAATGACATTGCTACTGTCTGTAGTTAAGACTAGGTCAAACAGTCTTTCCAGACTATTAAAAATACAACTAATTTGTTGTAAGTCAGAACATACATTGTCAATAAATATTTGTTCTTGGCGTGTCTTTGAATTAGATGCACAAAAATGTGTTTCATCGTCAGAAGAATGCCAATTTTAAGTCAGGCAAATTAAAATCGCCCAACAATAAAATGTCATTAACGTCAAGTAAATTTAAAATAAATTCTATACAATCCGCAAGGCTTGTATAAACTTCTGCACTGCTCTTAGGAGGAACGTATGCATTAATAAGATATACATTAGAATTGCAATGTACAACCTTAACGCATATAAGTTCGATGTTAGCAGATCAGGGAATAACAATAATGGAACAAACGAAGGAGTTCCTTACAGCTAATAAGACACCTCCACCGACAGCAGAAGTATTGTCAGCGTGTCTATCTTTTCTATAAACTTCAAAACTGTTATCAAACAATTCTAAGTCAGTAATGCTTCCGTTTAACCAAGTTTCAGTCAATGCAATAATATCCTCAGAGAAATTTTAAGACATTAAAAATATGTCTCGCGTCTTAGAGCGTAATCCCCTTACATTTTAATAGTAAAGCGATAGCCTATTCAGTTTTTTTTGTGATTGACGAGCGGCTTGAGTCGTCCCTCTAGGCTTATTCTTAGGCTGAAACTCTGTAACGAGTATATTATCAGTCCACAAATTAGAGTTTAGAACAGTTGCAATCTCTAAGCTGGAACTGTGAGAATAAAGGAAGCATGGGAAGGTTTATTACCTATTTTTTTGCATCAACAAAATGCATTTCGACTCAACAAGTTATTACGTTTGATAAAGGTCAATACATTTCCAACAGTTGTGTCGGGGTGAACACGTGAAATAAATAAATTTTTTTCCTCGACACTGCCCCTAAGCTTGATAGATTTCTAGGCTCAATTGGAGTCAAAACATAACTATCAGGCATGTTCTGTAAATTGTTTTCGCTGCGAATTTATATCGAAATCAATTTGCCATGTCCTACATTTCGTTCCGGTTTCATTTTTTCGAACTTAAATCGGTACGAAATACCCTGTTCTGAAAATCGATTTCGGCTGTTTTCTTCCGAATTGAAATCGGTCAGTTTTTTCCTGAAGTTTTTGCTGTTTGTTCTTGAAATAACCAAGCTTTTTTGTATTTAATATTTGATTAAAAAATTTAAGTATTTCATTAAAGTTAATCTCAAAAAGTTTAAAAACATTTACATTTAGGGGAAAACACAAGGACTCTGCGCAAGACAAAATTTTTTTGGCCTTCATGGAAGAACACCACGATCTTGCAAAAAACTTTATAGAAGGAAATAGAATAAACGCAGAGTCTTTGTGGGTGGAACTAACCAACTCTCTGAACAGTGAAGGACCTCCTCAAAAAGACGTTAATGGTTGGAAAAAGGTAAACTTTACCTCATATTTCATTATTTGTTTTTTACAGAAATTGAGTTATTTTTATAGATCTGGTTAGATTGAAAAGCAACAATACGCAAAAAACTTTCCCACAATAAATGCGAGACCCGTGGAACTGGAGGTGGTCCTTTCAACCAGTTTGTAGTTTCACCTACAGAAGACGGGATTGCCAAAATTTGTGGACTTTATTTTAATATTTTAAGTTGCTCAGATGTGGATGACACGGCAGGGCCAAGCAATGTGGAGTCTCAGCCGCCGCGAAAAAGAATTCGGTATGAGGCTATGCAGGACTGCATAAAAAAGCACATGTCAACGGAGTCAACCGCAGTTGGAAGTATTTCAATACCATGAAGCTGGTTCTGGAAACCACAAAAGAGAGTGCTCAAATATTGGGAGAAAACAGGAGCAGCATAAAAAGAGTTTATAAGGTCGTTAGAAAAACTTGACGTGGTTTCCCAGAAAAATTCTTTAAGTGCCGAACAAAATGAGTTTCGCAGATCTCACTACAAAAAAAAAAGAGAAACTTGCCCAAACCAAAATTGAAATAAAAAGAGAAATATTGAAAGTACAAAAAGAAAGACTTAGATTAAAGAAGAGAATTTAAAGTTAAACAATAATTTTTCGTACATGAAGTACCTGCCTGAATTCAATTCTAAGTTTTTATTTTATAAGAATATGTGAACTATTTTTTATGTTGTTTTTTGATAATGTAATTTAAATAATTTTATTTTAATAAGAGATGTGAATCTTTTAATTTAATAATGTTTCTGAATGAAATTATATGTTTTTATGTAGTTTTAAAAGAAAATGTGAACTTTGATTTTTAATGTTGTTTTTTGCTTATTTTATTTAAACAATTTCATTATAACAGAACTGTGCATTTAAGGCTTTAATGTTTTAAAAAAATACTTAATTTACATTTTTGAAATAAAAGTAACTGTTTCATATTAATCCTATTTAACTATTAGCTATTTCATTTCTTATATTTTGACCAGCTTCTAAAAGAGAACTACTTTCTTCAACGATTTCGTCCTGCAATGTTTCACTTTCTTCTGCTTCAAAGTCTTCCAAGCGATAGTGCCTACAAATGTTATGTAGTGCACTGCAAATATTAATAATTTTTACAACTTTTTGTGCTGTATATGATAGTGTTGTTTGTAAGATGACCCTTTCCACGATATTACGTGCTTTGGAATGCTGCTGGTTGAATCTGTGTTGTGATGTTTGAGCATTTGGATCCCTGTATGGAGTTAATAAGAAGGGTTCAATACCATACCCCGAGTCACCTAGCATCCAAGAACCACGTTCACCACTTTCATATTTAGAAAGAAAAAATAAAGGCGTCGTGACTTGCGTCGGGGTGGCACGCATCCACAGCTCTTATAAACATGTTGTTGTCGCACATCTGTAAAATAATATAGTTGTTTGATATTTCAAGTGCTTATTTCAGTAACGTACTATCATAGCATTTATAATAAAACAACCCTTTCTATTAAAATACAGATGCTCATCCTGATGCGGCTTCACAATTTTAACGTGGGTTCCATCAATGAAACCAATCACACCGGGTATCCGAAATTTTTCAGTGAAGTGCAGTTTTGAACTTCGAACTTCCTCTTGACTCATACTTAATTGTATCCACTTTGGACACAGAACCCTTTCAAGAACATTTAAGACTGTCGTTAAAGTTTTTGGAAACAGTGCTCCTTGCTAGCGCAATGTCTGTATCTTTCCCAACTGCTGTTTGAAACCCTCCTTCTCCTAAAAACCTTAGTGTGGCAGCCAGTTGCGGCGGCACAGGAGTGGATGTTTCCTTTATTAAGTCCTCTATATTATCGAGAATATCTTTAAATGCCTCCTTATTGATGCGGTAATAGGATATGAATATGTAAGTTTAATTAATTTTAAAAGAATGTTAAGCTAGCTACACAAATACAACTTACACTGATTCGTGAATGTCCAGAGGGTTTGAGTGGTCGCTTAGCGTGAGTTTCTTAATTTTTTCTTCATTGTGTCGCACTTGCTCACTCAATAAATAAGCTGACACAGAGAAAACACTAATTTTTATGATTTTAATTAATTTTTATTTTAACAAATTTAAGAAACTTAAAGCAACTATTCACAATAGTACAAAAAAGCTGCTTCGAAGTTAATTTCGAATTGAACCAAATCGCACGATTTTCTGAACACCTAAATACAAATCGTACGATTTACTACTCCGGTATCGATTTTAAATCGCGCGAATTTCAGAAAATACCTGTATTAGTCAAAGAAGGAATGTTAGAAGGTGACGAGTAACTGGAGTGTTCCTGAGAAGTAGATCCAGATGATTCTCGCTTATTTTTTTTTTGTTTCTTTTTGATATAATTTCTTAACCCAGGTCCCTTAACTGACAACATAGAAGTCCTTGGATGGATGATAGATGCAAGTTTGCAGACATCTATTGTTTTCAGTCCAGTAAGTTATACTTGGAATGTATGAGAAATCTTTCATAGAAACAGTGACGGAGTGGATTCCACCCTAAGGTTAGTAATGCAGGGTTAATATTCTCTATAGCATGCGCCCCACGTTTTTAGTTGAACTAAAAGCCCCACTCTAGGAGAAATTATTCTATACTTTTCAGTTCGTTTTTAAAACGTGTTATATTAAAAAATTTTTTACTCAAATATTTATTTTTTACTTTTTAGACTGATATTACTCATTTTGTTTGTTTACAAAATTTCATTTATATTTTAAATTACACTTTAAGTTTCAAAACCCTAGCTCTAGTAAGTTGGTTAAAAACGGATTCCAAGATTTGTACGGGACAGATATGAAGTGAAGTTAATAGAAAACTTGTTAGCGGGCCAGTAGTGTTGGAGATATAGGATCTTAATTGATTTGTGGGCGGTAAAAGGACGAGTGGCCAAATTTTTTCCGAAACCATCTTCTACTGGAAGGAAATTTACTGAAAAAATTTAAGCTGAAGCAGCCCGGTAGTTTTTGAGATATAGTATTTTTATTGATTTGTGGGCGGTAAAAAGGGGAGTGGCAATATTTTTTCCTAAATCATCCTTTACTTGAGGGAAATTTACTGCCAAAAGTTCAGCTTAATCGGCCTAGTAGGTTTGGAGATTAAGCATTTTTATTGATTTGTGGGCGGTAAAGGGGGAGTGGCAAAGTTTTTTCCTAAATTATATGTGTTGTCATCCAGTTCTGAGCTATATTTTAAATTTAAAAACAACACTAGTTCATCGGGAAGTTGCTTAAAAATGGATTCTAAGATTTGTACGGGACATAAATACATACATACATGAAGTGAAGCTAATAAAAACGTGTTAAAAATAGAAGCAAAAATGTAAGTAGGAGAAAAAAAAACTATAGCAAACCAAAATATTTACTCTGAGGGTTTCCACTAAGGAACATCAAGTATATGTTCTAAGAGCTTTCTTTTAAAAGTAGTTAGGGGCAGGAAGAACGTTTTAAGATGTAGTGGTAAACAATTCCAAGCCCTGGCTACGCGAATATGAAAGGACCGCTCATACAAAGCTGTTAATATTTTTGGATACAGAACTTGCGGATTTCTGGTCGAGCATGAGAAATTAAATTTGTTAACTAGGTAAGCCGGAGATTGATTTTTCATTATTTTAAAGAAATAGACCATGCATCTGTATTGAATGAAGCTAGGAAAAGAGCATTTGAGAAACTGTAGAGTATAAGAAGTGACATAAACACTTAACGGAAGATTATAAAGAAAACGGATGATTCTATTGAAAAGAAGCACATTTTTTTCAGATTATACGCAAATGTACCAGAAAAGACTTCAATACAGTATGTTAAGTTGGAGAGTAATAAGGCATGCACTAGTCTATGCTTCACATGACGCGGCAAGTGTAAATTGAGGCTGCACAACTTCATCAGTGTGTAATTAATTCTTGAGCTCAGACTGTGTATATGAGCATCAAAAGAAAGACGTTTGGCTAAGTATACACCCAGGCATTTCAGATTGTCGACAAAATTAATTACGCAGTCATCAATTTTGATGGCAAGATTTACCTTTGAATTTGCACTAGTAGCGAAAAGCATAGCCTATGTTTTATTTGGATTAATGGTTAAAGAATTATTGTTCATCTACCAGCATAAGCAAAATTAAAATTGATTACAGCTTCAAGAACATCAGGGAATTGCTTTTCACCATCAAATTTGCTTAAAAATGGATTCCAAGATTTGCTATCTGGTGCTTTTATTGATGCCTGGAGGGTAGCTTTTGTTACTTCACTTTTCAAATCTGGAAACAAGAACAACATTGCTAATTATAGACCGATCTCAAAGCTAACATCAGTGAGTAAAATCTTTGAAAAGATTGTTAAAGATAAAATATTCTTTGCTGTTAAAAGTTTTATTTCACCTAAGCAACATGGGTTTGTAAAAGGGCGATCTACTGTTACTAATTTAGCTTTGTTTTCCCAGTATTGTATTTCGTCATTTAAAGAGGGATTTCAGGTAGATGTTATCTACACTGATTTATCTAAGGCTTTTGACAAAGTGTCTCAATTTATTCTAATCAAAAAATTAGCAAAGTTTTGTTTTCATTCTGCCATGCTTAAATGGTTTGGCTCATATCTGTTCTATAGAATAAATTACGTAAAAATTGATAATACTAGTTCTAATCCATTTGTTTCAACTTCTGGGGTCCCACAAGGTAGCATTCTTGGTCCATTGTTATTTTTAATGTTCATAAATGATTTATCGTCCTCTGTTAAGCAAATTAGATGTCTTCTTTTCGCTGATGATTTAAAAATTTATATATATAAAAGTTTCAAATGGTTCTGATATATCAAAATTGCAATCTGACTTAAATAATGTTTATGATCGGTGTGTTAATAATTGTTTATTTTTAAACATTGATAAATGTGCTGTGAACACATATTCCAAATCTGTTTGTCCGGTCTTAACGTCTTATTTTCTAAATGATATCTTACTTAACCGTGTTAATATTGTGAAAGACCTTGGTGTAATCTTTGACTCAAAATTTACATTTATTAATCATTTAAACTATATTATTCCAAAATCATATCAAATGTTGGCTTTTATAAGACGTAATAGTCTTAACTTTACTGATCCATATGCGCTTAAGTCTCTGTTTACTTCGTTAGTTCGTTGAAAGTTGGAATATGCGTTCTTCATATTGAGCCCTTATTATGCCTCACATATTTTTCGTCTTGAGCGTGTTAAAAAATCTTTTTTAAGATTTGCTTTGCGCTTCATAAATTTTGAATTGCCAATTCCTTCCTATGATGCCAGATGTGGCTTATTACACTTGATGCCTTTACATAAAAGAAGAACCCTATTATCACTATTGTTAATTTATGATGTTGTAACTGGTACGGCAATTGTTTTAAAGTTAATTAATTTTAATATACCAAGTAGATTTCTTAGATACTCTGATGTCTTTTACTTAGGCACTTACCGAACAAATTATGCATTACACTCGCCTGTCAATAGAGCTTTAAGTGAATTTAATAGAATGTCAAAATTATGCAATATAACTAGTGCTTATTTCGTGAATGGTAACACTTAGCTCATATCTGATTTGACAGATAATTAGTTTTATCCTTACACTGAACGAATATGGTTGTGTATACGCTTGAACAACGCTGGGAAATATTGCGACATTACTTTGAAAATCATGGTAATGTTGCAGAATGTGTGCGAAAATTGCGTACGGATTTTGGAAGAAGAAAAGCACCGTCAGCTCCGTATGTTCGTTATCTTGTGAAAAAAGTGAAAGAAACTGGCATCCTCATCGATAAACCAAAGCGTGAAAAGCCAAAAGCAGTGCGTACACCCGAGAATATTGCTGCTGTGGCAGAAAGTGTGCGTGAAGCGCCATCAACATCAATTCACCGTCGTTCTCAACAATTGAACATTTCTGAGACATCATTGAGACGAATTTTGCATAAAGACCTTGGTATGACACCATACAAAGTCCAATTGGTTCAGGAGTTGAAGCCAACTGACCATCCAATGCGTTTTCGCTTCGCTAAGTGGGCCTGCGATCGACTTACAGAAGATGCCGATTTTGCCAAAAAAATCATCTTTTCAGATGAAGCTCATTTTGATCTTGGCGGGTATGGAAACAAGCAAAATTGTCGCATTTGGGGCACAGAAAACTCGCACGCATACATTGAAAAGCCGCTGCACCCAAAACGAGTCACTGTTTGGTGCGGATTTTGGTCCAGAGGCATAATTGGGCCATTTTTCTTCGAAAATGAGCAAGGAGTGGCCGTTACAGTCAATGGCGATCGTTATCGGGCCATGTTGAACGAATTTTTGTTCACAAAAATTGAAGAGGAGGATATTGGCAACATTTGGTTTCAACAGGATGGCGCTACGTGCCACACAGCCGAAGCTACACTCGATGTTTTGCGCCCTGTTTTTGAAGACCGCATTATCAGCCGCAGAGCTGATGTCGTTTGGCCACCTCGGAACTGCGATTTGACACCGTTGGACTATTATTTGTGGGGTGCCCTCAAAGATAAGTGTTACGCCGACAAGCCAGAGACAATTGACGCTTTAAAGGACAATATTCGTGAAGCCATTGGTGAAATACAGCTGCACACAATCGATAATGTGCTTAAAAATTTTACCGATCGTGTAGGCCACTGCATGGCCAGCCGAAGCAGCCATTTGAATGAAATTATTTTCCATTATTAACCGGAAGGATTGTACTTTCAAATAAAAAAATAAATTTCAGAAAATATCCAGTAGTTTTTTTTTAGAATTTTAAAAAAAAAAGTTATTTGGCGGACCCTGTATATATATTTATTTATATCGTTTTTATATATATTTTAATTAATATTATTATATTATTATTTATATAAAAAAAAATTACATTAATTTTATTAAGCGCAGTTAGTAAGAATTGTTATTCATTGACTTAGAAATAATAAATAAATAAATAAATATAAGTTATATATCATCAACAAAGATAAAACAAGTGCATGCATTAGAATCAAGGCAATCAACTAGATCATTCACGTAAAACATAAATAGAATTGGGCCCAGAACTGAGCCTTGGGGAACACCACTCAATACATTTAACAAATTAAAATTAACATTTTTGAGAGAAACAAACTGTTTACGATTGTGTAAGTATGAAAAACCAGCTCGCAGGCAGATCTAGAAAACTTGAAATTAGTGCAAAGGAGCAGGATCAGATCAGATAAATGCGAGAATAAGTTTTTGCGTGCTATCAGAGATTCATCGGAAGACGTGGTCGATGTGCACAGTGTACAGTGATAATGCGACAACATTTGTTGGTGCCAGCAAGATGATAAAGGAAGCGATTGATTACTAGAGGGAGAAAGAGGTGCTACAGCATTTGAACATCAAAGGAACGGAATTTCGTTTTATGATTCCCGCAGCCCCGCATCAAGGTGGAATCTACGAGGCTGCTGTGAAGTCAAATGAAATTTCACTTGAAGCGAGTTGTGGGCCAGAGTACGCTGGCACAGGATTAGGCACAGCTTGAAACATTATTAACCCATTTCCGGCGGCTCCATAACTACCGGGCCAAAATCGATGAAACTTCGTCCAGAGTCTTTATATGGCCCTAAACTTTATCTGGCAAAATTTTAAATTTTTACCTCCACAGGTAAGGGCTGTGAGGACTGATGCATTTTTGCACCACTAGCTGCATCACATTCCTTCACAGCCTTAACTGCCCATTTTAAAACAGCAAACGGGCTTTAAATTTATTTTAACATAAAATTTAAGACTTATAATAGTTACTATTGCAGAGCAATTTTCACTATTGTGATTTTAAATTTTTCCGGAATTTTAAAAAATAAGAAAAAATCAAAAAACCCAAATATTGCGACGCGCCGTGTGCGTAAATCCAAGTAAACGACCGAAAATTTTTTATTCTGCATATCAACTTTGCATAAGATATTTATTGCAAAAATAAAAATAAAAAATTTTCAAGTATGCAAAAATTATTTTCACTAATGCTTTTAGTACTTAAAAAAAAACCAGGGTGCAATACATTTTCTCAATTGTCTGTAATAAGTCTAGAAAAATATCAATATTTTACGAAATTTTTTGAACTTTTTTGCATCAATCGTATTTTAAGGCGTCTACACAGAAAACCTATAAATATTTCTGATAAATATTTTGGAATCATACTAATTAGAATATTCTTAAACAACGCAAAGAAAAATATTCACAAAAAGAGGTTATCAGTTTTGGTATTTATTTCCAACTTTGAACCACTGTACAATACAATACAACAATACAATACAACAATACAATACCAAGAACGAGTTTCCAAGAAAAAACAAACAAAAAAGAGAGCACACATGGCCTGCAGACAAGTGCTTTTAAAAAGTGCATACGCAAAAAAAAACACGCAAGCAAATAACAGCAGCCGCGATCTATTGAGTTTTCGAGAAAAAACAAACAAAAAATGAGAGCTTACATTTCCTGCAGGCAAAGATTCCAAAAGTCCTTCAAAGTCCAAAAAAGATTTTCAATGGGATTCAAGTCATTGTGATTGTGCCGGACAATCAAGGACTTGAATCCCATTGCCTCTAATGTAATCTTTGATGAGCTTTGAAGTGTTCTTCGGATCGTTTTCGGGCTGAAACGTTCACTGAAGCGACATATTCCACTCTGAATGTGGTCGCATCTTGTTTTCTAAAATGTCATTATATACAAATCGATCCATAAATCCATCGATTTTTTGAAATGGTTCAACTTCATTATAGGAAAAACAAGTCCAGACCATAATGCCATCGCCTCCGTGTTTTAAATTTATTTTGCAGTTTCGGGCTTCAAGTCGTGTACATGTGTGGCGCCGTACCGTGCACATCCCATCTGAATTAATCAAATTGAACTTTGATTCATCGCTAAAAAAACGGTTTTCGATTTTTGAACGGTCCAATTTAGGTGCTCTTTTGGAAGACTGAGTTTAAAAAACAATAAATTGCAACTAGTTGTCACAATTTCAGACACCTTGTTTTTTATGCTTAGCGGTAAGCAAAGGTTTCTCTGCAAAGGTTTAATCGTTCTCGACGGCTCGTCTTCAAACAGTGCTGTGGTGGATATCTAAATCAAGTGTCCGTGCCACAACAACCTCTTTGGATGTGGCAAATGCATTTCATTTGAACACACCACAAATGTTCCTGTCATCACGCAGCGATGTCCTCCGCGGTCGCCCTCTTTGATGTACCGTTGATTTTGTGAAGGTATATTTCTTTATTAATCTGCAAACTATTGACCGATTATGTCAAACTGTTTCACGTTAGATTTTTGCGAATTTTCGTTTTTATATTCGGAAATAATTTGTAATTTAAGAGCTGCACAGTATTTGTAGGAATATATGCTTTGATTCCTATAATCATTTTTGTGTGTCCCCAATATTAAAAAAGATACACGATTTTGTTGCAGCGCACTTATTTTGTTGCTATTTATTATTTTGCGCAACACTGTATATGTATATTTTAAAAGTAATTTAAAATTAAAATTTTAGTTAACAAAATAAATTTTTAACATGGAAAGAATGATTTGCATAATAAAAATAATTCGAATTTATTATGGTATTTAAAAAATAAATGTAGTTTTTAAAGCACAACGCATGCTTAGTAACGCATGCTTAGTAACGCATTCGCAAATTTGTGTAGTATTATGCATACATGCTGAAAATAAACATTCGTTTTATTCGTACTACAACTCATGGCAAAATAACCAGGTAGGGCCGACTTGGAGAGGAATGAAGTAGAAAGCAGAGAAAAGCGAGCTTGTTGTCAAATACAGCTGTCTTGTCGAGTAAAAATTAAGAACATTTAAAAAAATTTCAGCTAACTGAACCAACAACAATTGCCAAGCAAACCTGAAACACCGACGCACAGAAAAGAGCAAGAACACAGCGGTTGAGCAGCGTTTACATAAGCGTTAGAGGTGATGAACCGAATCGTCCACAGAAAATAAACAGAAGTTTGCTTACATAAATTCTGGAGCTTGCGGCGAAAGCAATTATTGCTCTGGTATCAAGATCTCTTTGACCCGCTTTTCGCTCGACAATAATTGCCTTTGCCGCAAGCAGTTTGTGGATTATTCGCCCGCATGAGGGGGTTTACGAAAGCCCCCTATAAACCCGAGCAGTCAACAAACTACTTGCGGCGAAAGAAATTATTGCTCATAGAATTGCCGAGTGAAAAACGGCCCTATGCACCACATGCAGAACCAAAACAACAATATCAGCAGCTAGTAGCAACGTTGCCAGTTATGTTGAAAAAATCCCATTCGTGGTAATTTTTAATTGCCCTTAGGAATTTTTGTTTCTGGGAATTCCTATTAAATTTTTTAATTCAGCGTATTTTTCAGGTATTTTTTAATTGGCGTGGAAATTCAGCGAGGTATTATTTAAATTTCCGTGGGAGTTTGGTAATATTCTTCTTACATTTTTTTTTATTTTTTAATAAGCAAAGTTTCTTTGTGGTATTTCTAAATGTTTTTTTAAATTGTTTGTGCATATGAGACTTATTGTGGTATTTTTTAATGCGAATGAGATTTTTGTGGTAATTTTAAATGCATATGGAATTTGTGGTGGCATTTTTAAAACGCGTGGTATTTTTGTGGTAATTTTTAATGATCGTGAGATTTTTTTTTGATATTTTTTTATTGCGGTAGAACTTTTTGTTTATCTTTACAATGGTAATTTTTGTTGTATTTAATTTGTTATTGTGAAAAATGTAACTTAAATTTTAACTGTCAACCTTGGCTAGTAGTATTAAATTTTTTTGTAGCCATATACTGGCTGCTCTCTAGCTACATGCATCTGTATTCTCTATTGCACAACCCAACAAGCCATGAATGTTACTGTGCCAGCTAAACGGTATTTAAAACGGCAGCGTCTGATTTGAAATTGAAATTTATGTCATATTCGCTTGATGTGTCCTTTGTTCTTGCATTTTTTTCCTCTCTTTTTCACCCATTCGCCAAAAAACGCTGAAATATGCATTGAATCTTATATTGAAATCAAGGTAGTGCAGTTGAGTTGCCGTTTATTGTTTAGTTTATTGTTGCAACCTAATAAAAAACATTTCAAGAAAAGGTCACAATTGTTTAACAACAAATAAAATTAATATACAACTTAAAGTTTTCTATATGACCTTGTTATTTATTGCGTTGATTTTCTATGATTTAAATACAAATTCTAAATGTTTGATGTATTTTCAGGCGGAAAAAAAGAGAGGCAGAAAAGCGCGAGCAGGAGAAGATTGAGATGTATGGTGACAGGAATGAGACCCGAAAATTTTTCGAAAAAATAAGACGCCTTGCCGATGGTTTTAAAACCGGGGCCTCTTCCTGCAAGGATGAAAACGGGAATCTAGTGACAGATGTCCAGAGTACACTGACGTTATGGAGGGAACACTTCTCTAAGCTTCTAAATGGCGACGCTGACAACAATCCCGCCAATAGAGATGATATTCCGGAAACACCATTTTCGGATGACAGCGTCGAGGTTCCGCTGCCTGACTATGATGAAGTTCTGACAGCTTTAGCTCGACTTAAAAATAACAAAGCCGCGGGAGCTGATGGCTTGCCTGCTGAGCTGTTTAAGAACGGAGGCAAAGCTCTACTTAAATGCATTCACGAGCTTCTATGCAGAATATGGTCGGAACAATGCATTCCGAACGATTGGAATCTCAGTGTGCTCTGCCCAATCCACAAGAAAGGCGATCCCACTATCTGTGCCAATTACCGTGGGATCTTCAGACCTGGAAAGTCCACCATCGACCAGATTTTCACGCTACGACAAATCTTGGAGAAGACTCAAGAAAAACAAGTCGACACCCACCATTTTTTTGTCGACTACAAAGCCGCCTTCGACAGCCCAATAAGGAAGCACCTGTACTCCACCATGTCTGAATTTGGTATTCCTGCAAAACTAATACTACTTTGCAGGATGACACTGAGCAACACCAGCAGCGCAGTTAAAATCGGGAAGGACCTCTCCCACCATTTGTTACCAAACGAGGTTTCAGACAAGGTGATTCCTTATCGTGTGACTTTTCAACCTAATGATGGAAAAGATCATCCGAGCTGCTGATCTGAGACGTAGTGGCACAATATTCTACAAGAGTGTTATGCTGCTTGCGTATGCTGATGACATCGATATCATTGGCCATAATACGCGCGAAGTCAGTGCAGCATTTTCCAGATTAGAAAGAGAGTCAAGTCGAATGGGTCTGGTAGTGAAAGCAGATAAGACGAAATATTTGGTGTCAACAAACAAACAGTCCCAGCGTCTTGGAACCCACGTTACAGTTGACAATACTTCCTTCGAGGTTGTAAAGGACTTCGTTTATCTGGGATCCAGCATAAATTCAACCAACGACATCAGCAATGAGATCAAACGAAGAATAACTTCTGCCAACAGGTGTTACTTTGGGCTCAGTAGGCAATTGAGAAGCAGAGCCCTCTCTCGACGAACGAAAATCACGCTCTATAAATCGCTCATCATGCCCGTCCTACTTTATGCATCACAAACCTGGACGCTGAGCAGTTTAGATGAAAAGACTTTAGGAGCATTCGAGAGAAAGATTCTTCGTAAGATCTACGGACCAATCTGCGACAATGGCGAGTACCAAATACGGTGGAATGATAAACTGTATGAGCTGTACGCTGCCATCGACATAGTCAAGCGCATTAAAATCGAGCGGCTTCGCTGGCTTGGTCATGTTCAGCGCATGAAAGACGATCCATTGAAGAAAACATTCGATTCGGTACCCAGCGGCGGACAACGCAGAAGAGGACGACCGCATCTTCGTTGGAAAGACCAAGTAGAGGACAACCTGACTAAGCTTGGAATTTCCAACTGGCGCCAGCAAGCGAAAGACAGAAATGGCTGAAGCAAATTCTTATATGAGGCCAAGACCGACATACGGTTGTAGCGCCAACTAAGTAAGTAAGTTAATCAATCAGCTAACTAATTAATCAGCTAGTGATGTTTTTTTCATATTGAAAATGTTGTTGCTATTGTTTCTTTGAAAAAAATTCGTCAGAGCAATTAATTGTTCTAACCTGACCTAAAGCTCAATAAACGATTTTAAACTATCAAACACCTAGAATTTGTATTTAAAATCAATTATGATTTAAACTATCAAACATTTAGAATTTGTATTTAAATTATAGAAAATCAACATTAATATACAACTTAATAAATGGTACGCTTATATGAAACACGCAATGCATAGTTGCTGAACACGTAATGCTGAAACGGTCCGCTGCAGTGCTTTTAAAAGTGCACACCGTTTTCAACCGAGCCGATTGGCTATCTGGGAAACGAAAAAAATGAAAGCAACTGATGTGTATTTATATATGTAATTTTTACATATATATTAATAAAAAAAAACAACAAAAGCAGCACAAGGAACGACGTGATTACGAACCAAACAAGCAAACACAACAACAACAACAACTCTAAAAACAGCATAAGAAGCTACTGCAGCTAAGCACCTTGTGCATTTCTCATACGAATGTATGAATTTTTCATCTTCTTAGATTTTGCTATTTTATTAGATACTAGCTGAACCCGGTGTGCTTCGCTACCCCCCTCGTTATAAAATAAAATTAAAAGTATTTATATATTTACAAAAATTTATTTATTTAATTTTAATATAATTATTGCAATGCTTCTCCCCTTTTTTTGTTGTAAACGAATTCGAATTCAGCACTGAACCGCATCTAATTTGCTTCATGCATCCCCTTTTTATTTTAAGACCAATCAAAAAGCAGCAATTACACAATCAGCTGTTTCGCAGTTAGTTGTGGGAGAATGAGTATAACTCATATTTGCAAAAAATATATTATGAAAAAAATATATATGAAATAGGCTGAAAGCATTTCATCATGCGCGACATTACGAAAAGAAAACCCTCCATCCGGGATCAGATCAAAATCGATAGAATCAGGATCAGCCGGCGATTGATGAGAAACAAAATATCTGTTAAGATCATCAACGTTGACGCTATCAAGAGCAGAAGCAGATTCAGTTTCCAAGCATCCATTTTCCAGTTGCTGGGACATCGGTTTTCGATGATCGGTTTTCGATGTCTCAGCATATTTTAATTAATATGTATTTTAAATTTGAGGTAAAGCCGTTAATAAACGTAGTAAAAAAGTAGGTGCAGAAGTGTGCATGGTCGAAAAATATTATCATGTAATAAGTATTCCTGAGTCAAAGCTGCACGCTGTGAAAATTTAAGATCGGTTAACAGGTCCAGCCTCCAATATATCGCAAACAAAGGGGCGTGCTCCGCCCACTTCTCTTTTGGTACGTATTACTATTCATGCCAATACCATATATAGCAAATACTGCCGCCGTTGGTCAAAAAATGCCCAAGATATGACGATTGTAAATTTTAGGTTATATGGGCGAGGCCACGCCCCTTTGTCCACTCACAACATTATATAGTCAAGAATTCATTATTTCGTAAGAATATCCTATTGTGAAAATTTAGTGACGATCGGTCCAGTAGTTAAGACTATATTAAGATTTTTAATTTTCCTAAAAAGGGGCGTGGTCCAACCCACTTTTCTCCTGGTACCATATGTACCAAATATCATCGACGTAGGTAAAAAATGCCCAAAATATGGAAATTTAAATGTTTAGGTTATATGGGCGGTGCCACGCCCCTTTGTCCAATAAAAACTTCATATATAGTATGAATATAGTATATATAGTAACATGCTGTGAAAGTTTCAGGAAGATCGGTCCAAGGGTTTGGCCTCCTATAAAGCACAAACAAACAGACAGACATACATTCATTTTTATATACATAGATTTTTAACTTATTGTAAAATGTTGCACCTTATTAAGCGCGGAATATCTTGTGTTATCGAATGATGTAAATATTTTGTAAATAAACCGAAAAATCGGATTTTTTAATGCAACATTTCGAAAGTTCTAAAATTATGATATTGGATCATTTTACATAATTACCTATTATATAGGTTTTTTGTAAATATCTTCGGAACTACATAACCGATTTAAGAGTTTGATATATCGTTTTGAAGAACATGACGACTTTCAAAAAAAAGAAAATAAAATAAAAAAAAAATTAAATATATGTATGTCATTGGTGGTACAATATGAAAATTGGATTTTGCCACGCCCCTCCGCCCACAGACCGAAAATCAAAAATCAGACTTCACAGTGTCACCCGCCTGAAGATTCCCTGAAAATGTCATCAAAATCGGCCTAGCCGTTTTAGAGTCCATACGTTACATACATACACACATCCTGTTTTATATATATAGATTCGTTTTATTCCCACTAAAACTGATATTTTGGCTTTTTTTTTTCTTTGTACGATGAATATTAAAGGCTGTAGGTATACCCCAAGCGGTGGCGGCCGTAGCCTAGTGGGTAGAGTGCGTGGCCCCTAAGCTAAAGAACCGCGGTAGCCCGGGTTCAACTCCAGCTCAGACAGAAAGTTTTTTCAATTGAATTAATTTTTCTGTTCGGTCGTCACCTCTCTGCAGACAATGGCAAACCTCAGAGAGTAAAAATTGCCATGTAAAGCTTCTTGAGAACATAAGCCGTTCGGAGTCGGCATAAAACACGTAGGTCCAGTTCTCGGTCATTTGTGATCAAACATTTAATAACACGCACATCACAATTGATCAATAGAAGCTAGGTCAAAGTCCTTTCAAGGGCTGAAATGGCCAGTTTATTTTTATTTTTTATAGGTATACCCCAAAGTGTCATAAATCACTTTGAAAAAATTTGTGAAAATGACCCCCATACAAACCGCGCTGTAAGACGTAATTCTACGTCAAAACAGAATCTTATCTCACAACCTTAAGATAAAAGTATAACAAATTAAAAGTTAAATTTCATTTTGTAATTGCGTCGGCTCTACGGTCTTGTGACAATGTTGAATTGTATCAAAAATTTTCAAGAAATGGACCTTAGTAGAATCACTAAGACCATTAATTTTTGCTCCTTGATTTTGATCTGTTGGACCTTAGTTGAACCACTAAGACCAGTTGCTTGACACTATTGAAAAGAAAAACTCACAATTTGTTCTGACATGTTATTTAATTCTTATATGTCTTTTATAAAGAAAAAATGCTTATACTGCATTCAAAAATAAACCAAAACTATAACACATATAATTTAATTACACAAGAATGCATACGCTAATTTAATAGTTGCGTAAAAACAAAACGCTTACAAACAACAAAACTTTAATACATACAATTTAATTAACTAGAATGCATTCTCTACAATTTAATAATAAAAACGCTTACAAATAACACAAAGTTTAATACATTTTAATTTAGTTAAAATGCATACGCTGCAATTGCGTAATATAAAAAACGCTACAATATATTAAATTAACACAACTCATGACTAGGTCATTGACTGTGACATAAGCCCAACTGCTTATGCTTCAACATGTGTGCCTTGGCTGACACACATAGGCATCTTCTGCTGTGTTAACAAATATTAAAGGCTGTAGGTATACCCCAAGCGGTGGCGGCCGTAGCCTAGTGGGTAGAGTGCGTGGCCCCTAAGCTAAAGAACCGCGGTAGCCCGGGTTCAATTCCAGCTCAGACAGAAAGTTTTTTCAATTGAATTAATTTTTCTGTTCGGTCGTCACCTCTCTGCAGACAATGGCAAACCTCAGAGAGTAAAAATTGCCATGTAAAGCTTCTTGAGAACATAAGCCGTTCGGAGTCGGCATAAAACACGTAGGTCCAGTTCTCGGTCATTTGTGATCAAACATTTAATAACACGCACATCACAATTGATCAATAGAAGCTAGGTCAAAGTCCTTTCAAGGGCTGAAAAGGCCAGTTTATTTTTATTTTTTATAGGTATACCCCAAAGTGTCATAAATCACTTTGAAAAAATTTGTGAAAATGACCCCCATACAAACCGCGCTGTAAGACGTAATTCTACGTCAAAACAGAATCTTATCTCACAACCTTAAGATAAAAGTATAACAAATTAAAAGTTAAATTTCATTTTGTACTTGCGTCGGCTCTACGGTCTTGTGACAGCCAGTGTTGTCACTCTATCACAATCGTGGTAGATCTACCACTTTTTTGGATGCTCCACTATTTAAAATTTTCAAGTGACAACACTGGTGATAGCTGCATTTTCATAGCAACAGTTTATGTGCGGTAAATTTTGAACGCACAATTATTTTTTGTTGTCTTTTGTTCTTAGTGCGGTAAATTTGCTAATAGATATAATTTTTCGCCAATCAACATCTTACCATTCTGCCAAACAATCTTACTTTTTTAAACAAAATCAGCTGATTTGAAGTTTTTTAAGTAGATGAACGTCTGCGTCAACACGAAATTATCTACCATTTGCTACGACCATCTTGCGTTGGGTTACGCGTACATAATTGGACCATTACCTTTTATGCCCATATTACACGAAGCTTGTTTGCTCGGCGTGCACATGGCCGTGCAATAGTATTGTTGTTATATTCTCCAAAATTTTTGACTGTTTCGCATTGGAAACACCAAAAAAATTATCTGCTCGCCGAGCAAACGAGCATCGTGTTATATGGGCATTACTAATTAACGGCAAGAGATGAGATGTTGGCAGCAAAGGAGCAGTACGCAGAGTACACTAAAAATACATTCGGATCGAGCGACTTTGTAATAAACTTACTCAACGCACTAATTGAAAACGGCTCGAAGTGGTTCGGGTCACGCCGCTCCCGGATATGAGAATGTACTTATACCCGAAAAAATGCTGATGAGCCGAATGCCTAAAAGTGTTTTACACATTTTATGAGGTATGGATATAATTGAGAACAGCGACACTCAGGTATCATTTGAGTATCCGAATTCTTTCGTATACTCATTGAAGTTCTCTGGTGTGAACACGTGATAGCAAACTTATGTCAAAATAAGACAAGTCGCCTCATTTGAGGCAAGTCTTAACAGCCTCATGAGTAGAACTAATTCCCGTTCGAATGAGGAAAATATTTTTTAATCGGGTGTAAGATTAATAATCTAGATGTTACCCATGGCAAAATTAGAATATGTAGTGTTATACCTGTGACCCATTGGCAGACTTAAACTTGTTTAAATCGCTTTTCTAGTTTAATTTTCTGATGAACTATGTTTAGAATTCGTTTAGTCAAAACTAGTTTCCGAAAGACGTTTTCCGCAGCTAAACGAGTTTTAACAGCTGATTTTGATATTCTTTTTTCTACACTTTCGTTGATAGCTACTGTGCTCTCTCTCAAACTCACACGCTGAAATTTTACGATTATAGTGTTGTTTGCTCGCCCATTGCTTCCATATTTTTCGTTATTTTTTTAAACTAGTTAAGAAAAATATTGAGTGTGTCATCCCAAATAGTTATATTTTAAACTACAAAAGATAACACTACCTGTCTAGTTCTACTATAATATCCAATTTTTTTACCCCATGGCCAACAAAACCCTACTTTTTAAAAGAACAACTACATTTACTTGTCGCCATTCTAATCAAATATCGATTATAACAAACCAGCCCATCAAAATATTTTATTAAAAATGTATTAATCTCACCTAGCAATTTCCTTGGGATCACGTCCGACTATTCTGCGGATATTATCATTCAGAGACACCAAAGTGTGTTTTGCTTGCTCTAACTCTTTTTGCAAAGTGCAATATGATGGCACGTGTTGCGTCATAGTTATTTATTCTTTACTCATTTTTTATAATCCTTACAATACAAAAATAAATTTTCCTACATAAATATAAAGAAATTCAGTAATTATTAGAGATGAAGATAACAAATCGATATATACACACATTAAGGCCTTTTTCATTAGGCAATAGGTGCCCTCAAACGATACTACATGTCCATCCGACCTGTCAAGTCATCACACATGTAGTATCGTTCGTGTGCAAGAAATCAAGGCGGATGGACATGTCCGATGGAAGTTGAACAATTTTGACTTTTTGCTAAGTACGTCCGACATGTAGTTCCGTTTGCGTGCGCGGCCATCCAACTTAGTACATTTTGCCATTTGTTGAAAACGTTCAGAGAGAGCACATCTCGCGGCAAAACTGCCGAACGTAAAAAATATATTTTGACGCGAATTTTTTTATCTTTACCCAAAATTGTGATGGTTTAGAATATTTAAAGCAAAAAACATAAAAATAAATGTTCAAAACAATTAATATTAATATTTTTAATTGATGTTAACTCTTCGGCAGCAAAAAAATAATGAAGTCTATCCAAAGTCTATCCGTCATGTGCGATGTGTGTGAGGGCAACGAAAAAAGTCCCGTTACTTTATCGAACTACATGTACGTCCGTCATGTAGTATCGTTTGAGGGCCCCTAATAATTGCTTTCGCTGCAAGCAATTCGTGGATTATTTCAGACGATCGTACATGTGTGACGACTTGGCATGCTCGACGACATGTACTATCATTCGAAAGCAATTGAGACAGTCGGACCGACATGTGGGACGAAAATCAAAAATTTTTGATTTTTCTGCCTGTCGGACCGGCATATTGAGCATTTGAACGCAAGTCGGTCCGACTTACTGCATTTCTTCATTTCATTAAAAACGTTAGCGGGTGAACAGCAACGCAGCCGAAAAATATTAGAGAAAATTAATATGAAAAACGTTTGAAACATTTTATAAGTGTTTATAATTAATTAAAACTGATAAATAATTCTCTAAATATGGAAAATTATTGCTTAATCATAAAGTCATAAAAAAATTGTCCAGCCATTACGCCGATGTGTTCCATTTGAGAGCCAGCAATGAAAAGAAGTCGTCACACATGTACAATTGTTTGAAAGCTCAACAAAATATTCCCGTTAGTTTGTCGTCGAACATGTCAGCGTACATGTACGTTCGTCTGAAACCCCCTATTCGCAAGCATGAGGGGGTTGACTCATAGTATAAGGTTAGAGGTAGTCCCATTGTAGACAAAGCGATATGCCACCGATTTTTCTCACCGGTATTATCATTTCTGCTATTCTTGGGTGCGGGAGCTGAGGAGAAGGGATAAATAAAAATCGTCAAAAAAATCGGCCGTACCAGCAATTTTGCGCCGATTTATCGCACTTACTCTTTCACTCTCATCAACAAAGCGTGAAATAGCAAGAACAAATTGCTTGGCCGAATTCCATGTTTGCTTTGAATCGTATTCGTAACAAAAGAAAATATGAAAAAATCGGTGAGCGACATCGGCGTCATATCGTCAAATCTAAAATGGGACGTAGCTGCAGCGCAGACTGTAATCTCTTTTCATACTCTGTGGCGAATAGAAACAAAATAAAATAAATAAAAAGTTTGCTTCGTTTTGACATTTCCGGCAGTATGCTCTCATCTGGTACATCTACCAGAAGCGCTGTGTAGTGTTTAGAAGCGCTGTGTAGTGTTTGGCTATGATGGACGCTATAAAGATTTAGAGAGTTATCTGCTTGTACCTTCATCAATCGTGGCGTTAAAGTGTGGTTCTACAGCAAAATGGTTTCTACACCTTTCGTGCCTTTTGCCATCTCTCATTGCTTAGGAGGCGTCATGGTGACTGCTTCGCATAATCCCAAAGAGGACAATGGCTACAAAGTATACAAGGCTAATGGTGCTCAAATTATATCACCACACGACAAGGCTATACAAAAAGAGATATTGCATAACCTCACCACTGGAGAGCTCTTGGCAGACCGACAAGCTAGAAAACAGCGATTTGTTGGCAGACCCATATTCAGAATTGAACATTTCTACCTACTTTCAAGCACTGCTTCATAATTTACCCAAAAAACTTAGGGAGACAAACGAAGCGAGCCCGTTGCGCTTTGTCAACACAGCAATGCATGTTGTTGGTTACACCTACGTGGAAGAAGCTTTTCGTATAGCCAATTTGAAACCGCTCATAACTCTTGCAGAACAGCGTGGTCCAGATCCAGAATTTCCAACTGTAAACTGTAAAAAGCACCTTGAAACTGTCCATTAAAAAGCCGAAGCTGAGGGTGTG
This sequence comes from Dichetophora obliterata, assembly GCA_963920525.1. NCBI lineage: Eukaryota > Metazoa > Arthropoda > Insecta > Diptera > Sciomyzidae > Dichetophora > Dichetophora obliterata. The sequence goes on from OY986435.1 coordinate 111,020,325, forward strand.
ACGATAATTCTTGCCAACGATCCGGATGCAGATCGTTTGGCATGTGCCGAAAAGGATTCAACAACTGGAACCTGGAAGGTAACGAAAATATTTCCTAATGATATCAAAACTTTAATGCGCAATTCATAGGTTTTCAACGGCAACGAACTAGGTACTTTAATTGGTTGGTGGTAAGTGCCAAACTATAAAGTTCTGCATCCTGAAGTTTATATATCCGAATGTTACTTGCTTGCCAGCACAGTTAGCTCAAAAATTTTACGCGCAACAAGATGGCTATAACTTTATAGAAACCATAACTGGTTTCAAATGGATGGGTAATCATGCCGTTGAACTGATAAATTCAGGGAAAAAAATTACTATTTGCTTTTGAAGAAGGCATTTGTTTCATGTTCTCCGACGATGTTGTTGATAAAGATGGTGTAAGTCATTTGGCAACAATGGCCTGTCATCTACAAGCAACTGAAGGCATTATCTAAACAGAACAGTTGCGTAGAATACGACAAGTATGTCTGTCATTGCACAAACTGTTCATATCTATAATACCCCTGATCAGCTCCAGTACGCAAATGATAACGTTCAGTTTTGAAAACGGTTTAGTTGTAAAATTGCGTACCAGCAATACAGAACCAAAGATCAAATACTATGCCCAACTATGCGCAAAGCCAGAAGAGAAGGGATTTTTAAATCAGTTATTTTAATTATCAAATGAGCTTCAGTCTTTAGCGCACGTATTATATACAACCCGATTCTTAATAATTTTTCCCGGAGAATCGGAAAAAGTTGTTTTCATTTTTAAGATAGCAGATAAAGACATCAGCTTTTTTTGCATACAATCATGAATATTGACGGTTGATGAACAAATTTGCATTAAAAATTTCCAAACTTTTCTTTAACTCTATCTTTAAAATTAAATCTCTCTTTTCCGATTCCCCTGGAAAAGTTATTCAGAATCGGGCTAATAAAGACCAGAGCATTTTTTTACAGTAGAAGGCCAACAGTTATTTTTTGCATGACACTGTATTGATATGGCAACATTTTTTTAAATATTCTTGAAAAACGTATAATGATAGTTGGAAATAAAGCAGTAAGATTTGTTTAAGCTACGTCCGAATATTTGTGCGAAATTATAATATGAATGATAATTTAAGAATGTAATATCGACTGTTGAAATAACTATATTTTCTGCAACCATACCAATAAAATCCATTTCCTTTGTTACTCAAAATGCAAATGATTAAAATTATTGTCTTTTTATTTTTTACAATGTTACAACATAATTTTACGCAAAACTACATAAACAAATTTTTAATTTTGCCAAATTTTTAAGATTGGCAAGTTACAATAATCGAAATCCAACGATAAGAAGGATGTAAAAATCATGAGGATAAAAGAAAAATTAAAAATATTGAAAATCTACCCAGATAAAAATTTGCATAGAAAACAAAAAAAGGAAAGAAAAATGTTCAGTTGTTTTTCTTTTCCAAAACTTTTTTAAAATATCGACTTTCTCTCTTTCCAATTGCATTCTTTCACTATGCCTCTGAACTTTCCGTTCTTTCGATTTTTCAGCTAATAGTAATTTTTTTCTGAGTATGTTTCAATATTCTGCGCTCATATTCAGAAAGCACAAAATGTACTCAACTGTTTGTCCCGGTTTATACTCGTCAAGACTTGACGTTCAAGTTTTGCATATTCTCTTTTAAACGTGACGATTCAATTTACACTCGTCAAGAGTTGACGGTCAATTGTTGCTTTCACTCCTCCCTTTTCCTTCTCAAGTTTGTACTGTTGACGCCGAAATAAAATTGAAAATAGCGGGACAACGAACGAACACAAAACGAATTGCCCAAGAATTGACGGTACGGTCAATTTTTTTCTTTCCCTTTTGTTACGATTCCCGCACCCCCGAACGCAAGACTTGACCATCAAGTCTTGACGAGTATAAACCGGGACTTTGATAAATTGTAGCGGAACACGTTGAGTAAATGGCCGAAAAATAATTCGCAGCCAAAACAGTCAAAGTGTTGAGCTAATCAGAAACTGATCAGTCGCGTTCAGCAAGCACTATGCTAAGTTCCAAAATGCATTTTTACAATGCATCAGTCTATTTAATTTTCAATTGGTTCGAAGATTATAAACCAAAACTGCGCAGTTATACTATTTTTAAGCATATGAACAGAGTTGCGTAGTTTTCGTATTTAAACTTAGCACCAATTCAAAACAAAACACACTGATGCATTGTAAAAATGCATTTTGGAACCCAGCCATACTCAACAGTTGCACAACAGTTGAGTAAATTTTGTGTTTTATGAACGCAGCCAATGTTTTTTCCTCCTGCTTTTAGCATCCTTCTTATAGTTGGGTTTTGATGACTCAGAATCGTTTGCATCATCCATATATAAATCCTCTTATTGGGAATAGTTTGAAGTGGTGCTCTCACTGGAATTGAGCAGCAATACTTTTTAGACATTTTCTTAAGCAAGTGTCATGTTTCCCCCGACCTACCTTGGTTGCGGTCGATGCGTCATGTGGCAAGGTAGCCCTTGTTGCGCATCATGTCGTCCCTCTGGCAGCACTGGTACGCTGGCGTATTGCGCGGCTAAGGCTCGCCGGATGGGGTGGTGTTCTTGCCAGCCTGGTCCGACAGCAGGAAACTACACATGAATAAAATCGTACCAGTTAATTTTAAAAAATCACCGTCAAAACAAAAAAACCCGAAAAACAACCGAACAAAAGATTTAACTCTCGGAGGCAGATAAAAAAACCCGATTATTTTTTTGCTACCGTGCTGAAAATTAATAAGGAATAGAAACCGGTTGTTTGATGTTGCCACGTTGGCCCGTCTCTTGGGTCGATCTCAGATGTTATCTGATCGACCTTGGCTAACCCGCCCCTTCTGGCCTCAAAAGACCAGCCATGGTGACCCTTCGCCTGGGTCTAGGTCACCCCAATGACTCTCATACTTACGCCCCTTTAGTTCGTTCACGCCACCTTACCTCCTCTATTAATGACTCATGTTTTATATATCTCAAAGCTTAAACAAACTTATTTATTATGGTAGTTTTCAAATCTATAGAAAAAAGGTACAGGTTATTCTTACTTAAATTATTAAAACTATCTTGATACATTTATTTTTTTGCGTCTAAAAGGAACTTAAACATCAAAATTAGAAACGATATCGAAGTAAAGCGCAAATACCAAAAACTAACAATTTGTGAATTCGTTTCAATTTAGCTTAGTATTATTTTGATTTTATTTTAGTTTAGTTTTTAATGATATTGTTTTGGTTCTTAGTTTTGTTCTTAATTATGTTGCTTTTAATTATACCACGCTTATTTTAGTTTAGTTTTTAATTAAGTTGGTTTTTATTCTAGTTTAATTTTTAATTAAGTTGTTTTTATTTTAGTTTAATTTTTAATTATCTTGCTTTTAATTATATAGCTTTTATTTTAGTTTAGTTTTTAAATTATGTTGCTCTTAATCATATCGCTTTTATTTTAGTTTAGTTTTAATGAAGTTGTTTTATTTTAGCTTAGTATTTATTAAGTAGTTTTTATTCTAGCTTAGTTTTTAATTAAGTTGTTTTATTCTAGTTTAATTTTTAATTAGGTTGTTTTTCTTTTAGTTTAGTTTTAATGAAGTTGTTTTTATTTTAGCTTAGTTTTTATTAAGTAGTTTTTATTCTAGTTTAATTTTTAATTAAGTTGTTTTTATTTTAGTTTAATTTTTAATTATCTTGCTTTTAATTATATAGCTTTTATTTTAGTTTAGTTTTAATTAAGTTGTTTTATTTTAGCTTAGTTTTTATTAAGTAGTTTTTATTTTAGTTCAGTTTTTAATTAAGTTGTTTTTATTTTAGGTTATTTTGCAGATGTTTCTTCGAATTTTGTTTTCGTTTTGTTATAAAATATCAAGCTTTGTATATAGATATATATACATACAAATAGGTATAATATATATATATATATAATTTTAATATAAAAATGTATTTTTGTAATTTCTGGTCATTTATTTTTGTTTAGTAAACATAAGATTTATATACCATTTTATGTATATATATTTATATATACTAGATATATGTCTAAATAAAGTTTACGCGATGGTTTTGAGCTTTTGGTTGCTTACATCCTTCGGTTTGTTGTTGCTATTTGCTATGTCTACTTTTTGTATGTTTGTATTTTGTTAGCTAACTATAGTTAAGTATTGTAAAAAAAAATTATATATACATATGAATACGTTGAAAAAAAAATAAATTTAAAAAAATATTTATTAAACGTAAAAAATCTTGCGGTTTGTTTTCCGGTGTTTTTTTTCATTAATTTGTAACTCTAGTAATTCATAATTATAATAATATAATATATAGATAGTTGAATAATTAATAAAAAGCACGTTAAAATTAAGCAAAAAGAGATTTTTTTAGTTTTTTTTTTGTTGTTTCGACTACAAAAATAGTAGCAAGTTGTTTAGTCCTTATAAAAGTAGTTAATATGTTGTTGTAGTTGATTACATATAATTTCATTATTTCATTATATAAGCATATAAGTAAAGCTGTGTTATTAACCAACCTTAACTTTAAAGTTTCTAATATTTAATAAAAGTTTAAAATGCTTTTCTAGTCAACATTCTTGGTAACAAAAATTAAAAAAAAAATAGAGTCGCATATAAAAGAAAAAAAATAATTTTTCACTTTATGTTTAGTTTTTTTTTCCCTTTTTGTTTTTAAAAATTTTTTTTTTGTATTTTGTTGTGGGAAAACTCTTTTTTTTTCTTATTTGTCTGAATACAAATTGTTGTTGTTTTAACTAAGCTAACGTTAATAAAATAAAGTAGATCGGTTTCTTTTAACAACATTACAATTGCATTAATTGTAAAAAAAACATTATTTAAAAACTTTTCTTATGCTGACGAAACTTAAAACTAAAAACAAACGCGATTTTAAATGAGTAAATTCAAACGTTTGGTTGTTACATTTTTGCCATGCTGAACTTAAGACTTATGTTAAAAAAATATATAAATTGTATAGAAATATTTTGGAAAACTTTAAACTAGCTGCTAGCTATACTAACTACTTTTCAGCTCCCTTCCCCCTTTCTTTTTTATTGGTATTTAGAAAAAAAACGCTTACCAATCCCAGGTAAACCTGTCTCAAACCTGGCGGATATGGTTGGTGGATGTAGTTGGTGGATGTAGTTGGTGGATGTAGTTGGTGGATGTAGTAGGTGTTGTTGTTTATGATGACGATGCTGGTGTTGCTGTTGATGCTGATGCTGGTGCTGAAGTAGGTGATGTCGTTGTTTTGGTATACTGTTTTTTTTTTGTTTTTTTTTTTTTTTTTTTTTTTATTTGTACTTCGAATCTTATGTTTTTCTTTTGTTTTTTTTTTTACCGTGTATTAATTAATTTTTTTTTTTTTTTAATTTTCACTTTGTTTTCTCAGTTAATAAAATTCTTAAATTTTCAATTATACCTTTTTTTTATATTTTTTTCAGTCTTATTTTCCTATTTTACACTTTACCAGTTTTTCTAAGATTTTTTTTCTGTTTATTGACACTCTCTTCTCACCTTTTAAATTTTCCTTATTTGTCTCATTTTTTTTTCTTTAGTTTTTCACTCTTGCTTTTTATCTTTTTCTCCGATTTCAATGTTTTCTTTTCACATTGGTTTTAATAGATTTATTTTCTTATTTTCTTTCTGAGGTTGATTCGATTTTTTTTTCTCAGTGACTTTAGCTTTTTAATTTTTCGATTTTCACTTTTTTTTTCTTTCACTTTTAACTTCTTATTTTTTTCTAGTTTTACCCTTCTGTTTTATGTTTTTGTTTAAGTTTTCTACTTTTGTCTACGTTTTCTTCTATTTTCTCAACTTATACTTTTCTTTCGTGGCTTTTCTTTCAATTTTATTTTTGGCTAATTTTAATTTCTATATTTTTGCTTTCTATTTTAGTTTTCTTTCACTTTTCTTATATTGTTTCTTTCACTTTGATTTTTGGCTAATTTTAATTTCTATATTTTTGCTTTCTATTTTAGTTTTCTTCAATTTTCTCAATTTACACTTTTCTTTCGTGGCTTTTCTTTCACTTTTACTTTTTGTTAGTTAAATTTTTTTTTTAATTTTGGATTTTTCTTCTAATTTTCTTTCACTTATATTTTTTCTTTTATAGTGTCTGTTATTCTTTTTCCTTAACTTTCACTCATTTTAGGTTTCTCTATATTTTTGTATTTTTCTTTCTTTATTTTCGAACACCTTTTTTCAGTTGATTTTTCTTCACAATGTATTTTTTTTTCAATTTTCGTTGGTGGTGGTGTTGACGTCGTTGTTGTTGTTGGTGGGGTGGTCTGCAGGGTGTTGATGCGGTTGGTGAGGCAGTGGTGGTGTCGCTGCTGGTGGTGATGGTGATGTCTTTGTTGTTGTGGTTGAGGCTCTCTCGTGGTGTTGTTGGCACCGGCTGCTTTGGAGGCGGGGAGGTTAGTTGGATACTTTTTTTTTCTTTCTTCTTAATCCACGGTGCCAAAGAACACCTGCTTACCTGGCTTCTGTTGTCCTTGTTGTCTCTGTTGACGCAGCTGTTGGTGGCAAACATTGATGGTCGCAGGTTTGGGGTGGTGAACTCTGGTGTTCCAGTGGCGGTGGTGTCGTTGTCTTTGCTGTCGTTGAGGTTGACGATAGCAGCTTTGGTATTGCCGCTTTAGCTGATTGAATAACCATTTTACCCAATATAATGGCTACAGGTGCAAATCGTTCGTAGGTTTCGTAGGAAACACGGATAGAGGAACAATGGTATCAGTGCTTGAAGAAACACGGTCGTGTTTCTGGATGTGAGGCCACGCATTGCAGCAGCGCCAAAGCGTTGCACCCACGATTGATGCGCGGTTAATGTGGCAGTATTAATTGCTGGATAAATGTTGCTAATCTCTGGCAGTAGAGCGGTAGTGGTACCAAAGCTGTTCCCTAGCACTGGTGCTAAATCTGTGACTGCGTCGCGTTTTTTTTTTTTTCCAATTCTAGAAGAGCTGTTTCGCGAGTCTCCAGGTGGACAAGTTTATTTATCCATTGGAATACCTTCTACTCTTCTACTTGTAAATTTATACCGGCTGGGCTAGGCTGCGCACTCATTAACCGCGATTCCGTGTTGACTTGAATTTATGTTTGCTTAAACCTTATATGGAAAATAAAATGCTTTTAATATGGAATTTTGCAATTTTCAGACTATTTTGCACTGTGTTTGAATCACAATAAATGTTTTGTTTTCTCAAAAAGGTTTCTCTAATCCACGTCCAACACTACCTACCGTTGCTTGCATGGTATTCTGAGCCAAGGCGCCAATATCGATCTTAGCCTCCTTGTATTCAATATCGGTCCCTTCAGTATGATGCCGTAAGCCTGTCCATTGGCACAAGTAGTTATAGAATTTGTAGTAGTCTCGAGACCACCATTCGCCACGGTATTTTATCACCGAACTTTCTGTTGCTCAATCGCTGACTTTATCTTAATGTCGAACTCTGCTACAGCAACGTTTACCCAGGGGTGTATTTTTCTTTGCTCGCTAGTATTTTCGTACTTTGGCTGTGTTGCCACATGTACTTGAAAAGGGTGCGTTCGCATGCATCTTGATGGCATTTAGATGTGCCAACTAGTGATGTTTGTCCAACTTTACTACCTTTTCGGTGAAATCGACCATAACCGAGGGGAGTAGGTAATGGTTGGGTTGGACTTGCGTATGACACGTCGACAAATGGCCGTTAACCGACGCTTGTTTCGGTATTCTCATTGGCTACCGATTCAAGCGCGTGTCGGATCACGCCATTTTCCAGACCGGTTTATTCGCGCCGAAACTAATTTTGCTATTGTTGTTGGTGTTTATCCACCTCAAGCATGTCTATCGCCATTTTTTTTCCGAATGTTCTCGAACCTCATCGAGATGCCACATCTAAATGTATAAAAAAATTGTGTGCACTGCCACGCTAGAGGGCGCTGGTGGAAATACCATGGGTATTCACGAAGGGTATTATTCCCTCTACGCAGGTGCCCATGACAAACCCAAGGTTTCTCGACAAGCTTCTCGGCTTAAGAGATAAATGGGAAAAGGTGGCACCGTTCGCTCTCTCAACCTACATTCGAACTCGATTTATTGTTTTAAATCCTTCGCGTGAAAAATTCCTAACGTCTTACCACTTAAATCTTCTAACTCATACAGACTATTACCTACTGCCTTCACTATTCGACACTTTAGAAAACGCTTTGAAAGTTTGGCGCTAATTTGCTTAGAGAAGTCACTAAGCTGAAAGTTTCGTCGGTAGACCTCCTGTCCAGGTTGAAATTTAATTTTTCGACTTTTCAAGTCATACCTTTTAACATTCTGTTCATGACTTTTGTGAAGTTGCTCGCGGATTTTGTTGCGAATCAAGTCTTGCCGAACCGGCTTCGGTATCACCAACGTCTCAGGATCGCTAAGCACATTTAGTTTCTTTGCTACTTTATATGCGCTGGCATGCGTGATCATGTTGTGACCGAAGAGAGCAAAATAAGGAGTCATTCCTATCGAGGAGTGTACCGAAGAACGCAAGGCACATTCAATGTCAGATAAGTGTTGATCCCAGTTGGTTTGATCTTGGTCGAGATACGACCGAATCGCCGCGAGAATGGACTGGTTGACCCTCTCCGAAGCGTTGGCTTGAGGAGCGTAATTAGCAGTGCGTACATGTCTTATTCCAAAATTATCGATCATTTCGGCAAATTCTTTACTTAAAAATTGCACGCCATTGTCAGACATAAGTATTTCTGGGGTACCGAATTTATGAAAAACTTCTGAAATTAGAAACTGGATTACATTTCGCGCAGTCGCTTTCGTCATTGCTTTCAACAGGGTGAATTTTGTAAAATAGTCTAAGACTATGAAGATGTAGGTATTTTTTTTTTCGAACGAACGTATGGACCGAGGAAATCCACATAGATTTTTTGAAACGGCCTCACTATTTGCGACTCTTGCCCCATAGGCGGTCTTAAAACCATTTGAGCTGGTTTGCATTCTTTGCAGACTTGACAGTCATTAACGAAATTGAGGACCTGTTGGTTCATATTTGGCCAGTAAAAATATTCTTTTATGCGCTTGAGAGTTTTGGTGAAGCCACCATGAGCGACTTGAGGAGGTTGGTGTGCGTTAGCGATAATTGAATACGTCAAAGGCGCTGGAATCCATAGTTTCCAGGAAAAATCTTCACCATCGGGTGTACCATCGTAAGGAACCGTACGCTTATAAGCAAAACCCTCGATAACCTTGAGGTCAGGCAACTGGGAGTGATTTTTAGTTATGGTACTTAACAAATCCGTATACTCTTCGCTTAGAAATTCAGGTGACTCGAGGTCAATTAATGCCTTTACCTCACAACTTACTTCGTCCATGTCGTAGCGTGATAATGTATCGGGAACGACGTTCTGAGCCCCTTTACGATGCGCAATCTCGAAACTAAAGCTTTGCAGATACAAACTCCACCTCGCCAATCGACTAGTTAAGTCTTTATGCGACATTAGCCATTTCAGGCTGGAGTGATCCGTTATCACTGTAAAAGGCATTAGCTCGATGTAGGCTCTAAACTTCGTTATCCCCATTACCACCGCTAGACATTCGCGCTCAGTTACTGAATAATTCTTCTGCGCAGGCGTGAGTTTCTTTGAATAGTAGGCGATCGGATGTTCACCACCTTCTTCGTCCTTTTGAAACAAAACGCCGCCAATTCCAATGTTAGATGCATCTGTTTGCACATAAAAATGTTTCGAAAAATCTGGATGTACCAGGACTGGACTAGAAATAAGAGCTGTTTTTAATTTATCGAAGGCGCTCTTTGCCTCATCACCGAACTCAAAAGTTTTCGCTTTCTTCAGCGTATCAAAAATAGGTGCTGCTATAGTAGCATAATCGCGAATAAAGCGACGGTACCATCCCGTGGCTCCCATAAAACTTCGTACCTGCTTCGGAGTTTTTGGATAGGTATATCGATCAATGGCATGAACCTTGTCGGGGTCTGGTCTTAATTTACCCTCGCCTACAATATAACCTAGGTATCTTAGCTCGCTACAACAAAACTTCGATTTGGCCACATTGATGGTTAGGTTGGCCGTACTTAGCAACTGCGCTACCTGCTCTAACTTTTGGAGATGACTATCGAAATCGGAAGACACAACAAGGAGATCATCCAAATAAATGAAAACGCTTTCACGAAGATTGGCTGGCACGACTTTGTCCATCAACCGACATAACCTTTGGGCTGCATTACATAGCCCAAACGGCATGACGGTAAATTGACAAAGCGGACGACCGGGCACTGTAAACGCGGTTTTCTCCCTACTACTGACGGCAAGCGGGATTTGCCAGAAGGCATCCTTAAGATCCACACTTGAAATAAAGTGTGTGTCGCCAAGACGACTGAGCAATCCCTCTATGTGTGGAAGTGGGTAGGCGTCCTTCACTGTGAGTTCATTGAGCTTGCGAGCGTCCAGGCATAGTCGACATTTCTCGCCTTTTCGCACAAAGGCCACTCGATTGTTCCATGGACTCTCGCTCGGCTCAATAACTCCCAGTGAAAGCATCCTATCCAGCTCCGCAAACATGAGCCCCTGGACGGCCGGTGAAACTGGGTAGTGCTTATCTTTCACGGGCACTGCGTCGCCGGTATCAATGTAGTGCTCTTCTAAAGACGTCTTGCCGAGACCTTTCTTCATGAAGCAGGGAAATTTTTCTATAACTGCATTAAGCCTGCGTTGTTGCAGCGCTGTCAAAACTTGCATTTTAGGTGTTGCCTGACTTTGAACCTCTTCTTCCAAAGCAATGTTGTTGGTCGTTATGCTATCGACTTTGAGCGGCATGAGATTGAACTTCTTAATGAAATCTACACCTAGAAACAATTCTCGTTTTAGAGAAGGTGTTAAATAAAAAACAATCTCCTGCTCCTGGTTATCGAATTTAATTTTAGCTTTAACGCGACCTACGATTGAATGCATTCGCCCATCGGCAGTTTTGACGAAAGATTTAAACTTAAAAATTGGCAACTTGCACTTTTCTACAAAACTTAAGCAGTTATTCCCTAAACACGACACTGTTGCTCCACTGTCCAATAATCCCTCGATTCGCTTTCCATTGATTTCGATGTTCGTATAAAATCTACTGTCTTCGCCCTCATAAAGTTCTGATGCTGAAATTTCTTTATAATTATTTTTCCTCAAACGATATCTAACCCTGGCTTTTTCCATTTTTGTCGGCTGTTCTGAAAATATTCTTTTTCTTACTTCTTCATAGTTCTTGAGTCTCACATGAAATGGCTTAATTTCTTTTAATCTTACTTTAGCAGTATTTGTGGCTTGATCACAACTACTTTTATTACCATGGTTACTAGATGTTAAAACTACAACTCTCTTTTCTATTTCGGTCTGGGTGGCTGACGTTAGTCATTCTGTCGTTTCTTGAGTTTGAGTTTGCGTCTGCGTTTGAGCTGATCTAGACTCCACCTGAACATTTCTATTTGGCCTAGCAGTTCCCTGGCATTTCGGACACTTTGGGGTAACTACGCCCTCCGTTCCGCACCTATAGCAAAAAATTCGCCTTACGGCTGCCGTACACTCAACGAAATTGTGCCCTGGCTGTTTGCAGTTCCAGCATGGAAATGTTCGAGAGGAATTAATAGCATCTATTTCAAACGCTGGAGTCGAAAAGTCCTGCTCTACATTTAACTCGTGCACTTGCGCATTGCGAGGTACATATTGACGCGGAGGCGGTTGATAAGCCTGGCGTTGGTAGTTTATATGTGTTTCAGCCTTTTTGCAGGCTTTGCAAAACTCAGTCAAACCCTCTATGCGCATGGCAAATAGTAGCTGTGACATCTCTTTCCTCAGGTTGCTCCTCATTATTTCGACTAAATCCTGTTCAGCCAGTGGATTACGCTGTTGGTTCCTCAGTGTCAAAACAGATTGATAAAAGTCGTCGAATGTTTCATCTCTTTGCTGTCTTCGGTCCATAATCTGCCGTTGGATTTCGAAATCGCTTTCGTGTCGCTTAAATTGTGCTACAAGCGCTTCTCGAAGTGCAAACCAACTAGATATTCGGTTTAAGCGGCGAAATCCCCAGAACCATTGAGCTGCGTTTCCAGTTAGCAAACTATGAAAATTTCTAATTACTTCAGGCCATGGATACCGGTAGTCATTGCATAAGGTTTCTACTCGAAAAACGAATTCGTCCACGCTGATTGATTTATTTGTACCGTCGAACTTAAATCCCCATTTGTCCATTTCTACACGCCGCGGCTGTTCTGATTGTTGGTAAGGCGCAAAAGGCGCTTGTGCTGGCCCTGTATATGCAAAGGCACTGGGCTGACGTACTGATGGTCCAGCTCGTTGCTCTTGGTGTCGATTCCTGTTCTCGACTTGGTACGTATGTGAATGTGCAAATATCTGCGGCTGCTGCACCTTTGTCGGTAGCGGCCTATGCGGTGGTGGTTGTGAAAAATCTGGGAAAGATTGCGAGATGCTCCTGGTATCCTGAGATCCAATTTGTTGTTGCTGCTCCATATTTCGATCTGGCCATGCCTGTGAATTGATAGACGGGGGTGGTGGAGGTGGTGGTTGTAAAGTCACTAACTTCGTAACCGCTGGTCGGCTCTCTGAATACTGAGGCGTCATCGACCCTAAACTTTCGGCTATTAATTGTGGGACTAATACCCGCAAACGTTCCTCCATTCCCGACATCAGATCCACTTGGGCTAAGCCCACTGCTGACTTGACGTAATCCCTTATATTGATGCTCGAGTTGACCACACCTTGGGACGCTGGTGCTCTTCCTGACGACCTGTCTCTTACGCCCCCCATCTGCGAATGTTGTTGAAATTGCTTGCGCACGTTTAAAGCGGTTGGGCTGCTAAACTCTGGAGACGTGATGCTGCTATTCGAGAAGTTAAGCTCTTCTGAGGTACGTCTAGGTGCTGGTGGTAGTGCACTCTGCATCGCCATAGGTGTTGTAATCGTCGTCGTAGCTGTGGTAAAAATCGGAATGGTAGTACTCATCGGGCCTGTTTTTGGAATTGCCCCAGTACTAGTTGATGTGGGCGGCACTAGGCTTCCACTGCCGGTTGCATTCGGGTTGGTTTCACTATTATCCATTCTGCTTTGCTGCCTAGTGTGAACCATGCCCCAAGGAATCGTTATTAAAAGAATCAAAAATATCAAGAAAATTGCAAATGCTTCAAACACCTAGGTTGTTTAAATCGACAAACGAGAATTCGCTGAATCAGACGTTAGGACCTGAGAACCAATTTATTCAGAAACGAGAAACTTTAATTATTATGTTAGAACCGATGGTTTCACTGCGCCACAGTTTACTTAACTGTTGTTCGCCAAATGCCAAAACGAAAGGAAAACGATTACAAAAAAAATAAGATCAAAATAAATGTCCTTTAAGGATGGTGGGTGCAAAACTTAGCAAAAAAAATTCTTAAATAATAATAGTTGTTAACACAACTTGAAGAAATTTATACATTCTTATTTGAAATATCACCTCTAATAATCGTATTTTATACTAATTCTAATAAAGCTTGTGTAAATACCCTTAAGTTATATTACTTATTATAAATATAATTAAGATATTTAGTTATGATATAAACGCATATACACCTTACCCTGTAACAAGAAAAAACCTGTTCTATTTCTTGTATGTAAAAGCTTTTGCATTTACCGTATGCCGTATATTTGAGTTACTGATTTTTAGCAAGGCAACAATGAGAGTTTAAATGCTTGGGTCTATTCTTCTTTAAACTTGTTTGGGTAAGGTTGTGTATAAGTTTATCTGCTTAGCTGCTGAAAATAAATTGAACATTGACAAAATAAAATTTAATATCTTTAATTAAATAGAAGTTGCTAACTTTTTTTCTTGTTTTAAATAACATTTTTTGGTGCCGAAACCCGGGAATCATTTCCGCTTATAAGTAAAGTTGATTACGCAAAATAATTGATATTTTACGCGACTTTAATTGCCTAATTTGAACATAATATTTCTGTATAATATTGCTTTGTTCTTTTTTTTGTGTGTTTGGAAACCTGTTTGTTAATACTGCCTCGCTGCCAACAACGGTTCTACACATTTCTCTTGTAAAAGTCTTAAAGTTTTGTTTTTTTTGGAAGCATTGCATTTAATTCAATTAAAACTTATTTAACATAAATAATAAACCAAAGAAAAAGAAAACAAATTAATTTGGTTTTTCAACACTTCAATTTATTCGAATTTGTGCAAAATGAGTGACATTGATGAATGTGTACAAAAACAATTGGATGCACTTGACTATATCAATAGTTTGCAAGCTAGACTTCACAGCAAATCCACTAGCGATAAAACATGTGGTTATATTACAAGATTTGTACATGTACTTGAAACTCTGTATATTGAATTTAAGCAAAATCATGATAAGCTTAATGCTGCGGTTCGCGCAGCCAAAAAGGATAAAGATGAAATTTCGTACTTCAAGGAAAATATATTTTTAAAATTTTTTGATATATATATGAGTTCTACCGCCTCTTTAGTTGACGCTATGCCACATGATAGTACAAATTCTCCATTTTCTGCAAGCTCGTTTGCTCTGCCGCATAATCAAAGCGAAATTTCGCACAACAGCGATGTCAGTTTACCTAAGATTTCTTTGCCTAAGTTTTCTGGAGAGTATATGGAATGGATTCCATTCCGTGACATATATTCTTCATTAGTTCATGAAAACAATAATATTTCCAAAATTCAAAAATTTTATTATTTGAAAGGTACATTGTTGGGTGAAGCTGCAAATATGGTGAAAGCCATATCTGTCACTGAGGCTAATTATGCAACGGCATGGTCGATTTTAGAAAGCAGGTATCACAATAAAAGGGTTATTGTTGATGCGCTCTTGAAAAAACTTTTTTGCGTTCCGGAATCCAATGGTACTTCAGGGGGAATACGACGCATTTTAGATACGTTTCAGGAATGTTTACAATCTTTAGAAAATTTGGAAATAGATATATCCAATTGGGATGCAATATTAGTGTATCAGATTTCTCAAAAACTGGACAGTCAGTCGCGTAAGGAATGGGAGCAATCTCTAAAATCTTCTACTAGCGTTCCTTCAGTTAATGAAATGTTTTCCTTCCTAGAAAATACTTTTCGTGCCCTCGAGTCGGTAAGCAATGCAGAAAAGACACCACTTAAGTCTTCTAAAAACCAACATTTGAAACCTAAAAGAAACAATTATTGCTCAAATAATGTTTCGCGCAACCTAAATTGTTTACTGTGTGAGAAACCTCATTCTTTGTACAGATGTTTTCAATTTTTAGGGCTTCCTCATAAATCAAAGACTGAGTTCTTAAGCAATAAAAACATATGTTTCAATTGTCTTACATTTGGACATAAATCAAAGGATTGTAAATCATCTTATCGTTGCAACATTTGCAAGAAATCTCACCACTCAATACTTCATTCTCAAGAAACTGCTGCGTTAGTCACTGCTGTTGATGTGACGCCATCAAGCTCGCAAAACACCCTGCCATCTAGCTCATGCAATGAAGTTTCGATTCATTCTACTCAACTGTTTCCATATGTCTTACTCTCGACCATTCGCGTAGTTGTCAAGACTGCCACGTCGCAAATCATATTGCGAGCCTTGCTTGATCAAGGTTCTCAAGCAACCTTAATAACTGAGAACGCATCTCAGCTTTTAAATTTGCAAAAGCAGAAAATATCTTGTAATATTTCAGGAGTTGGAGATAATAATAAAAATCTTTGTCGTGCGTTGGTTCACTTGAATCTCTGGTCAGTTCAAAATAGACCAGTTCTACAATGCAAAGCACTTGTTCTATCTAATTTAACCTCATATATTCCAAGATCTACTGCAATAAAAGCCAACTTGAATATGTGTGACATTGATGTACTTGCGGATCCATTTTATTACAATTCCGACCCAATTGATATAATTTTGGGTGCTGATGTTTTTTCTAGCATTGCATTGCCCGGACAATCAAAAACAAGCAAGCAACTTTTCTTTCAAAACACATTCTTTGGTTGGGTGCTTTCAGGGCCAGTTGATGAGCTCGCTGGTAACTCTTTTACAGTCAACAATTTAGTCGTTGAAAACTTATTAAGGTCATTTTGGGAACAGGAAGAAGTGCCAAGCATACGTGAGCCGTCTGAGGAAGAAAAAGCGTGTGAGGTTTATTTTCAAGAAACCACTACACGTGATGCTACAGGCAAATATGTTGTAAGCCTTCCTTTTAGATCTCTGATATATAATCATATTTCACCAACTTTTGCTAATAACCAAACTAACGCTCTTAAGAGGTTTAAAAATTTAGAAAATACTTTCTGTAAGCGTTTACCATTTCATGAAGCTTATAAAAATTTCATTCAGGAGTACGAGCAATTAAATCATATGACAAAAGTAGGCTCATATCCGTGCGATCTTCAACAAGATGCATATTACTTACCCCATCATGGTGTACTAAAAGAGGATAGTACCACTACGAAATTAAGGGTAGTTTTCGATGGAAGTAGTAAATCATTTAACTCTACTTCACTTAATGATGAACTCAGTCCAGGTCCAGCTTTGCAAAATGATTTGTCGCAAATAATCTGCCGCTGGCGCAAACACAAAATTGCATTTACTTCCGATATTGAGAAGATGTTTCGCCAGATACTTGTGACAGACGAACATAAAAAATATCAGCAAATTTTGTGGCGTGATTCACAATTTCTATTTATAAATTAAATACAGTCACCTATGGTACAACCCCAGCGCCGTTTCTGTCCATTCGAGTGCTACGCCAGTTGTCGGAGGATTTTAAGACTGAGTTTCCAAGAGCATCATATATTCTCGTTTCTGATTCTTACGTCGATGATATAATATCTGGCTGCGATACTCTTGCAGAAGCTATTAAAGTTCAGAAAGATTTGTGCTCCTTGTTAAAAAAAGGCCAGTTTAATTTACGAAAATGGATTTCAAATTCACCAGAATTAATTCAAGAAATTCCTAAAGATTTCAGAGAAAACTCTCTAACCTTTAATTTAGACACTGAGAGTACTGTTAAGGCGCTTGGCGTTCAGTGGCATACTGTATTTGATGCTTTTACTTTTAAAGTTAAACTTTCAGAATCTAAGACAGTAACTAAACGCACTATTTTATCTGATGCTGCCAGGCTTTTTGATCCTTTGGGTTGGCTTACACCTTCGACGGTGATCGCAAAAATAATATTTCAACGTTTATGGCTCGCTGGTCTAGATTGGGATAGTGAAGTTCCTCATGATATTGTCTTTGATTGGGAAAAATACAAGAATTCATTACATTTATTTGAGACTATCAAAATACCACGCTATATTGGTTATAGTTCTGACCTTAAAATTGAATTGCATTGTTTTGCTGATGCATCACAAGTCGCTTACGCTGCTGTAGTGTACTCTCGCATTAAATATTCCCAAGATCAAATCATTATAAATCTTTTACAGTCCAAAAGCAAAGTGGCACCGGTTAAAACAGTTACGATACCACGCTTAGAATTGTGCGCTGCAACACTTTTAGTCAAACTTGCCAATATTGTAAAAATTTCCTTTGGGAAAAATTTAATTTCATCTAGCACATATTGGAGTGACAGTTCGACAGTGTTGAGTTGGATGCGACAACCACCTTCTCGATGGTCAGTTTATGTTGCTAATCGCGTTGCTGAAATTCAAAGATTTTCTAATATAACTGAATGGAGATATGTTCCATCAGTTGAAAATCCAGCAGATTGCGCATCAAGAGGCATCATGCCCGAAGATCTAGTAGACTTGAAAATATGGTGGTTTGGTCCAGATTTTCTTAAACGCGATTCTTCTTTTTGGCCGTCAAACCTAACAAATTTTAAAACCAACTTGGAGGAAAAAATAAGCAAACTTTCTTCTCATATTGTCACGAAAACTTTAGAAGTAAATTTGTTTGATAGATTTTCTAATTTGAATCGAATGCTACGAGTTTTAACTTATTGTAAGCGGTTTTGTAAAAACTGCAAGATTGAAAAATTAAAACGTGAAACAAATCCACTTTCTGCTCAAGAGCTTGATTCCACATTAATTTTAATTGTTAAAATAACTCAAACTAGTGACTTTTTTTCTGAAATTGAAACAATCAAAGCTGGAGAGCAGCTTAAAAACAAATCTTTGCTAAAACTTATGCCATTTGTCGATATCAATGGCATTTTACATGTCGGAGGCAGGTTGCAGAATTCAAATATTTCAATGGATTCGAAGCATCCGATCCTCCTTTCCAAAAATAATCCTCTTTCGAAGCTTATTATCTTGGATGCACATTGTCGCACTCTACATGGAGGTCTTTCGTTGACTATGTCTTACGTTAATAGAAAATTTTGGATTATTTCTGGAGTACAGCTTTCGAAAAAAATCATAAGTAATTGTATAATTTGTTTTAAATATAGGGCTCGTACGTCACAGCAAATCATGGGAAATTTACCCGCGGTTCGTTTAAATGTCACGAGACCTTTTAAGCATAGTGGAGTGGACTATGCAGGTCCTATTCATATTAAAAGTAGCAATTTGAGGCATACTACTGTCTCAAAGGGATATATCTGTTTGTTTGTGTGTATGGCAACAAAAGCCATACATCTTGAAGTTGCATCAGATTTAACCACTAGCGCATTTCTAGCGGCATTCCGAAGATTCGTTTCTAGAAGGGGTTGTTGTACCGACTTGTATTCTGATTGTGGTACCAATTTTGTAGGTGCTTCAAAAGAGCTTCAAATTTTGTTTTCTAGAGCTGACGCATTGCATGAGGATATTCAGGACAGCTTGTCTATTCAGGGAACAAAATGGCACTTTATTCCACCAGCTTCACCTAACTTTGGGGGCCTGTGGGAAGCAGGGGTAAAATCTGTAAAACACCATTTGCGCCGTACGATGAGTGAAAAATTGCTCAATTTTGAAGAACTGACAACCTTGTTGTGTCAAATTGAATCTTGCCTTAATTCAAGACCACTTTGTCCCTTGTCTTCCGATCCTAGAGATGTTAATGCTTTGACTCCTGGTCATTTTTTGATTGGGGAACCAACTAGTTGTATTCCTGAAGACTCTTTATTAGATTTGAACATCAACCATATCTCGCGCTGGAAGGCAATAGAAAAGATGAAACAATATTTCTGGAAACGATGGCACTCAGAATACCTAAATCGTCTACAAGCACGTCCCAAATGGTTGTCCTGTAAGCGGAATGCTAAGGAAGGAGAGCTAGTACTTGTGGCAGATGAGCGCTGTGGCCCTGGTCAGTGGCTACTAGGTCGAATACATGAAGTGCATCCTGGAAAAGACGGCCATGTCCGCGTTATCTCTATTTTTACTAAAAATAAAATCATAAAAAGACCAATTACTAAAATATGTTTTCTTCCCTCAGATACTGTTACGGCTGCAGAAAACAATGAAGAATCATCCAACGAATTGAATGGAGCCTACCCTTCGGGCTGCGAGTCGGAGCGTAGCTCAGCTTGAAGCTAAATAAATATCACTCCCAACGATAGGCCATTCAGTTTTTACACTTGGGTGAAGAACAGTCGTTCTTGGGGAGGAGAATGTTAACACAACTTGAAGAAATTTATACATTCTTATTTGAAATATCACCTCTAATAATCGTATTTTATACTAATTCTAATAAAGCTTGTGTAAATACCCTTAAGTTATATTACTTATTATAAATATAATTAAGATATTTAGTTATGATATAAACGCATATACACCTTACCCTGTAACAAGAAAAAACCTGTTCTATTTCTTGTATGTAAAAGCTTTTGCATTTACCGTATGCCGTATATTTGAGTTACTGATTTTTAGCAAGGCAACAATGAGAGTTTAAATGCTTGGGTCTATTCTTCTTTAAACTTGTTTGGGTAAGGTTGTGTATAAGTTTATCTGCTTAGCTGCTGAAAATAAATTGAACATTGACAAAATAAAATTTAATATCTTTAATTAAATAGAAGTTGCTAACTTTTTTTCTTGTTTTAAATAACAATAGTAATATAAGAAATGTTAATAATAATTATAGTTATAATAGGTAAAGGAAATAAATAAAATATTCGAAAGATATTCGAAAAGTTGATAAGATGTAAGTATGTTAATAAAGGTTAAGCATAGTGATAACAGAACTCCATAGAGGTCACAGAAATTTTATCGTAGTATGTAGTACTATAGAAAGGTAGGAAAGTGATATAAAAGAAAAAAATTTTGTAACTATTTTAGAGCTACAATCTTAACTGTCTAAAATTTCGCAGCTTATCAAAAAAAGTTTTAAAAGTTTAAGATTATTTTTATTTGAATATATATATATCGATATATAAAGACTGAATATATATACATATACACATATACATATAGACATATATATATATATATATATATATATATATATATATATATAGATATATATCGTTATATCTATATATACGAAAATTGGCTTATTAAAGCGCGTAGCTGAAAGTAAACTTAAATATATTTTTTCTACCTGAAGATCAAAATATATATATAGATATATTTTTTTCTAAGGTATTTGGTTTCTATAGATCATATATATATAAAGAGGAAATAGTTTGGATAACCAGACGAACTTGGCTATCGTTTCAGAAAAATGTATACGTAAAATAAAAGGAGACTAACTTCGGTGAAGTTGAATAGTCTAAACAAAAAAAGAAAATTATAATTCCGAAATCCAATAATCAAAACTAAAATAACTGATAATAATAACTCAAAAAAAATAAATATATATAGGCATTAACTTTGGATGGTGGCGTAAAACAAACAAGAGTGGCGTAAAAAAATTTAACTTCAACGAGACCAGCGAAAGCAACCTTCTTCCTTGTGCATTAATTGCACCCTCCAAATCGAGGTTCTTAAACTTAACTTCCCACAATATTTTCCTATGCTGAGGTCGCTCAGACATATTCGCTTCACCTAATGGTGTTGTGGTAGTTCATCCCGAGTTGGAGTATTTATTCAAACGAAAAATTCTATATTTATATTTATCCCTACTCAAGAGTGCTTAGCAACTCTATACCCCCCTTAATTCAGCAGCGCCTAACTCCAAATCGAGGTATATTTTTTTTCTTAACTTAGCTAGCCTGTCACATTGATGACCCCACTGACCTGAGGTCCTACTCAGCAACACGACTCGAAAAGCAAATGCGATTCGAAAACAAAATCACACCATGTAAATACATGGCTTAAGATTTCGAAACGGCAGTAAATTCTACCTCTGCTCTAAAATTCCGTTTTTGTCGGCATTGAATTTGAACACATCAAAAATTTGTCAAAAAACATGTAAATCCATGGCACGATCCTGCTCTCGAACCGCACCCGCATCCCGAATCGTACTACCGAGCAAGGCCCCTGACTGCTCTTCCCGATAAGGAGCGATTTTCAAAAAAAACAAAACAATTTAATTTTAATTTAACCTTACTCTAAGCCCGCACCCAGTGAAGCACATGAGCCACACTGTGTGCAAAAACCAAAACTGCAAATATAAACGCGTGCGAAAAAACGAGATGCACTCGATGTTCGCGGTTGCACTCATAAGCAAAACGCTTTGCTCACAGTCCAGCCCATATGCTTCACTGTGTGCGCTGCCTAAGAGTGCCGCTACCCCCCTTTTTTGTGCACTAGGTACACATTCCGAGTCGAGGTATTTTTGCTCTTAGCTAGCCTGTCCCGTTCATGACCCCTCTGGTCAGGCTGCTCTTCTCGGTCTGGAGTATTTGACAAAACGAGATTTTTATAGTTTTCAATTGGTTTACATGCCGACAAACCCCGGCATGTCCGGGTTTTTCACCTTACGGTGTAAAAAAACAGCCGCCCAATCTGGGAACAGACGCTGGCCAACACGCCGCCCAATCTGGGAACAGACGCGTGTTGGGCTCGCTGGGGTACGCGGGTGCGCTACTCCCGTCATCCTACATATTCCACACAGGATGCCCCTGCGGGTTTGAATATCTAAAATAAAAAATTATAAGAAATAAAAAATTTAATTAACACTCATCGGCCTCCAGTATCCGTCGCAACTGCAGTCGCGGTTCAACGACCTTCACGCTACAGGACTTACGGAAACTGCAAACGCGATGTGAATTACAAACAAAAAAAATACCAAAATTATTTCTAACCCTTAGCCCTAGCAGTAAAAATCCTACCGAAGAGAAACCACGTCGCAATTGCAGTCGAGGCGCTGTGGCCTAAACGCTGCAGGACTTACGTGTTCTCAACCTGACCTGCTTCAGGTTTAACAAAAACTATACCTAAAAAACTTACACTAAGGCCCGAAACGAGATACTTCATAGTTTTCTTGATTGGCTCCTTTTGCCTTAGACCACGTCGCAACTGCAGTCAAGGTTCAAAGACCCAATCGCTGCAGGACTTACGTGGCTAGACGCCAGGAGACCACACTAAAAAAATCAAAACCTACTCTTTGTCGGGCCCCACGTTGGGCGCCAATTCTGTCATGTTTCCCCCGGCCTACCTTGGTTGCGGTCGATGCGTCATGTGGCAAGGTAGCCCTTGTTGCGCATCATGTCGTCCCTCTGGCAGCACTGGTACGCTGGCGTATTGCGCGGCTAAGGCTCGCCGGATGGGGTGGTGTTCTTGCCAGCCTGGTCCGACAGCAGGAAACTACACATGAATAAAATCGTACCAGTTAATTTTAAAAAATCACCGTCAAAACAAAAAAACCCGAAAAACAACCGAACAAAAGATTTAACTCTCGGAGGCAGATAAAAAAAACCCGATTATTTTTTTGCTGCCGTGCTGAAAATTAATAAGGAATAGAAACCGGTTGTTTGATGTTGCCACGTTGGCCCGTCTCTTGGGTCGATCTCAGATGTTATCTGATCGACCTTGGCTAACCCGCCCCTTCTGGCCTCAAAAGACCAGCCATGGTGACCCTTCGCCTGGGTCTAGGTCACCCCAATGACTCTCATACTTACGCCCCTTTAGTTCGTTCACGCCACCTTACCTCCTCTATTAATGACTCATGTTTTATATATCTCAAAGCTTAAACAAACTTATTTATTATGGTAGTTTTCAAATCTATAGAAAAAAGGTACAGGTTATTCTTACTTAAATTATTAAAACTATCTTGATACATTTCTTTTTTTGCGTCTAAAAGGAACTTAAACATCAAAATTAGAAACGATATCGAAGTAAAGCGCAAATACCAAAAACTAACAATTTGTGAATTCGTTTCAATTTAGCTTAGTATTATTTTGATTTTATTTTAGTTTAGTTTTTAATGATATTGTTTTGGTTCTTAGTTTTGTTCTTAATTATGTTGCTTTTAATTATACCACGCTTATTTTAGTTTAGTTTTTAATTAAGTTGGTTTTTATTCTAGTTTAATTTTTAATTAAGTTGTTTTTATTTTAGTTTAATTTTTAATTATCTTGCTTTTAATTATATAGCTTTTATTTTAGTTTAGTTTTTAAATTATGTTGCTCTTAATCATATCGCTTTTATTTTAGTTTAGTTTTAATGAAATTGTTTTATTTTAGCTTAGTATTTATTAAGTAGTTTTTATTCTAGCTTAGTTTTTAATTAAGTTGTTTTATTCTAGTTTAATTTTTAATTAGGTTGTTTTTCTTTTAGTTTAGTTTTAATGAAGTTGTTTTTATTTTAGCTTAGTTTTTATTAAGTAGTTTTTATTCTAGTTTAATTTTTAATTAGGTTGCTTTTCTTTTAGTTTAGTTTTAATGAAGTTGTTTTTATTTTAGCTTAGTTTTTATTAAGTAGTTTTTATTCTAGTTTAATTTTTAATTAAGTTGTTTTTATTTTAGTTTAATTTTTAATTATCTTGCTTTTAATTATATAGCTTTTATTTTAGTTTAGTTTTAATTAAGTTGTTTTATTTTAGCTTAGTTTTTATTAAGTAGTTTTTATTTTAGTTCAGTTTTTAATTAAGTTGTTTTTATTTTAGGTTATTTTGCAGATGTTTCTTCGAATTTTGTTTTCGTTTTGTTATAAAATATCAAGCTTTGTATATAGATATATATACATACAAATAGGTATAATATATATATATATATAATTTTAATATAAAAATGTATTTTTGTAATTTCTGGTCATTTATTTTTGTTTAGTAAACATAAGATTTATATACCATTTTATGTATATATATTTATATATACTAGATATATGTCTAAATAAAGTTTACGCGATGGTTTTGAGCTTTTGGTTGCTTACATCCTTCGGTTTGTTGTTGCTATTTGCTATGTCTACTTTTTGTATGTTTGTATTTTGTTAGCTAACTATAGTTAAGTATTGTAAAAAAAAATTATATATACATATGAATACGTTGAAAAAAAATAAATTTAAAAAAATATTTATTAAACGTAAAAAATCTTGCGGTTTGTTTTCCGGTGTTTTTTTTTTCATTAATTTGTAACTCTAGTAATTCATAATTATAATAATATAATATATAGATAGTTGAATAATTAATAAAAAGCACGTTAAAATTAAGCAAAAAGAGATTTTTTTAGTTTTTTTTTTTTGTTGTTTCGACTACAAAAATAGTAGCAAGTTGTTTAGTCCTTATAAAAGTAGTTAATATGTTGTTGTAGTTGATTACATATAATTTCATTATTTCATTATATAAGCATATAAGTAAAGCTGTGTTATTAACCAACCTTAACTTTAAAGTTTCTAATATTTAATAAAAGTTTAAAATGCTTTTCTAGTCAACATTCTTGGTAACAAAAATTAAAAAAAAAATAGAGTCGCATATAAAAGAAAAAAAATAATTTTTCACTTTTTGTTTAGTTTTTTTTCCCCTTTTTGTTTTTAAAAATTTTTTTTTTTGTATTTTGTTGTGGGAAAACTCTTTTTTTTTTCTTATTTGTCTGAATACAAATTGTTGTTGTTTTAACTAAGCTAACGTTAATAAAATAAAGTAGATCGGTTTCTTTTAACAACATTACAATTGCATTAATTGTAAAAAAAACATTATTTAAAAACTTTTCTTATGCTGACGAAACTTAAAACTAAAAACAAACGCGATTTTAAATGAGTAAATTCAAACGTTTGGTTGTTACATTTTTGCCATGCTGAACTTAAGACTTATGTTAAAAAAATATATAAATTGTATAGAAATATTTTGGAAAACTTTAAACTAGCTGCTAGCTATACTAACTACTTTTCAGCTCCCTTCCCCCTTTCTTTTTTATTGGTATTTAGAAAAAAAACGCTTACCAATCCCAGGTAAACCTGTCTCAAACCTGGCGGATATGGTTGGTGGATGTAGTTGGTGGATGTAGTTGGTGGATGTAGTAGGTGTTGTTGTTTATGATGACGATGCTGGTGTTGCTGTTGATGCTGATGCTGGTGCTGAAGTAGGTGATGTCGTTGTTTTGGTATACTGTTTTTTTTTTTTTTTGTTTTTTTTTTTTATTTGTACTTCGAATCTTATGTTTTTCTTTTGTTTTTTTTTTTACCGTGTATTAATTAATTTTTTTTTTTTTTAATTTTCACTTTGTTTTCTCAGTTAATAAAATTCTTAAATTTTCAATTATACCTTTTTTTTATATTTTTTTCAGTCTTATTTTCCTATTTTACACTTTACCAGTTTTTCTAAGATTTTTTTTCTGTTTATTGACACTCTCTTCTCACCTTTTAAATTTTCCTTATTTGTCTCATTTTTTTTTCTTTAGTTTTTCACTCTTGCTTTTTATCTTTTTCTCCGATTTCAATGTTTTCTTTTCACATTGGTTTTAATAGATTTATTTTCTTATTTTCTTTCTGAGGTTGATTCGATTTTTTTTTTCTCAGTGACTTTAGCTTTTTAATTTTTCGATTTTCACTTTTTTTTTCTTTCACTTTTAACTTCTTATTTTTTTCTAGTTTTACCCTTCTGTTTTATGTTTTTGTTTAAGTTTTCTACTTTTGTCTACGTTTTCTTCTATTTTCTCAACTTATACTTTTCTTTCGTGGCTTTTCTTTCACTTTTATTTTTGGCTAATTTTAATTTCTATATTTTTGCTTTCTATTTTAGTTTTCTTTCACTTTTCTTATATTGTTTCTTTCACTTTGATTTTTGGCTAATTTTAATTTCTATATTTTTGCTTTCTATTTTAGTTTTCTTCAATTTTCTCAATTTACACTTTTCTTTCGTGGCTTTTCTTTCACTTTTACTTTTTGTTAGTTAAATTTTTTTTTTTAATTTTGGATTTTTCTTCTAATTTTCTTTCACTTATATTTTTTCTTTTATAGTGTCTGTTATTCTTTTTCCTTAACTTTCACTCATTTTAGGTTTCTCTATATTTTTGTATTTTTCTTTCTTTATTTTCGAACACCTTTTTTCAGTTGATTTTTCTTCACAATGTATTTTTTTTTTCAATTTTCGTTGGTGGTGGTGTTGACGTCGTTGTTGTTGTTGGTGGGGTGGTCTGCAGGGTGTTGATGCGGTTGGTGAGGCAGTGGTGGTGTCGCTACTGGTGGTGATGGTGATGTCTTTGTTGTTGTGGTTGAGGCTCTCTCGTGGTGTTGTTGGCACCGGCTGCTTTGGAGGCGGGGAGGTTAGTTGGATACTTTTTTTTTCTTTCTTCTTAATCCACGGTGCCAAAGAACACCTGCTTACCTGGCTTCTGTTGTCCTTGTTGTCTCTGTTGACGCAGCTGTTGGTGGCAAACATTGATGGTCGCAGGTTTGGGGTGGTGAACTCTGGTGTTCCAGTGGCGGTGGTGTCGTTGTCTTTGCTGTCGTTGAGGTTGACGATAGCAGCTTTGGTATTGCCGCTTTAGCTGATTGAATAACCATTTTACCCAATATAATGGCTACAGGTGCAAATCGTTCGTAGGTTTCGTAGGAAACACGGATAGAGAAACAATGGTATCAGTGCTTGAAGAAACACGGTCGTGTTTCTGGATGTGAGGCCACGCATTGCAGCAGCGCCAAAGCGTTGCACCCACGATTGATGCGCGGTTAATGTGGCAGTATTAATTGCTGGATAAATGTTGCTAATCTCTGGCAGTAGAGCGGTAGTGGTACCAAAGCTGTTCCCTAGCACTGGTGCTAAATCTGTGACTGCATCGCGTTTTTTTTTCCAATTCTAGAAGAGCTGTTTCGCGAGTCTCCAGGTGGACAAGTTTATTTATCCATTGGAATACCTTCTACTGTTCTACTTGTAAATTTATACCGGCTGGGCTAGGCTGCGCACTCATTAACCGCGATTCCGTGTTGACTTGAATTTATGTTTGCTTAAACCTTATATGGAAAATAAAATGCTTTTAATATGGAATTTTGCAATTTTCAGACTATTTTGCACTGTGTTTGAATCACAATAAATGTTTTGTTTTCTCAAAAAGGTTTCTCTAATCCACGTCCAACACTACCTACCGTTGCTTGCATGGTATTCTGAGCCAAGGCGCCAATATCGATCTTAGCCTCCTTGTATTCAATATCGGTCCCTTCAGTATGATGCCGTAAGCCTGTCCATTGGCACAAGTAGTTATAGAATTTGTAGTAGTCTCGAGACCACCATTCGCCACGGTATTTTATCACCGAACTTTCTGTTGCTCAATCGCTGACTTTATCTTAATGTCGAACTCTGCTACAGCAACGTTTACCCAGGGGTGTATTTTTCTTTGCTCGCTAGTATTTTCGTACTTTGGCTGTGTTGCCACATGTACTTGAAAAGGGTGCGTTCGCATGCATCTTGATGGCATTTAGATGTGCCAACTAGTGATGTTTGTCCAACTTTACTACCTTTTCGGTGAAATCGACCATAACCGAGGGGAGTAGGTAATGGTTGGGTTGGACTTGCGTATGACACGTCGACAAATGGCCGTTAACCGACGCTTGTTTCGGTATTCTCATTGGCTACCGATTCAAGCGCGTGTCGGATCACGCCATTTTCCAGACCGGTTTATTCGCGCCGAAACTAATTTTGCTATTGTTGTTGGTGTTTATCCACCTCAAGCATGTCTATCGCCATTTTTTTTCCGAATGTTCTCGAACCTCATCGAGATGCCACATCTAAATGTATAAAAAAATTGTGTGCACTGCCACGCTAGAGGGCGCTGGTGGAAATACCATGGGTATTCACGAAGGGTATTATTCCCTCTACGCAGGTGCCCATGACACAAGAAAGAATAGAGAGCATTCATATCTATTTGATAAAGCATAAAAAAATTTTGCCTACCTTTAAATGTTGTGGACTTACAGTCGAAACGGCATTCAATGGCATAGCAAAACATTCTGCGCTAACATATAGGGCAGTGGCTTCGGTAGCAAAAGCTGAATCTGTTGTTTTTGTTAGTGTTGCTGATGTGGGCATTTGTTACTGCCTGCAAGCGTGTTTCAACTGGCTTAGCTTCCTTGGGATTGTTAATGAAGGCGACACGATTAAATGTTTCACGTTACTCGTTGTGAAATGTCACTTTTCCATTCAATATTTCACCTTTAATTGTTAAAAATTAAATAAAATATCTTTAAGTGTTTAATATTTTAAGTCGTACAATTTTTGCAGTAATACTTACCGATTTTGGAGAATCTAACAATGTTTCCCAATTGTTTCGAAAGCTGCCAGTTAGTCAGCCAGTCAACTGTCATTTGTGTACAATTGATTACGTATTTTTCCTTTTTTCTTTGTACTTTTTCTGACCACTTAACCATCATACGCCACCTGGCTGTGATGTTTCAAACTACAAGTTGACAAAATCTACATCCATAGCAGGATTTTGTTTGTATCTAAATCGGATTTGGAATTTTTTCATTGCGCTGGGAATACATGATCTATAGTTCTTTGTATCATGCTTGAGAAAAATCAACGAACTACTTGCCACAGATAACCAGATAGGAAACTTCGATTTTTCAGTCAGAAATCAATTGATCTGAGATTGGTTTTGCAATTTGTGAAACTCACGTATTGTGTATGTGAGTTCACCTTTTTTCACCTCATAGCTGTCAATGTTGTTTAATGTCAGATGCTATAAATCGAAGTTTTCTAAACTAGAAATTTTTGTATTTATCAGTTAAATCGTTTCATTATAAAGAAACTTGTGTGTTTCAAAATGACAGAAAATCTAAAATAATTAATCATTAACAAAGAAATCAAAGGCAAGCAGAAAATTGATGTGTGTGCTGTTGTTGGCTTTGGCAACTTTGCCAGCGCAGATCCTTTGTGATGCTGGTTAAAAGGAGGAAGACTGCAGTGGATCTACACTTTCTGATGAATATCTATGAGCGCCTAACAAATTATATCCTAGATGCATCGCACAATCAAACAAATGTTTTGGCGACCATCTATCAACGTGCTACCACTGAGATCTGTAAGAAGTGCTATGTTAAACCTACCATTTGGCCGGATATCTATTTGGATCCGTTTCGTAAGTCAAAGCGTGTATTTGATAATCGTCAAATGTTCACGCTGCGCCAGATTTTTGCGTGCCGCGATAATGTTACTCGTCTGGAAGATAAAAGTAGGCTACGTGCCAATCATATGATGCTGCAGGTCTGAGTTTTCCACGTGAAGTGCAAGGTATTTTGTCATGCTGCAATCCGATACCTCCCTCCATTGGTGCGTCAGAATATGCGTACGTTGCATCAGATTGTGCTGCGTGCTCGAGAGCAGCCCTTGGTGAAGGTAGGTTAATAAAAAGACAATTTTAATATAAGTTGGTTTAACCTTCTTCTGCTATATTTCTTAGCTAACTCATGAAACAGCCGTGGTGCATCACATTGATAAAAGCCACTCAAAACACTACAATAGCAAATTGTACTGTCCACATGATTTGTCACATTGTGAGAAGTTTCGAGATGACTAACCTATTCTGTTGAACTTAATAAAACAACGATGTTAATTTGGGAATTGGTCAGCAACAATACATTCATGTCTAAACCTGCCTGGATTATCTTTGATACTCCAGCTAATTCAGTGGTAAGCTTAACTGAGGGGAATTAAATCGGAAATATTGCTACTTATATGTTCCCTCTTTTACAGGATGAAGTTGTCAAGGGAAATTTGAAAAAGATAGAGCAAATTGAATTCATCAGTTCGTATGAACGCTACTTGGCTATGTTGCCCACTGCGGAAAAGGAAAAACGAGAAGAAGCTGCAGGCACAGAGGCGGAGAATAAGACACGACAGTTGTGTACAAATGCAAGAAATTTTTTTGAGGCCAGAAATCCGATCTACATCCGCTGCCCACACCAAACCGCAGCAATAGCAAGGGAAAGGAGCAATAAAGGACAAAACACGCTTTAACAATAAAAACAAATATAAAGGGGCACAAGAATTCGCATTCGAATCAATCTTCAGACACACCAGTGCAGCAAACTAATTTCGATCAACAAGTTAATTGCCCTTATTCTTGTTGTCACCTCGCATATGTGAGAGCTCTCACACTCGTGTCACGTCACTAGAAATCTGGTATTCTTGTTGTCATGTGACGTGAGTTTGTGATAGCCAAAGCATGACAACAAGAATACCAGATTTCTACTGACGTGACACGAGTGTGAGAACTCTCACATAGGCGAGGTGACAAAAAGAATAAGGGCAATTTACATTTGGCAATGTAAAGGGTAAAATTAGTTAAATTTAACATGTAACATTCATTAGTAATAATGAGAAGATGTAATATCTTATTTATATATCATTTTGTGCAAAATAAAATGAATGTATCGCAGCTTTGGAAATGCAAGAAGGCGTAAAAACACTTTTTATGATTATACAGGAGAAACAAATAACTTTCTAAATTCTTAAGCACACTGAGGGCTTTTAGAATTTTCATAATAAAAACGTCGGCTTTAGTTGTAGGAGTGTAAAATTTTGCAGCAACATGTATTTTAATACGGTGCATCATAATCAATCAAAAAGTCGATTTTTAATATTTTGTTGTAACGCATTCTTGCATTTTAGGTGGCTATTTGTAGAGCTCTCACTTGACTTGTCATTGAAATGTGCCTATATATTATTTCAATATAAATATATCATCCAACAATGAACGAAAATAATCACAAACGAATCATATATAAGTTATTTTAACGAAGATTTGTGTACATACTAATGCATCGCTGGAGTTTATCGTCATTTAAAATGTAAAGAGGCGTAACAACACTTTTCATGATTTTACAGGAGAAGCAAAACACTTTCTAAATTTCTCAAGCGCTTGCACTGAGGGCTTTTAGAATTTTGTTAAAAAAAACGTCGTTTGTAGTTGTAGGAGTGCACAATTTTGCAGCAACATGTATTTTGATACGGTGCACCATAATGAAAAAAGATGAACCAACATGACAAGAATAAATTAAAAGATATTTGACATTAAAGTCAGTTGGATTTTTGATTTTTTGCCGACGAAAAGCAAAACAATTTTTTTGGATATTTTATAAGAAAACATCAGCCGGACTTAAATCAAATTTATGTTTTTTTATCCTTTTATTTTTTTAATGAAAATAATTATAAGAGGGTTTAAAAAACAAATATCTAAAGGGTTGAAAAACCTTCAAGGGATTACGAAAAAAATTTTTTGTGCCGAATTTTTTCTTTGTACAAGCTTGCAAAACGTAATTAGCGCAGGTAAAAGTCAAAGCTATGTTTTTTAATTTTTATTGGACCTACATGATAGGAATATCACCTCAAAAAATTATATTGTTCTTAGTTTAGCCTAGCCATTGAAATGGTTAAAATGAGGACATTTTTCAAAAACTAAATGTACGAAAAATCTTAAGAAGTGGTTCGGTTAGTAGAAACATAAAATGGATCTACACAAAATTTCGTTCTGTTTTGATCACATCTTCATGCTCTAAGATATCCTCAAAAATGACATAAATTATAAAAAAAAATTATATTGCAAAGATTTTTTTATGAAGTATATCTGTTCTTAAAATCATCTGATATTATGTAAACTCAACACGTACAAAATTTCATTACGATCTGGACCCAATTATGTTGTTTTTTAAAAAAATATGCTCTGACAATGCTTCACAGAACAATGAACCACTCAGCAACTGCAAACAAGTGTAACTAATGAAGCCTATAAAGTCGAACAGGTAATTGTATATGTTGTTATACCACTCATATAACTTTAACATATTAATAATTAATTATCTTAATTTTTATTTTACACTATACATACTCAACAACAGCAAGCATCGATACCAAACAACAGCAAGCATCGATACTGAACAACAGCAAAACTCAACTGTTTTCAAAATCATTATAAAATACAACTGTTGCATATTGCATATTTTCTATTGATTAATAGATATTGTTATTATTACCGATAATTTTGTAAGAAAAAATCATTTAAAAGTATATGAATAAACATTAAAGTCCACTCCCACGAATTAAGCCTCATCTTCGGTCTTAAGCTTGGTGATGTAGGCTGCCTTGTGCTGTGCAATCTTAGCCTTCGGGGTTGGTAAGTTTCTTAGCATTCCACCGTTTCTTAGTAACTCCTGTCCGTTGTTCCGCCTTCTGAGTAGGATCGGCCTTTTTGTAAATTTCTTCAATATTATCAGCACGGATTCCCAACTTGATGTAACAGCTGAATTGGCGTTTGAAGGCTTCTTCCTCAAGAGTCCGCATATAATCAACATGTTGACCAAAGATATGAGAACGATGAACATCGGCATTCAAGCTCTTGGTCTCTGCAGAGTAGCCAGGGAAACGCTTGACGGAGTGTGGAATATTCAAACCACCATCGACAGCACCTTTCATGGCACCGAATACACGGGCACTAGTAATGGTACGTGCTAATTCGACATCCAAGTAACAACGGAATGCACCTGGTCCATCATCGACAGGTTCAGCATTGTATTCCTCACCGATAACTTGAGAGCAACTAGCATAAATCGAGTCTAAACCCAATTTGTTGAGCACACGACGTGCTACCAACAAGTCAGTGCAGTAGGCGGCAGCGTAGTTGGTAAGACCGACCTTAATGCCGTATTTGGGCAGCTCATGCGCGTAGGCTGAGCAGACAACATGGTCTTCTTCAAGTCTGGCATAATTCTGTTGACAGACAAACGAATTAAACAATTAAGTGTACAATTCTTGAACGCCAGTACTTACGTCTCAGACCTTGTCCAAGTTAACATGCCGATTTTATTTAATCCGACTTTGATTCACTGAAAGATATGGTCGGTAGCTGCTGATTTCATACTTTTGGCAGAATTTTTTCATCGTTTAGCTTAGTTTGTTTCCTAGTGCAACACCGCCTCTGCCCACATCTTTCGTAATGTTTGACTTTCTATCAACAAAGAAAAAGATTAGTTAATTATGGAATTTATTACTTCGCATACAATATTTAGAACTTACATTCAATTTATTTATTTATTTTCATTGTTTGACACAAAACATTTTTAGTGGTGAATTTATACCAACAGTGAAGTCGAACAGTGTTGCCGCTATAAAATAATATATTCATTTTTTTTAACACAAAAACAAAATTTAAAATTTTTCAAACAATGAAACCCAATTTTTGAAAACGTCTATCGATAACGCTCGAAAATTTGATGTATTTTTAGGATTTTTATAATATAAAAAACGATATAAAACTATAAAATAAAAAACGATATTTAAAATTTTAAGGTATATTGCATGATACAAAAATTTTTCAGGTAGCCTTGACAACAACCTATTTTCTCACGAGCTGCGATAAACGAACGTCAAACAGAAGAAAACAAAACGAGCGTTCAATAAAAGTTTTTTAAATACTTTTTAAAGCACCACCGCCTCCGCTGACATCGTATCGTGGAGTTTCAGTTTCTATCAAAAAAGACAAAGATTAATTATGGAAATTATTAATTTGCACACATTATTTACAAATGAAATTTATTTATTTATTTTATTTATGTGACAAAACATTTTTGATATCTCCATAGAAACCATAGCACGCCCTCGTTTTGATTTTCTTTTGTTTGACATAAGTTTATCGCAGCAAAAACTGCCGCTCCTACTTTATAAAAATTATACTATTGTATATTGTAACACTCCACATAAAAAGTAATTTTTATATTTTAATAATTTTTGAAAATAAGAGCCTGGACGGTATTGTAGATTTTCACTCTTCTATTTGTATTCAAAATAAAAACAAAGATTATTAATGGCATTCACTACATCATTTAAGCCCTGCTAATTTGCTAAACTTAACAAATTCGTTAAGTCCTGTCAAAATTTTGTATGGAAATAGTTTCAGCAGTTAACAAGTTCAGCTTCGTGTTTTTGCTTAGCCGAGACCGTTTGTTAAGTTGGAAACGTCAAACTTATTGAGTGAAGTGATAAATCGTTTTTGGAATGAGTTCTAAAAAGTACCATATTATTTTTGATTTGTAGCTTCAAAGTCTAAAAACTGCTCTTTATTAATAAAAAAATAAAAACTTTGCAACGGGGTTGGTAGAGATGTAAAACATTTCAAAGTTTCTGAGTAGCAAATGTTTAAAAAGGGTTAACTAACTGTAATATAAAAATTTAAATACATATTTTGTTACAGAGTACTGGTTACACGAGTTATTAAAACAACATATTTTTATCTGTAGAAGTCTGTCTTTTGATTTTGACATATTAGCTTAGCACTTCATTGTAAAATGTCTTAGCAGGTTCATTCATATCAACAGCTGCTAACTTTAACAATTTAGCAGTTAAGCAGCACTTAACAAATTTTATTGAATACCATTATTATTAAATAATGATAGCAGAAGGACGTGCTTTTGAAATTTACGTTTTAAAAACAGGGTTTTTAACCGGTTTTAAGTGTAACATATACGATTTTTTTAAATAAAACTTTGATAGCGATAGCAACTGGTTTAGTGAATTACATATTTCAGATGTTTCGGATGAATAGCTTTTGTTTTTCTACAGCACTGTCATGTTTCCTCCGACCTACCTTGGTTACGGTCGATGCGTCATGTGGCAAGGTAGCCCTTGTTGCGCATCACTGTCGTCCCTCTGGCAGCACTGGTACGCTGGCGTATCGCGCGGCTAAGGCTCGCCGGATGGGGTGGTGTTCTTGCCAGCCTGGTCCGACAGACGGAAACTACACATGAATACCAAAAAATCGTACCAGTTAATTTTGAAAATCACCGCCCGGTAAAAAAAAAAAACCCGAAAAACCATAAACAAATAAAAATCTCAACTGAAGATAAATGAAAACGATTATTTTACGCGAAAGTGCTGAAAATTAAGAATGGAGAGCTAAAAATCCGCATGAAAACCGAGCCAGTTGCTCGATGTTGCCACGCTGGCACGTCTCGTGGGTCGATCTCAGCTGTTGGTCGATCGCCCTTGGCTAACCGTCCCCTTCTGGCCCCAAAAGACCAGCCATGGTGACCCTACGCCGAGGTCTAGGTCACCCCAAAAACTTTTTACTCACGCCCCTCCGTTACGATTCACGCCACCTACCCTTGTTAAATTAAGGAAACATGGTTGCTATATCCAATTTCAATTTAACATTTATTTAATAACAACCAAATTTAACATTGTCTCGCTTTTTTTTTTTTTATATATAAGTACAATTAGTAACGCCTAGTTTTCATTTATATTGTTTTTTTTTTACTTGTTTTTACAATTTTATTTAACATATTTTTTTAAATTACGCTAATATGTAAATGATCTACTAAACTTGAAATTATTGAAAAAAAACTTAAAATTTTGTCGAAAATAGTGCGTGTTGCTCTTTTTTTTCTTACTACTTAAACTAATACAAATGAAGGTAAGATTATTATGAGAGCTATTTTAAAATATTTACTAAATACTAAGTCAAAGCATATTCTTGCAATACCGCATAGAAAAATTAACAATTTTTTTCTAAGCACTGGACCAATGTACCATTAGGCTTACAGTAGTTAAACTTAAAAGTAATGCATTTTTCAGCTACAAAGGCATTTTTCAACTTACAACTTTTCAACTTACAATTTTTAAGGAAAAAAAAATCAAGAAACTATTTCCATTCTAATTCGATATTCTCTAGATTATAAAAGATATTCGTATACAAAAAAATTAAGGAATAACCGTAACGATAAAAGGCAAAACTTTTTCGAAAAAAAAAATAATAATTGATGTAAGTATAGAATTCTTGTTTTTTTTTAAGCTAGTTTTCTTTTATACTGTTCTTAATTTAAATTAGTTTGCATTTCTCTTAAGTTTTGTTTAAATTCGTTTTCATTAATATTTATTTTATTCGAATTATGTCTCATTAATTTTCGTTCAATGTTAAGTTAGTTTTTAGTTTATATTAGCTTTATGGTTAAATTCGTTTTGTTTAAATTAGTTTTCATTAATATTTATTTTATTCGAATTATTTCTCATTAATTTTAGTTCAATGTTTATAGTTTTTAGTTTATATTAGCTTTATTGTAAATTCGTTTTTATTTTAAGTTCCTTTTAATTTTATATTGGTTTTACTATTCTTGTATTTTATTTTCACGTCGCGTTATTCTAAGTTAATTTTATTTTCATGTATTTTTTTATTTTATCGCATTCACTACAATGCATGGTAATCTTTAGAATAGTGGAGATAGTGTGTGTTAGAGATATAGAGACAAACAAATCAGATAAAAATAGCAATATTAATTATTTCAATATTTTCAAATTGGCATTAATTGCCTTAAAGCTTGGTGTGTATATATATAACAAAACTAAAATACTTGCCAAAATTTGATACATTATATTCGAATAAAAACAAAAAAAACCAGGAATTAATGTGGATTTTCATGATCAAAGATTTTGTTTTTTATAGGTAATTTTCACTTTAGCTTTTGGTTAGAGAATATTATTGATAAGCTTAACGGCTAAACTAAGTTAAAAAAAAATCGCGCAAGTTAACGACGTTAAAAAGCATCTTTTGTTTAGATTTTATTTCCTTATATTTTTTCTTTATATGTATGTATATGTAAAGGAAAGGGTTGAACAACATTTATTTACGCAGGTAAGTGTTTAAACTGGAAAATTATTGAGATGTTGCTTCGTCGTTTTATCATAATTTAAATGTAAGTAATACGTAAGTTAATAGGTATATTTTTAATACATCCATTTTACTAAATGCATTTTAGACAAAAAAAAAATTAGTTTTATTTAGCTAACATCAACAAGTTTTGTTGGCATTTTCCAAAATGTTTGCAAAATAAAAGCCACTCAATAACAAATGCATTTAGTAAACGTTATTTTCTTCTTTCTTTTTTTTTTGTATCGTTAGGAAATTAATGAAAACTAAAATAATAATTCCTATTATAATTATAAATATTTATAACTTCCTGTTTAATTTTTTTTTTCTTTTTTAGAATTTAATAACTCAGCTGTATTTGAATTTTTAATTTCCAGCTGCTGCTGGTATTTCATCCAAGTGCATGAAAACTTCAATTACCCCCGCCCGCCCTGCTTCCTTCCTTTTTTTTTTTGTATTCAATAAAAAACGCTTACCAATCTCAGGCCACAATTTATCAAACCTGGGGTGTCATAATGGTGGATGTAGTTGGTGGATGTAGTTGGTGTTGTAGCTGGGTTTTGTTGCTGGTGCTGGAGCGGATGATCGTGATATTGTTGATGATCCATCACATTATGTGCGTTGTAGTTGGAGCTGAAGGCGATGATGACGAGGTAGTGGTTGTGTGATATTGCTGGGTAAGATGTTGTTTATGATGAAGATGCTGGTGTTGCTGTTGATGCTGAAGAATATGTTGTTATTACTGCTGCTTATGAGGCTGATGATATTGGTGACGTATATGGTTGTTGGTAGTGTTGGTTTATGTGTCATATTTCGTTGGTGTTACTTGTATTTCTGTAGTATCTAGTTGGTTTTGTTTACTTTTCATTGTTTTACAGTTTACCACATACAGTTTATTCCCATTTTTCTTCAATCTTTCAGTTTTCTTCTTCTTGCTTTCGGTTTTTATTCTAATTTTTAATTTTTCTCATTTCCTTTAAACTTATTGTTTTTTTTACTTCTCTTCGTTCTTATTGTTTATATTATTTTCTTTTTAGTTTGTTTCATCTTTTTTTTCTCGATTTACACTTCTCTTATTTGTTTTCTTTTCAGTGTATTTAGTTTCTTTTTGTTTTATTTTACTACTTTCTTCGCTTGCACTTCTTTTTCTCTTTTCACATTTTAGTTTTCTATTCTTTCACTTTTCTTATTGTTTCTTTCTTTGTTACTTTAACTTTTAAATTTCTTTCAGTGTTTTTTTTTTTCACTATCTTTAGCTTTTAGTTTTCTATTCTTTGTATTTTCTTTCACCTTTTTTTTCTTTGTCACTTTAACCTTTAAATTTCTTTCAGTGTTTTTTTTACTATCTTTAGCTTTTAGTTTTCTTTCACTTTTCTTATTGATTCTTTCTTTCACTTTGATTTTTTTTGCCATTTTTAATTTCTGTATTTTGGATTTCTCTTTTAGTTTGTTTCACTTATATTTTTTTCGCTATTTTTAATTTCTGTATTTTTGCTTTCTCTTTTAGTTTGTTTCACTTTTATTCTTAGTTTTACACTTCTTATATTTTTCAATGTATGTTTTCTTCACTTTCACTTATTTCCTTTTTCAGTTTTTAAATTTTCAGTTGATTTATTTGGTCTTTTCACTTTCTTATCATTGCAAGTTTGAATTTTTTCAATTTTCTTTATTTTTGATTTTTCTCTCAGCTTTACGCACTTTTTTATTTTTGTTATTTTCGCCGCTGGTTGTAGTGGGGTGCGATGGAGTGCCGGGCCCAGCGGAGTGCTAGTACTGTGGGATTGAGTTGACGTGGCTGATGCGTTGTCACTACTGTCTTGCAGCCATCCCTTAGGACTGTGCCGGTTGAAGGTGTTTCTGCCTGGCTGCTGGTGATGGCTTGATCGATGAAGTTGGCGCTGGTGACGTTGGTCTTTTGCGGTGCGCTAGCTGAGCTAGCTGACGAGGCGATAGTAGGTGGTGGCGATTTGAGCGCTAGCTTTTATGGCCTAGCTGAGCTGTGCTGCTGCTATGGTTGCTGTTGGCTGGGGTGGCGGCTTTCGCTGCTGTTTTAGTTAGCGCTGCTGTTTTAGTTAGCGCTGCTGTTTTAGTTAGCGCTGCTGTTGTAGTGGATCTTTGAGACGTCGCTTCGAAAACCGGCTCCTTACGATAGCGCTGCAGACAGACAGTCTGCAGTGGTTATTATGGCCGCTGCTACCTTATTGGCTACTTATTGGCTACCTTATTGGCTACCTTATTGATGCGCTGGTGTATGCGGTGTGGGTGACGCGCGATTCATTAGCTGAACTTGGCGTTGCTGCAGCAATAAAAATTTACAGCATGTTAGAAGCCCTCGCCAGTGGTGAAGAGTTGAAACTTACCTTGAAATTAAGGGTGCATATGTTGCTGACGGTCGGGTAGCGAGACCCTGGTGCTGCGGTCGTTTGTTTGCTGCTCCTTATCTACCCACTGTCTTTGCACACTTGAAAAAGTTGCTCTGTCTGCTTTATCAATTCTAGACCACTTTGCTTGCCTTTTATTAAATTGTGCACCAGCACCGTCGAGCGAAGCTATCTTGAATGGATCTTATATTCATGCAAACAAAAACGATAATCAACGTCTAACAAAATGACTCACAAATAGAAAAAACAAAATCGTCGTTGTTTTTTTTTTCCTTCAGCAACTTCTGAACAGCCACGAGTAATGCAAAATTTTAATGTGTTAAACTTTGCATATCTTCGTCTACCCAGGGTTGTATTTTTTTCAGTTCGGTGTTTTTTGGTACTTTGGCAGTGTTGCCACCTGTCATCGATTATGATGAGTTCGTATGCCTTTTCACGGCGTTTACATGTGCAAACTACCGAGGTTTGTTCGACATTGTTCCTTTTTCGGTGGAACCGACCATAACCGATGGGAGTAGGTAATGGTTGGGTTGGACTTGCGGATGACACGTCGGCAAGATTCCGTTAACCGACGCTTGTTTCGGCATTCCGATTGGTTACCGATTCAAGCGCGTGTCGGATCACGCCATTTTCCCGAACGGTTTATGCCCGCTGAAATTAATGGTACCATTTTTGTTGGTATTTTTCCCTTTCAAGCCCGTGTATGGTCATTTTGTTTGCCCGACCGTTCTCGAACATCACCGAGGTGCCACATCTAAATGCAAAAAAATTGTGTGCACTGACACACTAAAGGGCGCTTGACTCGATCTCGTGGGTATTCATGAACCTGAGTATTTCTGCAATTCAGGTGCCCATGACAGCACATCGCCGAAAAAAAGTAGTTTTGAGATAAATAAATGTTAAAACAGTGAGTATGGATATTTGTACTGTGCGCTCGATACCTTCAAAAACGGCTACAAAATAAATTACATAAAAAAGCAGCTGAGGAAACCTTAAAATGTTTATCACAAAATTTTAAAGTTATTTGTAAAGAGGTGGCTTTAATACATTTTTTGATAAGAAAATATTACCTAAAATGTCTCAATGTTATAATTTATTTTATAGTTTTTGTCGAATTTAAGGAACTACCAATTTTTTTTTATATATTTGCATACAAGAATATATATTCATATTAAAAAAGTATCCTTACTTACACTTACTTAAATAAAATATTCATCCATTTTAAAGGAGAAAAGTATCCAAATTGATTTATTTGCAGCCAAACGGCAACACTGAAGTCAAAGATTTTCAACATGGTCCTCATAAATTCAGGGAAGTTTGCCGGTGCTATTATGACTTCTTTTTTTTATACCTTACATTACATTTTTGTATGAAATAAAACAGCATGTTACTGCACCGCATTATTTCAGATTTTCTTATTCACCTCAAGAATCCAGGGAAGTTTTCCGGTGCAATTACTAACTTTGTCCTTTACGTTAACATTTTGTATGAAATAATACAGCATTTCACTGCACCGCATTATTCTTATTCACCCCAGGAAATTACGACATTTTGAGATAGAATTGGGGAAATTTGACGTAAAATCGTACATCGTGCCATCCCTTTCTACAACTCGCCCATCGAAGTTTCCTATCTGGTTATCTGTGCTACTTGCTGCAGAATAATGAGGTAAAGTAAGTAGCTTTGACAAGACCTATCGTAAATTTCAAAATCATAAAATATAGTACTGCCATATCACAAATTAAAATCCAATGAAAAATCCATACTTTGTCTTGGCGTTTCTGATGAAATCCTTTACTAGCAATACTTCAAAACGGGGAAGTGCAGATTTTTTGTTTTAGACAAGCTTGAAGCGGACTTATTATGCGAAATATTTTTGTATGTTATAATCCAGCTTGAGCCTTCACTTCAAATTTATTCTTGGTTTTTTAAGCGCATATTTGTGGTTTTCATAGAGAATTGAGTGTGAAGTTACATATATTTTAATGACTTAAAATTATAAAAATAGCAAAAATGGCACAACGTGGAATAAAGTAATTTAATCTTATTAACCCTTCAAAAAATTGCTTTTGCTAGTGTTTATCCCAGAAATAACATTAATAAAGAAAACTGACATCTCTAAAACACACTTTGACATTAACGATAGGTCTTGTCAAAGCTATTCGCCCTACGTTATTATTCGCCATGCCACAACCGTATAAATGAGAATCGAAAGATCCAACTTGTGAAACAACGTCATTATTTTCAAACTCTCAAGTAGAACACATCTGCCTAAAAGCTAAACAATTCTTAGATGCTTTTACAATTAAGCAGTAAATTTACATATTTCAGAGAAACTTTGATAAATTTTAATTAATTATATCCAAAATTCATTGTTTGGAACGTTTTCTACTTATTTTTCTCTAATATTTTGTAAGGGGGTTTCTAATCAAAGGCAGAGGTATGCTCAGCCACTCCAGGATCAGACGAAAGCCCCTCAAACTTTCGCCAATAAATAAGAAGACTTCAAGAATTTAATGCTCTTATTACACAGTACGACAAAATCAATTTTTTTTTTTAGTACACATGAGAAATGTTAACAGAATATGAAAATATACTTAAAGTATACAAGTGTCTCGGCGTTTTGCTGTAGCACGTCAGAATTTTGAGAAAATCGATTTTTAAGCTTCGAAGGACTGTGGAAGTTTACTTGTAATGTAATACTATTATAAAAATTTCTATAAAAACAGAATGGGTGAACCGATTTTAATGCTAGAGCCAGTTTTGAAAAGGGAATTAAATTTTGATTTTTTTTTATAAAAAAACAATTTTTTTCTCAGCTAGATGGCGCTTTAACTTTCATGTAAATTTAAAAAATAACCAAAAATGTTGTCAGGTGCGCCTGAACCACTACCAAGAACAAACGGACGCACATTTTGGGTTCCTGTTCAAAAATGAATTTGAATTTAAATTAAATGTCATCAGCCTATTTAATCTGCTCAGTTTTAGGTGTTTTTTTTCTTGTCTATCTTAGTCGTCATCGGGTTGGGTTCCAAAAGTTTCTACAAGAAAACGACTTAATCTCGCACAGTGACTCCAACGCGTTTTTGTTAGTTTCAACATTCAGTTTGACGGCGGTCGCCAAACCGATAATATATTTACTCTTATTGATTCTTTTTAGTCCATCCTTACGTAGTATATGTCACACTAAAATAGTCTGTATATTTTAAAGTGGTTTGTATTATTTCAGTTAGGTAATCAAGTTACGTGAATTTTTGTAATTAAATTTGAATTCAACGGCCAGTAACTTTGGATTAGCGCCTCTAGTTTTATGCTCGAGCATGAGAAAAGTTTTGCAACCAAACAAACATGAGCTTTTATGACGGTTATTCAATCTGCCAATCTTGGCTTTGCTTCTAAAATTTAATGCTCGAGCAGGTGACTCTACACCAGTGTCGGGCAGCTTTGCACACTTGAGATTGTGTTTGTGCAGTAAAATATGTATTTATCTCACCTACAGAACGATCAAAGCTTCAGTGTTCAAGCGAATGTCAAGCAGATAAGATCTGCGCTTGCGTGTTTCTTGAATATATTTTATTACATCTGTGTCGATAAGCAATAACAGCTTAAGTCGATTTAAGACAGAACTGAGTTATTGATATAGTTGCGTTCCACGTATGTATCATTACAAACACACAAAATTTAGAACTTCTAGCATGACCTTAGCCAAAGATATGACGCAAAACCAAAATACCCTTTCATATAACTTATATGGCGATTGAAAACTTTGAAGCAAGATTTCTGGAAACTTTGAAATAAGACTTAAGCTGTTATTGCTCATCGGCACAGATATAACGTAAGATTACACTGTATAAAATTTTATGTATGCAAAATTTTTGGAAGTATGTATGAAAAACTTTTTTATTTTTAGAAAATAACGACATGGCGTGGCATCAGAGGTAAAATTAAAAATATTATGCATTACAAGGCATTACGATAATTTTCATAGCCAATATAAGGTAATTGTGGGGCATGCTATGGAGAAATTAATTAATTATTTAAAAGCGGCATGTTCACATATCATAATATATAGTGATCAGTTCCAAATACGCATAATAAAACCATCTTACGCTGTCAGTTTGGCCTTGGCAAAACACATATTTGTTTTTTACTATTTTACATTTCCGTCTGCTTATCTGTATTTCACATTATCCGTCTGTCGGTCTGTCTCCTTTTGACATTCCGTCCACTACTTATTAATTTAATTTCGCAATACAAATCCGAGCAAAAAAATTTTCTATAATGCCTAGTAAGATTTCTCCAAAAAGCGCTTTAGCACTACTTTGTTTTCAGTATGAGCTTTAAAGCGCTCATTAATGCATACTCAAGATGAGAAAGTATAGGTGTGCAAAGCTGTCCGACCCTGCTCTACACTAATCATGGTCACGTTTTAAAAAATTGACGAGCTTTTGTACTTCACGCGTTGTAAAAACGAGACTCAAAGCTCAACAGGCTGAATTTTGGGTATGCAACGAGCGTACAGCAAGGATAGAATCAGTTCGTCGGAGTAAGAAAAATTTAAAGGTCGTGTCTCTGCTGCTGGTCGCGCTAGTTAGTCAAACTAAAAAAAAACTAAAAAAAATAATTGTGAAATTTTCGTTTTAAAACAACATATATAAAGTAGCAAAAGTGTGTGCAGTTTTTACATTTTCTCTTAAATGGGTTTAAAAAGTTAAGTTTAAACAGATAAAAGCTACAAGATTGTAAATATTTTTCATTGTAATAATTAATTTTATTTTTTTTTTTTGCATTTATTAAAAGTGCAGATAGAAGAAACAAAAAAGTTGAAAAACAACAAAGTTGAAAAATAATTTTAAACGAATGTAGCTGCGACAAGTCATTGTGGCATCAAGCAAGGAATTAACT
Organism: Dichetophora obliterata; assembly: GCA_963920525.1. Taxonomy (NCBI): domain Eukaryota; kingdom Metazoa; phylum Arthropoda; class Insecta; order Diptera; family Sciomyzidae; genus Dichetophora; species Dichetophora obliterata. The sequence goes on from OY986435.1 coordinate 111,064,550, forward strand.
AGGAATATAACAAAAACAACAATAACAATAAGTAAAACTACAACCACAACGATAAAAAGAAAAGGTTCGCAACAACGGCATCAACAACAAGATTAATAGTAACAATAAAAACAACCATAAAATTAGACAAAAAAACTAATTGCTACAATCAGATCGCAAACAATTTTTTTACAAAAATTGCCAGCGACCACAAATGAAAACTTCGCATTTTTCGCCGTCTAACTACGACTATTCTAGTCGCTCGATATACACCGGCGAGCGGCAGCAGCAGCACGAGTGACGTCAGCGTCGCTGCAGAAGATGCGTGGCTGGGCACATCGCGACACATCATAGCCATCGTCTCAGCCTTACGCCATATTACCGACGTTTGGTTGTAGTTAAAACCATATTTTTCAGAAGGTTCCTTGTTCATTCCGCCTGCTGCGGTACATATAAAAAAAAAGAAAGAAAGAAAAGAACGAGACAAATAATTACGCCGCAAAAACAACAAAGAAAAACAAAACCTAAAACTTCGGAGTCAGTCAAAACAAGAGAAAAATGGAAAGAAAAATAACATCAACTATATATAAAGCAAGATGAACATAACCGTAAGAATACAAGCGAAGGAAAAGGAAAGAATAACAGCGAGTAGAGTACTCGGCGTATGCGGTTGTGCTGCATTCATTTGGTCAACCAGAAGCAGCCGCAGCATCCCGGTCTCATATGACATCATGGTCCCTGCTAATACTCGCAGAACATTAGCTTCGAGTGAAAAAAAAACTAAAGAGTAAGAAAACAGTCAGGAAATAAAGCTGAATATAAGTTTAACAAATAAAGTAAACAAAACGTAAAAACTAAGCTTAAAATAACTACAATAAAGAAAAGAATAGAACAGTGAAAACAAAACTTAAAATAACGAAAACATGAAAGCAAACAAAAAGTGAAAATAAAGTTTAAAATAAGTACAATAAAGAAAAGAATAAAACAGTGAAAACAAAGCGTAAAATAACTAAAACGTAGAAGCGAACAAAAAGTGCAAATAAAGCTTAAAATAAGTTTAACAAATATTAGAAACATAACGTGGAAACTAGGCTTAAAATAAATAAAACGTAAAAACAAACAAACAAACAGTGAAAACAAAGCTTAAAATAAGTTGAGCTAATAGAAAAAAAAAAAACCATAAAGCTGAAAGAAGTGCAAATTCATGAGAAGGAAACAATAGAGCTGAAAGAAGTGAAACGAAAGTGCATTGAAAAAAAAAACGAAGGAAAAAAACCGATAAGAATAAACAGAGTGACAGTGAACAGAAAGATTTACACTGAGAAAAAAATAAAAACTGGAACAAAAGAATAAGAAAAAAAAAAGAAAATAGTTATATGTATGGTAGTAAGAAAATAGATAGAAACAAGACATTTAAGAGAACCAAAAGAACGAAACAAAATGGAAAAACCACAAGTTTATTTATGAAAAAATGTAACACTGAGAAAAATAAGAGAATTAAAAAAAAACAAAATAGGTGAACTGTGAAAAAACTGTGAATAGGTAAACTGTAAAAAAAAGATAGTGTACAGAAGTGAAACTTAAAAGAGTTCAGATACTAAAAGAAAGATACGCTAAAAACAAGAGAAGTGCAAATTTGGAAAAAAAACTACTAAAGAAACATAGAAATAAAACAGAGTGTGGAAAGAAAAAATCAAATGACAATAGAAGTCCCTAAAGAAAAAAATTTTTTTTAAAAAGAAATTATTAAACAAAAAGTTTGAAAAAAAACAAAAGCATACACCGAAATCACAACCAAAATAAATAAGGTCAATAGAAGCATGCTGTGAGCATTGAAAATAGACGAAATTATAAAAGTAAAAAAAATATTAAAGATTACAAAAAAAATAGAAAAAAACCACGATAACCATCACCAAAGTCCACGTCGATTACATCAGTGCCACCGAGATCATCAATAAAACCAACCGCAACAACAATAGTCTACAACCCATCATCACCATCTATACTGTTGGCAGCAGCAGCAATTAAACACCCCGTCCATAACAATGCCGCTAACCACAAAGTCGTCGATACTTATTAGGTCCTAGACAGCAACAATTCCGTCGACAACGCAAATAATCTGTAGGTCGGCACGATGTAGGTCTTAAAGGAAACTAGGTAACTCAAAGTTTGGATCATGTCAGTGTAAGAAGGTAGATTTTATGAATTTGTTTTACTATGCTACTTTAAGTCATTAATTTGTTGTAAGTTTATTCGGTATTTGATTCTAGCTAGAGTTATTCAAGTAAAGAAAAAATTTTTGACTCAGGGATCATGACCAAATTATGTTCTTTTTAACTTTTCGTGTTGACTAAGTTTTTATACCTTTATGTTTCCTTTAAATGCAAACGAAACTAAAATTCCAAAAATTACGACTAGAAAGTGCAGCTAGAATTGCATAAATTTAAGCAAAGCAAACATTACTTGAACTAAAAACAAAATCAAGATTACACGACTTACATATAATCTAAAATTACATAAATTAAAACAAAGCAGAGGTTGCGTGAATTAAAAACATGCTATCATTACATAAATTACGACTAGAAAGTACAACTAGAATTACATAAATTTGAACAAAGCAAACATTACTTGAACTAAAAACAAAATCAAGATTACATGACTTACATGTAATCTAAAATTACATAAATTGAAACAAAGCAAAAATTGCGTGAATTAAAAGCAGGCTAAAATTACATAAATGACACTTCACTACAATCACAGACCTTATAGCAGCACTTAAATTATCGGAATTCAAAATCAAGCAAAACTGATAAAGAAAAAATTAAAAAAAGAAAAAATTTATTAAAAAAAAAGTCTGAATAAGAAAAATTATATTTTTTTCTATGTGAATTACAGGAAGATTGAGTCAAACTGAAATTAATGTGGGCCGGTAAAGAAATTTTAATTATATAGAATTATAAATATTCTTATTATCATTATTATTATTATTATCATTAGGATTATTAGTATTATTACTATCAATACATGACTATTACTATTATTCGATATGTTTAAAAATTAACATTACTGCTATAAAATCATTGTTACTGAAATTTTATTTTTGGTTTCTAAAACATAAACATTAACAAAACAAAAATCATTAAATAACCTGATTTATTCCGAAAAAAAATCATAAGAATTCTGAAACTATTGTATTTAAATTTAATCGGTATTTTCTGGTTTCCTTATTTTGCAGTCATTTTTTTTACAGAAAACCTAAATCATTCCAAAATATTTTGTAAGATTGTAATTTAGTTGATTTTGCTGTTTAGACTTACCTTGTTTCGAGTCTTGAAGAAAGAAAACACTTATGCGCCTTACTTTTAATGAGTACCATTTTTGTGGGTAACTAAGCTAGCCATAGGCGTTATTCTTTTGCCTACATTTGGAACGAATATTTTTTTTTTTGCTTATTTGAATTTTTGCGAAGTGGTTACAAGTAGTGACTATTATTTTGTTGTAAATGGTTTTTATATAAAAAAAAATTAAATGCTCTAAGCTGCATTAACTATTTTCACGCTACCGTTGTTTGGCTAAAGTTTCCAATGTCGGCAACACATTTCAGCGAAAGGCTTGCAGGTGAAGATTGTAGACAGCAATATAAATATTTAGTACATATGTTAAAGACGTATAAAGAAAAAACCGAAATGTTAATATTAATTATTTTTGTGTAATACAGGCTTAAATATGACAGGCATAGATACACCTACGCTCATAAATACATGTATATATATATCTGTAAGAAGAACTGATATTATGTAAAGGTACTAAAAGAAAAAGGTACTAATAAATATTCATATGTACTCAGTAACAAAATACAGAAATAGCACTGTCTTCATTTTGATTGAAAAAGCGATGAACAACTAACAGATACAAATACCGGTGGTGTGGACTAAAGAACGCGGCGTAAGTATCTTTTAGCTTTGGGGTGATTTTATAAAAATGGACCATAAGATCACCAAGGTTGGCATTTAGCCATTCGTGGGCGGGCGGTCAGAGCCGATGGAACAACACCATCACATCGGCTCGCAAAAGCGACCAAGAGCTGACGGTCATTCCTCTCTGGGTAACTAACTTTGAGCCGTGAAGGTTTTTTTCATGGTTTTTAATTTTTCTTAGTGTCTGTTTTCGGCTAACTATTAATCGCAGGCAGTTGTTGGGTATCAAGACTGGTACGATTTTTATTTATGTCTTTCACTGCTGCTAGTTTTCGCTTGGCAAGAACCTCCCCATATTCGACGAGTAATAGCCGCGCATAAGCAAGCGTACCAGCGCAGCCAACAAACTAGCAGGAAGTTGATCAGTGTCAGAGGCACTGTTTACTTAGCAGGTGAACACGACAATGTACGAAATTCATTAAAAATACAATGTTGTAAATTTGAAATCCAATAACTAAAGTAGAATGTGCTTCGTTAGCCGGGATCCGCTTGATTCAGCGATTCGTGGCTCCGAGCCAGGTCAAACTAAAAATAGTAGTATTGAATCGATCATTTCGAAGTTTGTGAATACTTCTCATCAGCGCCTTAATTAGTGACAATCTAAACAAGTTAGTCGTTGGCTTAGAACGTTAAGGCGCTGATGAGAAGTATTCACAAACTTCAAAACGATCGATTCAATAATAATATTTTTATTGAATCAAGCAGTTCCCGGCTAGCGAAGCACATTCTACTTTAGTTATTGGATTTCAAATTAACAACATTGTATTTTTAATGAATTTCGTACATTTTTGGTTATTTTTTTGGTTTACATGAAAATTAAAGCGCCATTTAGCGGAGAAAAATTATTTTTTTAATAAAAAGAAATTCAAATTTAATTTCCTTTTCAAAACTTGCTCTAGCATTAAAATCGGTTCAACCATTCTGTTTTTATAGAAATGGTTATAATAGTATTACATTACAAGTAAACCTCCACAGTCCTTCGAAGCTTAAAAATCGATTTTCTAAAAATTCTGACTTGCTACAGCAAAACGCCGAGACCTTTATTTCTTTACTTTAAGTCTATTTTCATATTCTGTTAACATTTCTCATGTGTACCAACCACTGTCGTAATGTGTTATAATTGCTGCTCTATTGTTTGTAATTTTTAGCAGTGTACACAGAATATATATGTATATATTATCTTAATGTATAATTCTTATGAGCAAGTCTTTCTTATTACAATACACAATATTATAAACATATTCAACGATATGTAAATGAATCTGCCTATGAAGTCCTCGTATGCTGGTTTGACGATGTTCCGTGTGCGGTGGAGTGCTATGACTCGGAGAAATTCGGTGATATTCGTTGAAGCTCGGTGACGGTCGGTATGACTTAGGCAAGACCCGACTAAGCTGCTTTATTTAGGATTTAATCTTGTGATATATATATATATAATTTTATATATGGCGTGAATCTCCTTACTACTACTCTAACGATAAGTTAAAAAAATAAAAATAAAAGAAAATAAACTTTTAAGCATAAATCTATTTGGTGGATTTCCGACCGGCCGAAGCCGACGTAAAAAGTCTGAATTAAAAAAAGGAACAGTTCGGATTTCCGACCGACCGAAGCCGACGTAAAAAGACTGAACAAAAGAAACTGCTTTGGATTTCTGACCGACCGAAGCCGACGTAAAAAGTCCGAACAAAAGAAATTGTTTCGGATTTCCGACCGGCCGAAGACAACGTAAAAAGTCCGAGCTTAAGAGAAACTACTTCGGATTTCCGACCGACCAAGGCCGACGTAAAAAGTCCAAATAAATACTAAAAATAAAACTTAGATAAGACTAGCAGCACAGTGGCGTAGGGGGCGGGGTGAAACTTTGTAACGAATCACCATTACAATTTTTATCGCTTCGTTGCTGCTTACTCGATGACGCTATGACTGAAATGAAAAATGCTCCAAGTTGGACCAACACGCATTCACATGTCCAACATTTTGCACCGACTGTCGTTTTAGCTTACACATGGTACTACATGATATTCAATCTGCAATGTTGTTCCAATATGTTGGACATTGCGAAGACCCCTATTAAAATAAAAAAATACACCAAGGCTATTCACAGTTTAAGCGTACATTTAACAAATCGTATTTATAGTTTATGTAATTGTTGAAACTGTGAGCACTCCGCCATGAAACTGTCGTATTAAAAAATTATGCAACCCTGTGATGTATGTAATATGGCGGCCGTACCCTAGTAGCATAAGGAGAAGTTATTTTACAACATCCAGCTTACAAAGTAGCGATGTATTTATAATAGCTCTGTAATGTAATTAAAAAGATACTATGCTTTATAGCAAAATTTTGCTTTTATACTATTATAATAAAGCATTTACAAGATCATTAAAAATAGATTCGTAAAAAATGTCTTTAATATGCATTTTTAGAGCTCATATTGAAGTTATAATAAAGACATTGCAGCATTTCGCATTAGTGTCTTTATAATGTGCGTAATAAAATGATTATAAAGACATGCGAGGCAGTTAGAATTATATAGCAACCCTGCGTATGCCTCGTGTTTGTTGAACAGCAAAAATAGAAAAATTTAAAAAGTTGAATCCTGGAACTCCGCCCGAGATAGAGTTAATCAAGTGTTCAGGAAAAGTGGTGGAAAAGAAAATTCTTTCTTACGCTGCTGGCTACAAACAATTGTCTGTACTGAATTTAACCTACCATTTTTAAAATCTTTGTAAGGTGCCTTTCAAAGACCTCAAAAAGATACCTTACCGAGTCTCTTCAAAGCCACAAAGCGTGTCTTTATATCACATACGCCAAATTGGCCTTATATCGATTTTTATATTATTTATTTATATTATAAAGAATTTACAAATACAATTCCTGTCTTTGTACTTATCTTCAAAAGGTATGTAAAATAAGCTATAAATACTGTTTGTGCTACTAGGATAGACAGAGCATAAAAATACTAGGTACAAAAAACACGTCCAAGGTCTACTTTAATTTACGCGTGTTTGCGTATTTTCTTGTTTTGAATCTCTTTTTTTTATGCCGCCATACTATATACATCACAGGGTTACATAACTTTTGAATATGACAGTCACATGGCGGAGTGCTCAAAATTTCAACAACGAGGCTGTTCAGACATGCCTCAAATGAGGAGACTGGTTTACCTTTTGCTCTTTCTTGTTATTACTAACAAATTGTGCTACTGATTCCGAACCTACAATTTGCCTCCTTTCAAACTTATGGCAGATATTAATTTCATCCCTTTTTGATAATCACGACAACTTATCAACTTCTATATCCGATGCCAACTTTACAATGCTCTTTATCTCAGCACCACTAATTTTTTTAGCTGGCAATGACAACTGCTCTATACCCCCGTTTGACATATCATGGATATTCATCCCGTTTTCTCTCATTGGCAATGACAACTCATTCATAGTTCTCCGTGTTCATTCTACTATAATAATCTTTCATCTAATGTCCTGGCTTCTTGCGCCAGTGACATGTTACTTGCTTTTGTCTGCCTACTGTGTTATGGGATACCCTCGTACCCATGACATTATCCTTGAATGGATTATTTTTTCGTTGGCTATCGTTAAAAACCCTACCGCCATTATTCCCCTGATTTTTATTCTCCCTTGGCACGTATGGCGTTGCACATTTCCACCCCTTGTCATGGCCATACTCGTGACACTTCTCACAATAGGGCATGTTTTTCCTTGTTAGACACTCATCCCTTGTGTGAGCTTACTTGTCACATAATAAACATTTTATATTCATTTTGTATTCGTCATGTCTTCGCTCACCTCCGTTGGACCCTCTTTTGTTTAGAAACCTTTCCATGGGTTCAATATTTCCTATCTTTAACCCATGCTCCAACCTATCGTTCAGCTCTTGCACTTCATCTCTTGTATTGCATATGTCTGTCTGAAGGAACTCTTATCCGCCACATTTCTGCTTCTGTTATTCAGCATATGCTCTACATCAGTAGCCCTTTTCACAACCTCTGAAAAATCGTTTCCTGGCTGCGATAACACGACTGTCCGTATACCCAAATCATTTATTCCTATTTTAAACGCCTTAAGTAATGTCTTGTCGTCCCCTATGCAGTCTCTACCTCTAGCCTCTATTGAGCCTAACCTACGTGCGAACGCACTAATCTTCTCGCCTGACTCCTGCTCGCACTTAGACAATTCTATTATAATCGAATCATAAGTAGTTGCCCTTAGATAATTTGATTTGATCAATATAAAAATATCCTCAATTCTGTCAAATCATCTGGACCTACATAACTCAAACGCATCCCCGTGTAATCGAAGCTTTATGCATTCTATAAAACTGGGCATGTCTGCCTCCTTCATCGTCTTTGCAGCTAGATCGCATCCCTGTATAAACCTATAAACCTGCGCCAGTGACTCGGTACCCGAAAACAAAGGCACTGCCTGTTTTTCACCTGTAATTCCCTGATTCTAGCGTTAGTCTGATCTACTGTTTCGAAATCCTCCCTGGCTTGTTGAGCAATCAACCTGTCTATCAGGTCTACTTAAATGTCCTTTCTCCTTAATAGGGCTCTTAACCTCTCGTTTTCTATCTCCAATTCCCCCGCTCTCTCCTATTCTCCTTTTCCCTGATACTCAACCTCCCTGAGCTTTGTCCTCAAAGCTTCGAAATCTTTTCTATACCCCTCGAATTTATCGCCTGAGCAACACTCTTGTGCTCGTGAAAGCTATCTATGAAGTCAAACAGTATATCCGCCTCCTCTACTGCGAAATTGTCCTTATTTGATATGACTACTTCAGCCCGGGCCCAAAGTTTGTCAACGAACCTGTCTTACTCTCCTAGCGTCTCCAAATAACTCCTTTCTACCTCAACCGTACTATCCATTTGAAATAACTCATTTGAAATTTTTTTATTATTTACTACAAATCAATTTTTATCCTGTAAATCAGCCACATCGTAGCGGTGCTCCAATTTATAAATTCTACCCAATAGCCAGACTTCGATTGTGACGGAACGAGAAACCACACGAAAAGAACATAAGCAAACAGAGCTATTGTGTTCCTTGAAAACAACAACAAGGAGATTGTTTTCGACTATATTTATATATGTTTTTTTTCGGAAGATAAACATCCTTAATAATTTTTTATTACTTGTACATTCTCTCTTTCCCTCTTCAGATGAAAAACATCCATTATTATTTTTATTATTTGTAAACCGCCTTCTGTGGGGCCTGTAGTCATCGAGTGGGGTCTGTAGTCATCAGATTATTTCCCGCCTTATTCGTCCCTTTTGTTCCGCACTTGTCGCCATGTTCAACTCCTAATGTAGGACCGCCCGCTGAACTCGATGCTTATACACCTTTCCTCCCCTCTTCCTTTTCGGGCTAGGCCTCTTGGGCACGTATGGTTCCAGATCTTATCGTGCTCCAATCCCGATCCACCGGTAATACTCCTCAATGGTTAATGCCTTGGGACCTGCTGACTTCGACGTTGGAACGTAGATTGGATATTGTCGAGAGGCACCCTCCGGCAAGTATTCCTTGCACTCCTGTTCCTGCAACTGTTTCTCGTATTTGCTGAACAAAGCATTTATCCTTTCCTCTGTTGGCGCATTCACGCCAAAATTTTCAAACTACAATAAATATAAGGAGCCAAGTAGTGGAAAAGCCACCTGGATGTCCCCTGATCAAAAAACAAAAAATCAAATTGATCACGTTTTGATCGACGGAAGGCACTCTTCCAGTGTATTGGATGTACGCACGATCCGTGGTGGAAACATTGACTCGGATCACTATCTTGTTGCAGCCAAGATTCGTACACGTCTGTGCGCAGCTAAGAATACACGCAACCCTACAGAGAGAAAGCTAGACGTCGAAAAACTGCAATCGAAACAGACAGCCGATGCTTTCGCCACTCGACTCTCACTCCTGCTTCAAAGCACTCCTCCAATCGATGATATATGCGCGCAGTGGACACATATTTCCAACTCCATGCGTGCGGCTGCTGAAGAGGTGATTGGCTACCAACGCCCTCGCCGAAACCAGTGGTACGACCAGGAGTGTCGCGACGCCACTGCAGAGAAAGACGCCGCCTACAAAGCCACCCTGCATTTGGTTGTAACGCGCGCTGCTAAGGAGCGATACAAAGAAAAGAGGAGGGAAGAGAGACATATTTTCAGGCGGAAAAAAATAGAGGCAGAAAAGCGCGAGCAGGAGAAGATTGAGACGTATGGTGACAGGAATGAGGCCCGAAAATTTTTCGAAAAAATAAGACGCCTTGCCGATGGTTTTAAAACCGGGGCCTCTTCCTGCAAGGATGAAAACGGGAATCTAGTGACAGATGTCCAGAGTACACTGACGTTATGGAGGGAACACTTCTCTAAGCTTCTAAATGGCGACGCTGACAACAATCCCGCCAATAGAGATGATATTCCGGAGACCCCAATTTTGGATGACAGCGTTGAGGTTCCGCTGCCCGACTATGATGAAGTTCTGACAGCTATAGCTCGACTTAAAAATAACAAAGCCGCGGGAGCTGATGGCTTACCTGCTGAGCTGTTTAAGAATGGAGGCGAAGCTCTACTTAAATGCATTCACGAGCTTCTATGCAGAATATGGTCGGAAGAATGCATTCCGAACGATTGGAATCTCAGTGTGCTCTTCCCAATCCACAAGAAAGGCGATCCCACTATCTGTGCCAATTACCGTGGGATAAGCCTTCTTAATATCGCATATAAGGTCCTGTCGAGCGTTTTATGTGAAAGATTGAAGCCCATTGTAAACGAACTGATCGGTCCTTATCAGTGTGGCTTCAGACCTGGAAAGTCCACCATCGACCAGATTTTCATGCTACGACAAATCTTGGAGAAGACTCAAGAAAAACAAGTCGACACCCACCATCTTTTTGTCGACTACAAAGCCGCCTTCGACAGCCCAATAAGGAAGCACCTGTACTCCACCATGTCTGAATTTTGTATTCCTGCAAAACTAATACGACTTTTCAGGATGACACTGAGCAACACCAGCAGCGCAGTTAAAATCGGGAAGGACCTCTCCCCACCATTTATTACCAAACGAGGTTTCAGACAAGGTGATTCCTTATCGTGCGGCTTTTTCAACCTAATGATGGAAAAGATCATCCGAGCTGCTGATCTGAGACGTAGTGGCACAATATTCTACAAGAGTGTTATGCTGCTTGCGTATGCTGATGACATAGATATCATTGGCCATAATACGCGCGAAGTCAGTGCAGCATTTTCCAGATTAGAAAGAGAGTCAAGCCGAATGGGTCTGTCAGTGAATGCAGATAAGACGAAATACTTAGTGTCAACAAACAAACAGTCCCAGCGTCTTGGAACCCACGTTACCGTTGACAATACCTCATTCGAGGTTGTGAAGAACTTCGTTTATCTGGGATCCAGCATTAATTCAACCAACGACATCAGCATTGAGAGCAAACGAAGAATAACTCTTGCCAACAGGTGTTACTTTGGGCTCAGTAGGCAATCGAGAAGCAGAGCCCTCTCTCGACGAATGAAAATTACGCTCTATAAATCGCTCATCATGCCCGTCCTACTCTACGCATCACAAACCTGGACGCTGAGCAGTTTAGATGAAAAGACTTTAGGAGCATTCGAGAGAAAGATTCTTCGTAAGATCTACGGACCAATCTGCGTCAATGGCGAGTACCGAATACGGTGGAATGATGAACTGTGTGAGCTGTACGCTGACATCGACATTGTCAAGTGCATTAAAATCGAGCGGTTTCGCTGGCTTGGTCATGTTCAGCGTATAAAAGACGATGCTCCAGTGAAGAAAACATTCGATTCGGTACCCAGCGGCGGTCAACGCAGAAGAGGACGACCGCATCTTCGTTGGAAAGACCAAGTAGAGGACAAACTGACGAAGCTTGGAATTTCCAACTGGCGCCAGCAAGCGAAAGACAGAAATGGCTGGCGCAAATTCTTAGATGAGGCCAAGACCGACATACGGTTGTAGCGCCAACTAAGTAAGTAAGTAAGTAGTGGAAAAATTAATAATCTTCAAACAACGGATACTAGAGAAAGAATAGATAAATTATTAGGAACTATTGAGTTGGATACAAATTTAAATGAAGAGGAAAAATCTTCAATAGAAAGATTGTGCATATCATTTCATGACATATTTTTGTTAGAGGGTGATGAATTATCATTCACACCAGTTTTAAGACATGAGATACCGACTAAGCCAGGACCGGCAACAATTAATCAGAAGCACTATAGATTACCACAAACTCATAGGAAAGAAATAAATAAGCAAGTGAACAAACTGCTAGAAGAAGGGATAATTTCACCAAGCAAATCGCCTTGGAATTCTCCTTTGCTGCTAGTACCGAAAAAAAGTGGTTAGGACGGAAAAAAGAAATGGAGGTTAGTTATAGATTTTAGAAAATTAAACGAGGCTACTATAAAGCAGGTATTTCCGATTCCACGGATAGATGAAATATTGGATCAGTTGGGTCATAGCCGTTATTTTTCAACACTAGATCTTGCCAGTGGGTACCACCAGGTTTTGGTACCCACTAAGGAAGGACAAAGAGCAAACAGCATTCAGTACAGGGATGGGACATTACGAATTTAATAGAATGCCGTTTGGTCTAACAGGTGCTCCTGCAACATTTCAAAGAATTATGAATCATATCTTAAAAGGATTACAAGTCTTACATTGTTTTGTATGTTAAGACGATATAGTGGTTTACGGGAAAAATTTAGGAGAGCACGAAGAAAGGCTTACGAAGGTTTTCAACGTGTTAAGGGAAAACACATTAAAATTAAATACAGAAAATGATATTACTGATAAACAAATTACTTAGGAAGGACGAAAAGTTTAAATGGACGGAGAGTTGTCAAAAATCATTTGAAATATTAAAAGAAGCGGTTATATCACCACCAGTCTTAGCATACCCGGATTTTAGTAAGCCATTCATACTGGCGACGGACGCTAGTAATGAAGCACTAGGGTCGGTATTTTCACAAGGAGAAGTTGGGAAGGACAGACCAATTTCGTTTGCAAGTAGGGCACTTAATGATGCCGAAAAAATATATTCGACAATAGAGAAGGAGTTTTTAGCGGTAGTGTGGGCAACAAAGAATTTTAGGGCATATTTGTTAGATAGGCATTTCAGAATATACACAGACCATCAACCATTAAGTGGAATAGCAAATTTAAAAGTTCAGACATCTAGATTAGCGAGATTTAGACATAGATTATCAGAGTATGACTTTGAGATAATTTAAAAGCCAGGGAAAAAGAATCTAAACGCCGACGCTCTAAGTAGAGTACCACATGGGAGCAAAGAAGTCGCACTAGTACAAGCTCAGGGTAAAGCAAAAGAAGTTGAGCGGCCGTTTAACAGACTATATATATGGATTTGATTGGTATATTACCAGAAACGAGTCTGGGGAATAAACATTTTGATACTTCAAGAAGAGTTCTCGAAATATATGAAGTGTATTGCCATACCTAATGCGGAAGAAATAACAATTGAAAACGCTATATTAAATCTCAATATTCCTAGAACAATAATCACAGATAACGATTCAAGTTTTGCGTTTAAATTATTTTCGAATGTTTGCAAAAGGTTGGGAATCCAAGATTTTCAGATTATAAGGAACCATACAGTATCACCGAGTTCAGTGGAACACAGCGGTACGAATTTAATTAGGGAAAAAATATCAGAGTTTGTTAAAGTCTGATGGAAAGGTTCCAGATTGGGAACAAGGATTGAAAGAAACCACAAATTTATATAATAGTAAATTACAGGTTTCAGCACGAGGGAACTCTTTTCAAGAATTACACTTGACAAAGCCAGAGTTAATAAGTAAAGATGTAAATATGGTCAATACACGATCAAAGAGGAAGGAAGAGGAAATTGAAAACTAATTAGTTCAGGAAGAGATAAACAAAGTCGATAAGGAGATAATGGGAAGCGGGAAACCAGTAGCAATAGAACTGACAGACCCAAAGGAGATAGAAACAATAATAAAAGATTTTCATGACTCAAGACTTGGGGGACATCAAGGGTCTCTTAAAACATATTTGAGAATAAGGCAAGAATATATTGTAATAATATTTTTGGCGATATCGCAGGATCGCCATGCACGCGCCTTTTTAGTTTTAAAATAATAAAAAAAAGGGACTCGCGTTCTATAAAATAAGTTGTAGGACCTGCCTATTGGTTGCCGGTGAAGTTCGCCACTGGCGCTATTTTAAAAATCCTTTTTATGCCGTTCACTAAAAAAAGTGCAGAGGCTAAAAGGGTTTAAGTCGGCAGCAGTGATGTGCGGCGTAGACAACTTGATGTCAACAAAACTATTGTCGACGGTGTCGACAATGTCGTGTAGACAATTGCTTTTAACGACGTGTAGATAACAATTATAAGAGGCTGCGTGTTTATTGTGATATATAATTAAATCGAGTCCAAGTTCGGAGTATTCCTTTTTTTTACGCCTTCTGGGCATGGTTTATGTTTGCTTAATTGTAAAATTTGTTAGTTTGTATTAGTTAAACGACTTTTCAAAAGAATTTAAGAATCAGCATAATCTAAATAGAACTTGCATTTTCGCAGTGTTGCATTTTGTTGACATTGTTTACACAATTCTCGACAAAGTCTACATTGTCGACACATTTTGCATTATCGACACCAAAATGTCGACAATTAAATACAACGCGTCGAGGAACATCACTGGTCGGCAGCTATTAAAGCTTAAGACTTATAAAAATGAAAATAGTTGGCAGCTGTTAGAGCTCAAAACTAGATTGATTTATTTTCAAATATGTTCATCCTTTTATAGTAAGCATAACGGTATTTTGTCTTAAAACTAGTTAACAATTGTTTGTGTAGTTTAGAATGTAAATAGAATCATATGTTCTTTAATTAGTGTAAAAGTAATAGTAATAGTAATAGTAATGTAGTATTAATAGTTTAATATGTGTGAGTGAGTAGACTTATATTAATAGAAAACGTAAACATAATCATATGGTAACATATTTGTGTAGGAGTAAAAAGTATAATATAATATCATATGTTTTGTATTCAGCCATATGGGTACATGTGTGCGAATGAGATAGATAGTAGTGCTTAGAATGAACATATGTTCGAATTGTTTGAATATTATTGTGCATGTTCTTACAGTAGAGGTTTTTATATTACTTATTTTAAGGAAAGTATTTATAGCTTGTTTTATAATGTAAATGAAATATTTAAATAATATGTATAGGTACACTACAATATATGGAAGGACATGAAAGGCCAAATAAAGAGGTACGTAACGAATTGTAAAAAGTGTCAGATGAAAAAAAGTTCAAAGCTAACGAAGATGCCAATGGTATTAACAGAGACACCACAACGGCCATTTGAAAAGGTGTACATGGACATGGTAGGAATTTTACCGGAGACAGTTTCCGGAAATAAGTATATTTTGACGTTTCAAGACGATTTCTCAAAGTTTATGGCATGCGTACCAATGCCAGATGCGGAAGCGAGTACGGTAGCGAAAGCATTCTTTGACGAAATAATTACGCGGCACAATACACCCAAGGTGTTGATAACGGACAATGGTTCAAACTTTGTGTCAAAGTTATTTTCGGATGTGTGTAAAATACTAGTAATTAAGAAGTTACATATAACGCCATACCACCCGCAAGCAAACGGCTATTTAGAACGTAGTCATGGACCCTTGGCGGAATATTTAAGAAGTTTTGCAAAGGAGGACGGGTCCAACTAGGATCAATGGTTATCTTCAGCAATGCATGTGCATAATAATACACCGCATTAATCAACAAAACAGACGCAGTTTAGGACATTATACGGGTTTGGTTCCGAAATGCCTACAAATTTAAAGAGAAAATGTGGGCCTGTATATAATGCAGACGACCCATCGAAAGTATTAAATGTTGCGTGTCAAGTGAAGAACAAAACAAAACACATACCTGATTACATGTAGGTGAGCGCCCTCCTGAATGCAGCCATGAAACGGCATATGCAAAGCCACTGCTGCAGATCCGAAGGCAAAAATCTGGAAAAAATAAAATAAATAGATTTTATTATCACGGCCACAGTGTTCGCAATAAAATTTTTATTTAGGGTCGGAAAATTTAAGGATGGTCGCGGCACGAAACACAAATCAAAAAAAAACATAAATTATATGTTGATAAACGAAGTGTCTTGGAGAGGCCCGAAAAATCCGCCTCTGACATCGAGCACTAAGTTACTGCCGAGATGTTTTTCATTTTTTTTATGGATTATTAATTCATTTAATTAACTTATTAGTTTAATTTAATGTAAAATACTGGGTAGAAATCACACGCGTTATATGTAAACGGAGCCACGATTTTATCACTTTTGTTGTCTGTCCGAAACGCACAATTACCATTTAGAAAATTTTTGGTTATTTTGGTTTTTCACGTTTGACATTTGGCACTATATCGCGCTATATGCGCACCCGCTCAGATCTACTGAGTCGTTGCGGTGATGTGGGTTGAGCTGCTCTAGCTGCTGCCATAATTAGGAACACTAGGGAATAGCTGGATGAGAACAGTTGTTAGTGGGAATTGTGTGGTCAGGTTTAGAAGAAAGGTGGGTGCACACACTATTGAATTATGATAGTTTGAGAACATCGCAGTGAGCGTGAGAACAGTTTTGCCTAGGGGCAGAGATGAGGTTAGTGTTCATAATAAGATCCACTGATATAGGGTAAAGGGAGGAACATGTGGATGCTGAAAAACAAGCGAAAAGTTAAGATCCACGGATATAGGGGACAGTTTAAACTAGTTAGTTAGTAAGTTAGTTAGTTGGCGCTACAACCGTATGTCGGTCTTGGCCTCATCTAAGAATTTGCGCCAGCCATTTCTGTCTTTCGCTTGCTGGCGCCAGTTGGAAATTCCAAGCTTCGTCAGTTTGTCCTCTACTTGGTCTTTCCAACGAAGATGCGGTCGTCCTCTTCTGCGTTGACCGCCGCTGGGTACCGAATCGAATGTTTTCTTCACTGGAGCATCGTCTTTCATACGCTGAACATGACCAAGCCAGCGAAACCGCTCGATTTTAATGCACTTGACAATGTCGATGTCAGCGTACAGCTCACAGAGTTCATCATTCCACCGTATTCGGTACTCGCCATTGACGCAGATTGGTCCGTAGATCTTACGAAGAATCTTTCTCTCGAATGCTCCTAAAGTCTTTTCATCTAAACTGCTCAGCGTCCAGGTTTGTGATGCGTAGAGTAGGACGGGCATGATGAGCGATTTATAGAGCGTGATTTTCATTCGTCGAGAGAGGGCTCTGCTTCTCGATTGCCTACTGAGCCCAAAGTAACACCTGTTGGCAAGAGTTATTCTTCGTTTGATCTCAATGCTGATGTCGTTGGTTGAATTAATGCTGGATCCCAGATAAACGAAGTTCTTCACAACCTCGAATGAGGTATTGTCAACGGTAACGTGGGTTCCAAGACGCTGGGACTGTTTGTTTGTTGACACTAAGTATTTCGTCTTATCTGCATTCACTGACAGACCCATTCGACTTGACTCTCTTTCTAATCTGGAAAATGCTGCACTGACTTCGCGCGTATTATGGCCAATGATATCTATGTCATCAGCATACGCAAGCAGCATAACACTCTTGTAGAATATTGTGCCACTACGTCTCAGATCAGCAGCTCGGATGATCTTTTCCATCATTAGGTTGAAAAAGCCGCACGATAAGGAATCACCTTGTCTGAAACCTCGTTTGGTAATAAATGGTGGGGAGAGGTCCTTCCCGATTTTAACTGCGCTGCTGGTGTTGCTCAGTGTCATCCTGAAAAGTCGTATTAGTTTTGCAGGAATACCAAATTCAGACATGGTGGAGTACAGGTGCTTCCTTATTGGGCTGTCGAAGGCGGCTTTGTAGTCGACAAAAAGATGGTGGGTGTCGACTTGTTTTTCTTGAGTCTTCTCCAAGATTTGTCGTAGCGTGAAAATCTGGTCGATGGTGGACTTTCCAGGTCTGAAGCCACACTGATAAGGTCCGATCAGTTCGTTTACAATGGGACAGTTTAAACTATTCTGACTGAGAGGGGAGAAAAAAAAAAGAAAACAAGAAAAAGAGTTGTACCAAGTAAGACAACGAGAAGATGTGTGTTAATGATGACACTTAGATTGGAACCACTAACTATGAGTTCTGATCGCCTGGTATGCCAGCCAAGTAAAAAAGGCTGGAAACATCAGATTAATGGCCTTGACGGTTGGTAAGACGGGAAATTAGGCCATTGACCCCAATTACAGCAAATTAGTGCCAACTTATGTGTGTCAAGTAGTAAACAGTTTAAAAAATAAACAGTTTAGACGCTAACCAAGATTGAATAAAATAGATATGTAGGAAATAGGTGGGCAATGACCCCAGAGCGGGATTATAAGTTGGTGGTAGTTCGAAAAGGTGCGTTAGGTAGATAAGCAAGTCACAAGTAGACCAACGGAAAGCTGAGGCGACGGCTTGATATTCAGTTGAAAAACAGCCGCCGTCGCAAACTAGTCGCCAGGAAAATTTATAAAGAAAAAGTGTCGTGAAAGTTTAAAGAAAAATTTTTAAAAAACCAAGAAACTTTTGGTGACGGTGTCCAGGACGGAAAGTACACTTGGCTGTAATAAAAAAAAAGTAAAATAAAAAAAAGTTAATTAGTTAGTGAAAAGTAAGGTTTAAAAAAATAATATTTCCAAACAGCGAATAGTGAAGGAAGCCGCCCAAAAAGGATTCGTGACGAGAGGACGTGGGAAAAGAGAAAAGGATCAGGATAATTAGTGGGTGTTTTTCTGAAAAGTTTGTTTTAGTCATCTATGAAAGGGACCTGGTGAGTAGTTTTTTTAAAGGTGTTTAGTCTAAAAGGGCATTATTATAAAAGTGTTGTTTCACGATTAGTACTGAAGCAGAGAGAGAGGCCATAGAAAGGACGAGTGCACGAAAGGAATTTATGCACGGTGGAACAGCGGGTATCCGGTGCTCGACGGCTGTAAAAAGAAGAAAAAAAAAGATAAGTGCAACTATATTTAATTTATGTCCTAGCTGATATTTGATGTCCCTTGCATTCAATGAAGATTAAGAAATGAAGATTAAGAAATGAAGATTAAGACAAGAAGATTAAGACAATAAAATTCAGTTAAAGAATTAAGTTAGTTTTATTCCAAAAAGAAAAAAAATGCTTCTACAGAAATTTTAAACATTGCATGTCCAAAAAGTGAGATATCTGCGAACAAAAGAAACATTTAAAATTATTGTCGGCCGAAAATTTTGAAATATTTGCATTGAAGAAAAAACAAAAAATTCAAAAAAAATAAAACGAAAATAATTGCATATAGAAAACTTAAAATACCTACCTATTTAAAATTTAAATCGATTGAATTCAAACAAATTAAAGTACTTACCTTCAAACAAAACTTAAAGATTGCATGTCGAATAATTAACGTATTTGCTTTCCACAACTCGAAATTCTGAAGAAAAAAAGTAATAATAATTTGCAAAAAAAATTTTTTTTTGGACAAATTTCAGTCAATTTACATTAAAAAAAACAGGCCTGTAAAGTAAATGAGAGGCTTTTAATATAACTGTATTTTCGAATTTAAAATTAAGTCCTTTGTTTTGTGCGAAGCGATAAATGAGTTTTAATTTGCTTTGTGGTAAGAAAATGTCCTTCGGTATGTGTAAAGTTTGCGCCATGTTTCTGGTGGCTATGTACTAGTGTTATATAGTCAACTTCGTCCTAAGTGAGCTCCCTTAAGTAGGAATAAAGTCAAAAATAAAAATATTAAATATATAAGGAAAAAAAACCCAAAGTATTTTACCATAGTCAAAAACTCATTAAATGCCCCATTAAATAAAATCTTTGTTAATTGTTTTGAGATACATTTATTAGCCATAAATTGTGCTCTCTTTTAGTGCATATTTGTTTGCTTAATTTAAGTATTTATTGTTCTCTTAAAATTTGTTTGCATATTTTACGAATATATGTATATATATTATCTAATTTACAAAATAATATTAATTTATATTTAGTCATAAAGTGGTCGCTATACAATGTGAAACGAATTACAGAAATTCGTAATTTTTACAGTGGTATAAAAAAAACGATTTTTTTGTGCGTGATATAGTAAATAATTACAATTGTACATTTTTTTATATAAACTAATTTTAATTTAAAAATACAAAAAAGTTTGTCTGGATAGATAAATATTATTCTTAAAAGAGATGGAAGATGAGAAAGAAATTATAAAATTGTAAACTAGGAAAAATTTGAATTAGTTGTTTTTAGAATAAACATATTAAAATAAGCTATAAGAGAAGAAGCAACAAAGAGTTAAAATGTGTAAAATAATATATAACTTAGGAATACACCGATCCGTTATTGTAATTAATCATCTGTAAAGAAAATGAATTGAAGTTAAAAGTGTAAAGATAATAGAATTTATTAACTACCGATTCCGTGATTAAGGTGATAATTAAATTAGATAACTGCTAAGCTGAAAAGGAAAGAATAAGGAAATTAAATTAAAACTGTTGAAATAGAGTAAGATAGTAGATAACAGTTAAGCTGAAAAGAAAAAAATATATTAGAAAAGTTATGAATAAAAATGTGAATTATTAATAAAATTATTATGGTCTGCTAAAATCATTATAAGTGGGGGCCTGAAGAAAGGGGTGGTTCGGTGAGTACGATGGTTTGGTAAGATTTCGAAGGTTATTGGTTAGGCATAAATGGGGTAATCAAAAATGGAAATTGATTGATGCTATTTGGTTACCAAGGTTGGGTGGGTACCGGGAGATAACATCTTCTCCTGTTTTGGTGTGTGACGTATGGGTGACTCGTACGAATCGATATGGTGGTGATGAGTTAGGAGTTTTTGTTGTTTTTGTTCGGTATTTATCTTTTGATATTTTCACTTTCGGTGCGGACCGGAGGTTATTGTTTGCTCCCTCGGCCTGGCATGACGGGTTGAGAACAGCGCCCGTAACACATGAGCTAGTCGGCGCAGTCACGTCAGGTTCGATACCCAGGGACACGTAACATAAAGTATCAAATACAGAGGGCGCACGAGTTGGTGAGTAAAAATCAAGATCATGTGAAGAAAATATCAAAGAATTATTATGATAGTAAATTACATTCGGTAGACTTCAAGGTGGAAGATAGGGTACTCCTAAAAAATCAGTTGAGGAAAAATAAGTTTTCACCGATTTGGACAGGTCCGTTTAAGGTAGTGGCGGCTAGAAGCCCCGTTACCACGGAAATTTTGGTAAAAGGAAAAAACAAGAAGTTGCATAATAATTCGCTGAAGTTGTTTCATGAGAATTAGATGTAAATATAATGTAGAAGATTAAAAATAAAAAAAAATATAGAAGATTAAATTTATGAGTTAGGATTTTAAGAGAAAATTAAAAGTAGGTTATAGGGGAACATGGAAATTACGGGTGGAGTATAAAAGTTGCAGATAGGGGAGAAAAGTTTTAGAATAAATATATGGAAGAATTCTGTTAAAACACAAATAATTAATAATATCATTTCATTTAATTATTAGACATTAAAATCAGGATGTTTTGGACATGCATTATTTTGGGTACGATACAGGGAGTTTGGATGCAAGTAACGAGAATACAGCATTTGGAGCAAATACCGATGTTTTTTGAGGACGAGAATACAGCACTATTTTATAAGAATGAATGGGTGATATTTACGAAATTTGAACCACTTAAACTTAAGGAATTTCTAATGGTAGCAAAGGAGATGCAAGATAGGACGAAACAAATGTGTTTGGAGATGATGTTGAGCGGAGTCTTAGATACATGCACAACCACATTTAGGGAAACGGAAGCGATTATTAAAAATCTTTTAAGAAATGATAGGAGTATACAACAAATGTTTCAACACAGGCGAATGAGGAGCTCGGGTTGGATTTTGTTGGCGAAGCATTTAACTGGGCGTTTGGGGTCGTGGATAAGAAGCACGGAGACCAGATTTTGGAGCACCTGGACGACCTGGAACAACAGCAAACGAAAATGTACGAGTTGATGGATCATCAGATTTCAGTGATGGCGAACAGCTACAGATAACTCGCTGAACCAATTAGCTCAATAACAGGAGAAGTGGAAATGTTGCATGATGAGCTAATCAGAACAATAACTAATCAAAGAACAATGGGGGAGCAACTAAACTAAACAAAAGAATAGATAAATATAGAATATGCTCTGAAGACACTGGAAGTAAAATCGAGAATAGAATCGAATTCGATAGAAAATCCTTTGTTAATAACGTCAGCAGATATAAAGTCAGTAATGATGCGTACGAAAGTTACAAGCAATGCCCGAAATATTATGCTAAGTATGTTCGACATTCATTAGACAGCGAGACTTAAGGTTTTCCCAGCAGAAGGAAGCTTAATAATCGTAATCAAAATACCAATTCCGGAAGTCGACAAGTATACGGTATATAGGCCATACCTAATCCCGTTAGCGACAAATGAAAAATGGGATTCGCTATGCAAACCGATCTTTGATTACGTAGCAGAGTCGGAAGATAAGTTTAAGTTAGTCGGGCTGTCGAGTGAGGAGTTGCGTAAATGTTTCGTTCTAGGAGAAAAAGAGAACGCTGAGTATTTATTATGCAAAAGCAACGGGAAAGTATTCACCAACAGTAATCCACTGTGTGAAATAAGGCTATTACAGCACAGATCAGACAAAACGGATGCGTGTAAACCAGTCGCGATCCCAGCTGCTGCTGGTGTCATTGTGAGAACTGAAAAACCAAATACATGGTTGTTTAAATTTAGGAACACAGTAGTATTTAATGTCATATGTAAAAGCAGTTCGGATACCATTACATTGAGCGTATATAGAGAATTTTAGGAAATCATGGAGAGTATATAGAGAATTTTAGGAACGAGTGGAAGCACATTTTGGCAAAGACGGTTAATAATGAAACATACGCACCAGAATTGTCAATAAAGATCACAAATCATAAGGATTTACGAAAATTATTGACGGAAGGGGAAAGAAGTTTTGAGGTATTAAAAAACGAAGTCAGGCAACAAGAAATAAATGAAAAAACGAACGCAAGGCATAATATGGTAAAAAGGGTGGGGATAACATTCGGTGTATCCGCAATGATGATATTGACTATTTTGAGTGGAGTAATTAATTTTTAATGAAAAAACTTCGAGAGTCCCAGAAAATAAGGATCGTAGCGGAGGAGACGAGAAGGGAACCAATTCGATCAGCACCGAAATTACAGCTAGCAAGGAAGGCTATAACTGTAAAATGTGTGATGTATTTATTACAATTTTAATTACAATTTTGACAAAAGAAAAAGAATAAAAAGGAAAAATTAAGAAAAATTGTTTGTTTTATAATAACTCAATTGAGGTGAAGAAGTTTGAAAATAGACTGGAGTACATATCTAAATTAATAATTGTGAGATGGCAAGTGATGGACAAAATATGTTTATTTTTTTAAAATTTTCGATATTTTTATTTTTTATTAAATTTAAAGTTAGTAAGCTGGTGGGCCGGCCAGCCGGGCCAGACGATGGACCTGAGGGTGTAGCGGCACGTTGGTCCCCCAACTCCCAACTACGATAGTCAGCCCGAGTGATGATATAGCTTCCATGCTCCAGGGGAGGGCCATGTGGATGGTATACTGGGAAGAGTATATTCTGCTGGTACTCGCAAATTGCGGTACGGGCAGATCGAATTACAGATTCCTCCCAGCAACATCTCAACAGTTCCTGCAGTCAGAACATAAGGTAGAAATCTGGACCCAGGGTCCATAGGGCGTCCAAGTAGTATAGGGACGCAACGGGGGGGGGGATTAAAAAAGATATTAGATTAAGTTAGTGAAAATGATAGCGTTTAACTACCATTGTGAAACCATTCGTCATTTGCGGGGCCCTCGTTGGGAATCGGCTCCGGCAAAGGTTCTACGTGGTCCATGATACTTGAGGGGTCTAAGAAGACCCAACGAAGAAAGTTTAGTGCGGTGGAAATGGCTGCTAGAATCATTGCGGTCAAGAAACGATTTAAGAATAAGCAATGGAAATAGCCAGTGCCGTTTTATAAGGAAAAAATACGCAGTCAGGAAAAACTTATAAAAGAAGAGTAGCACGCAAGCAATTTTTGCAAATGGGGTTAAAGGTATTGAAATTCAAGTAGAGGAATAATGAAAAAGAGAAGTAAACAGCGGAGGAATTATCTGTTTCTCACAGCTGATAACAAAAATAAATTACTCGAATCACGAGAGAGCCAGGGGATGGCAGGAGGAAAAATAAGAGTCCGGAGATAGTAGCAGAAGATTCTAAAGGGAAAGGCAATTGTATTGACATCTGCAAAGTGAATGTCGTAGTTACGGAAATCTTACGCAGGGATCAAAGTCAAGCACAACGCTCAAAATAGTTGTTGAAGTAACTAAATGTTATTTAAAAAAAAACAAATTAATTGAAAATAAAGATATATGAAAACGTCCAAGATGCAATGAAACATAATAAGTTAAATGATACAGAAAGTAAAGAAAAAATATAATGAAAATGACAAATTATTTTTACTTAAAGAAACAATGGTAAAAGGAAAAATTATTTTACAAGGACAAGAGCAAATAAATAATAAAACTTAAAGAAAACGAAATACTCACTACGGGAAAATATTACTTCAAGTTTTAAATTAAAGATGTTGAATTGGAGAAATTAAAATGAAAATTTATGTTTTAAAGACCAAAGCAAAAGAAAAGCCTATATATAAAACTTTTGTACTTACTGTTTATTCTTTTTTTGAAGGGTATATGCGCTTACGCATAAAAACATTGACAAGAAAAATGAAGATTCGCATACAAATATGAAAAAAATAAAAACTAAATTGTATTGAATTATATCAAAGTTGGAAAATACAGATTAATGACAATGATATGTTAATATCAAATACAATTGATTCATTGAAAATATGTATGTTACAAATTGTGTAAATAGAAAGAGAAATAAAAATCAATTTCAAGAGAATTAACGAAGTTAGAAAATTAGAAGAATTAAGAAATTGAAATCCTTATATGAAATCAGCATACGACTTGTTGATTTGATAACAAGGTAAATGTGAAGTAAAGTTAAGATAACAACAATATCAATAATAATTAAATTTTATAGTAGAAAAATGTATTATGATATACAGAAAAATATTACCAATGTTTACACAATAAATAATACGTTAAGGGAAGAATTTAGGTCAAACTTATGAGTTAAGTTTGTCAATAAAGGGCCACTGAATATTTTAAAATTTGTTAGAAAAAAAAAAATATGTAAGATGGAAATTAGGAATACAACATTTGAAGAATACGGCAATATCAAGTGTCTTGTATGCATCGACATAGCAGAAGCACAGGAAACGGAGTTGAAGCAGGAACATTCACGAGGTATTCAAGTGAAGGAAGTAACGAAGACTTTTTATTATGTCTGAACTAGTAAAGGGAAAACCGTTAGTGAACGTTATATGAAGTACAAAATAGAGAAGATGAGTTTGAAAGAATTACATCGAAGCAGTAACTATTCATAAAACTGAATGCAAGTTTTCTTGACAAACATTAAAACAACACAGCAAGTTGAAGAGGTGTAAAAAGGGCAGACATGGAAAAGTTGCATCACAAACAATAATTTCAAAACGAGCCGCAGCTCATTCAGTTTTGTTAGATGATTTTTACAGAAACAAAAGTGTGCAAATATGTTACATACTTCGGAATAGCTTGAAATTTTGTAATTTTTAACATTTTTCTTAAATGTATGCTGGCAATTTTTCTTGTGGAGCATATGGCAAAGGTAGAGAATAGTAGCCTTTAAGATAACGTATTGGCCGCATCAATCAACGAAATTAATTATAACGAAGTCTCCAACACAACGGAGTTGTTCAACAATAGATTGGGTGAATTAGGATATTTGTTTATACATCCGAGATCAATAAAGTAACTGAAAGATTTGTTGAACCTGACTGGCTACAACGCCAAAAGTTCCGATCTTGCATAAGAGAACAAAAAGTTAAATATTGTTTGCGCAACTTGGTACCATGAAATTAGAAAAGACAACCATGGAGTCACCATCAGTAGCAGTAGCACCAGAAGCGGAACAGAGATAAAAGATACCTAGTGGAGCATAAGCAGAATGAATCAACGAGGACCAGAGTCACCGAAGTATACAAGACATAGGGAACTATTAAAATCTAATTGGTTTCAAATGAGGAAATTTTACATTTTTGAAATATAAAAATATTTTAAATATTAAAGGTAGAACAAAAACATACACATGCGAAAGAATTAAATAATACATTTTTTAAATAGGTCACGTTATTCAATACGCGTAAGAACATATTTGATGCACAAGGAGCAAGGTACTCGAAAATTTAAACCTCTTTAAGGTGAAAAATTTTCTGTTTCAAAGGGGGGAGGAATGTTGTGATCCAGATCATGTCATGTGGAATGAATCACAACCCTCAACTCATTAGAAAAATTATGGTAAACAACCGTCATAGTTTGTTTACCGGCGACATAAAATTCAATTATTCACGGCCAGGTTCAACGAACGCCGATGTAAAAAAAAATCATATGAACACTGATCTACCTCAACAACAAGTTGGGAGCCTAGCGTTCATATAATTTTGAAACAGCGTGATTTGAAACTTTATGCCAGTGAATAAAAAGAGATACAAACAAAAAAAAAAATAACAATAAAGTATAGTAAAATCGGTTAAAACGTTTTACGCGGAAATGCAAGCGTTGCGGTTTTTTGCTGTGCTTGAAACTGAAAAGTAGAATTAAATAATACTTTATTGTTGTTTTTTACATGCGTATATTTTTGATGTGCAAATTTCTTTAACTTGAAGAATATGTTTTCGCAACGTGACGCAATTTTTACATGCGGAACAAGCTGGTGTGTTTGTTTTGCAAAGTAAAACATGGCATAAAGAAAATCTAGACCAACGAAGTTATGATGCCAGGGGCAAAGAAAAGCAACCTGGCACAATTGTAATTAGCATCAATGCTAAAATAGATGTACGTATGTATATGTAAATATTTTTAAGAAATTGTTATTAGCATCAGTGCTAAAATAGATGTACGTATGTATACGTAAATATTTTTAAGAAATTGTTATTAGCATCAATGCTAAAATATATGTACGTATGTAAATATTTTTAAGATATTGTAATGAGCACCAATGCTGAAATGTATGTACGTATATGTAAATATTTTCATAATATAATATTGAATAGGTCTAGATAAAATTATGGTGCAAGATGTGGAAAGCAATCTTGCAAAAATATCAATGCTACAAATAAGAACCGAGGTGTTAAGTATTAGTATTTTGAACACAAAAGTTAGTTGTTAAAATATTATACAGTTATGAGAGTGGCTCGTAAATAAATAAAAGTGAAGTCTTCACATAGAAAGAAGAGAACTCGAGATATTTCAATTGAAGGTACAGGAAAAAAATGGACAACTGTGGTAAGTATGCTTTCGGTTTGGGAACCGTTCAAAACCCCCATTAACATAAACCGATCTGGGCAACCTCACGGCTGCCTACTAAATGGCATAAACCACCATGCTTATCAAACAAAGAGGTGGTTAATATTATAATATAAAATTAGAGAAGTGGGTGGTTAATATTATAATAAAAAAATTCACTCGGCGACGAATAGGACCTACGTGTATCCTCAGTGGAGGATACAACAACAGGGGCAATTCGAACCTGTGAGTCGGAAGGTGGACAGCTTACGGCTGTTAGCTCTTCGGCTAAGGATGGGGAAGGTAGACATCCTGTAAAGGTTGATAGCCTTCCACACAAAAGAAGGACAATGGAAGCTGGTGGACGACCCTCAAAAGTCGATAGCCAGTGGAAATCGCGGAGGGCGGATAGCTAGAAACAAAGCGGTAGCAAACCTTTGCCAAAACAAAGGGTTCAGCCAGAAAACCATCAAGAAGAGACTGGACAGAGTCCAACAGCTGGCATGTGTTGGAATAACAGGTGCAATACGCACCACTTCAACAAGGACAATGGAGGTTCTGTTAGGAATGCTACTGTTGGATTTAGAAAAAGAAAACAGCGGCACTGTCAGCCCTCAGGATGTTGCGAAATGCTACGTGGCATGGGGCAACGGCACTGCATGGTCATATGTGCATCCTTGATATTGCACAGAGAGATGTCAGGAAGGCGTGTATGCCTATGGACGGAAAGCAGAGAGTAAGAATAACAGAAAAATGTTATAAAACTCTTATAACAGATGGAGCCGTTTGTGAAGAATTCACTGGTAACGATATTAGTATATTTACAGACGGTTCTCTGATAAATGGCAGAGCTGGGGCAGGCGTTTACTCAGAAAAATTAAGCCTATCCTGTGTACTGAGGTAAGGGAGGTTTGTGTTTGTATACCAGGTGGAAATGCTTGGCGTAGTGCATGCGCTGGACCACCTGATAAATTTCTGGATCAATGGCAAGAAAATTGTCATTGCTCTCGACAATCAGTCTGTGATTAGGTGTATGCAACGGACAGACACCACTTCCAATTTGGCTATAGAATGTCTTACAAAACTCAATAGGTACGCCCAGACAAATGAGCTCACACTTATGTGGGTGAGAGGACACTCTGGCATAGAACAGAATGAGAATGCTGATTCTTTAACAAGAGATGGATCAGCAGTAGAATTCTGTGGACCAGAGCCACGTATCGCTATAGCCGACAACATGGTGGCAAGCCTTATTAAACAATGGACGGACTCCGAACACCGTACAAGGTGGGAAGAAGCTGTTAATTGCAGAAAATCAAAAGCGGCGGTGAAGTGGTCTCGTAGTGAGGCAGCAAAAGTTATCCGATACAATCAAAGGACTTTAAGCTGGCTTACTGCACTGGTCACAAGAAACGATCTCTTCATGTACCATCAGGTTATGCCAAGAGGAGCCGGGAACAGCAGCACACATTTTGTGTCAGTGTCCGGCGCTGGCAAGCATAAGATTGACCACTGGGGGACGTGCATCGGCGAAGCCGATATTGATCAACTGACCTACAAGGATATGCTTGAGGTGACAAAGGTGCTTATACAAGGAGCATGCTCACGTATGAGTGCTCCGAGCAGTAGCATCCAATAGGGACCCACTGTGGTCTGCTTCGGCGAATCACCGACTTATTATATATATCTCAATATCGCTCGTCGTCCTACTTTTTACATTATTTTTCCTTTTTTATTTTCTTTATAAGTAATTCCATCAAATTTGTTAATCATATATTTATTTATTTTAATTTTAAATTCAGATTAAGTTTAAATTTTAAATCAATTATTGTAATAAAAACTCTTTGTCATTGATCTTTGTACTTTAAAAGAACTAAGTTTTTAGTGTACTAATACAATAAAGGCATAAATTATTATTATTACTAAGCTCAATGCAGCTATACATTTATACAGCTACGGTCAAAATAATAGCAGCACTCTTATATTCAGACATGTTTGGATAAATAATACTTGTCTAACTATTTCGCATCTGGTAAACACAATACCATTCCTATTTGTGCTTTCAACGCTGGTTTCAAATCTGTAATCAGTTTCCTCCTGTATTGTAAAATTTTCAAGATACAGGGTGTTTTACGTTTTTGGCACGTGTTTCGTATTATTGATGTAGAATCTGAACTACTCACCATAAAGTATAAAGTTATATTTTGTAATTTGGAAAAAATATCAACTTTTCAATCAATATATCAACCACTATCGTGTCAAGTGCGATAGCGGAGCAAAAATTTTGAGATTATCCAACGAAATATCAACAAATTTTGTATCTTTTGTTTTAGCGGAGCTGTAATCGTCCAAATTTAAAATGTCTTTTTTTCATGTAAAAATACACTTAATCAACAGTTTTTTCTAAATTCTAACTTTGGACAATATCAGCTCTCCTAAAACAAAAGATACAAAATTTGTTGATATTCCGTTGGATAATCTGACAATTTTAGCTCCGCTATAGCATATGACACTAAAGTGGTTGATATATTGATGGAAAATTTTATCTTTTTTCCATAATACAAAATACTATTTTCTATTTTATGGTGAGTAGTTAAGATTTTAGACCAATAATACTAAGCACGTGCCAAAAACGTAAAACACCCTGTATCATGAAAATTTTACAATATAGCAGGAAACTGAGTACAGATTTGGAACCAGTGTTGAATGTTCATATAGGAATGATAATGGGTTTACCGGATCCGAAATTTGTAGACTGGTATTATTTATCCAAACATGTCTGAATATAAAAGCACTGCTATTTTTTGACCGCAACAGTCATAAAAAGCTTTTGTCAATTAGATTAAATGTGATAAGTTACAATCATATTGAAAAAAATTTATTTTGTTTATTTGATAAATGGATGTTTCAACTTGATATAAGCCTTTATCACGAATATCGCGTTTTTATTGTTGATTTGATAAAACACTTTGTCATTATGAATACAGAATATTTCAACATGAAAAATAGTTTGTTGAATTTTCTATTCTGTTGAAAACATGTTTTTTATTAATAATACTCAAATGTTTTGTTGTTCTGATTAAAAGATTTATTTACAGTTTATGTATAATAAACATATTTATAAATATAATTATGGAATTCACAAATGTTGATATTATCCATGCTAAATTCATTGAAAAAGAAGCTCAATTTGTAATCATCACTAATGATAAATGCATTTAGAAACTCAGCCAAAAATGTTGAAGTCCCTCATATGTCGAAGGTGCATTATGGTAAAATTGGTACACTTGAAAACAAAAAAAATTTATTTCACAAGATCACATGTACACACTTAGCCTCCACACACAAGTTAGCTTCCACTTAAAATATTGCACTGTATTTTAAAGCTTTCCCGAATTTTATCTTCTTAACTTTATTTTGTACATGATTTAAAAAGGGAAATGACGCCACTGAAATACCAACCATTTCTTTCTGTTGACGTTATTAAAGGTTTTTGAAATTGATCATCCATTTTATCATTATGAAATTGAAATTTTATACACTTGAATTAATCGATTATCAATAACATTAATTATTTCTTTAGTATAACAAATCTATTGATCAAGCCAACAAAGTAGTTTGTTAATATTATTTATTAAAATTATGAAATATTATTTCGATTGATTAACGAGTCTGTCAGCGTGAACAAGCTTAAATCAAGTTAAAAAATTTATATTTCAAGCTAGTAAAACAATTTCTTCAAAACAACTCATTGAATTTGTTGCTATTTTTAATCAAATGGATAAATTTTCTTTTGAATTGACGAAAGAATAATGCATTATTGATCAAATTGTATTGATTGGACAATTTGGCTTTGTTAGGGATTAATAAAAGTTATGTATCAATTTTACCAATAATATTTCTTTGAGTGTATTTACAACCTTTTCGCTGATTTTTTCAAATCAGTTTATGTTTCATCTAATATTATCGCAGATACTTACGCTTACTGATCTTATAATTCATCCATATTAATAGGTAGCCCTCATTTTAGCTTACTAGAAGTTTTCGAAGGTCTAAAACAATTGAATCAGGATAAACAGTCTGGGATGGACGGATTTCCACCCATACTCTTAAAAAATTGCGCGGACTCGTTAGCTTTACCCCTTATGATTATCTACAATCAGTCTCTAAGAGAAGGCAAATTCTTAGAGAATTGGAAAACCACCTGGGTCAAAGAATGAGGTCTCAAACTATCACCCAATTTGTAAAATATCTACCATTCCTAAACTTTTTGAAATATTAGTCTACAATAGACTTACTTTTTTAGTGAAGGAGGTAATATCACCTCTTCAGCATGGCTTTTTTAAGGGAAGGTCTACCACCACAAATTTAGCAATATTTGCTAAATATATTTTAAACTGTTCTGAAAAAGGACATCAATGTGACGTTATATTCACTGATTTTTCAAAAGCATTTGACAGAGTTCATTATTACCTACTCTTAAAAAACTTAAATTTATTGAATTTCACTCAAATTTACTTGAGTGGTTCAAATCATACCTTATTGGTCGAACACAATTTGTTCGAATTAACAATTTCCTATCTAGTGCGGTAAGTGGTTCCGCAGGGTAGCCACTTAGGACCACTTCCGTTTTTATTATTTATAACGATATTCCAACAATTTTTACCTGTTCGCAATGTTTAATGTACGCTGATGACATACAAATTTTTTCTGTTATAAAAGATATTAATGATAGTTTAATATGGAGAAAGATCTGTCCAAACTATCTTCTAGGTGTAGTAGCAATTAATTGGCCCTTAATATATCAAAATGCCAAAGCATGACTTTCTGCCGAATTTTTTCTCCTGCGTTTTATAAGCTAGGAAATACGACTTTGTCAAGAATTACCGAGAAAAAAGATCTTGGAGTTATTCTTGATATCAAACTCACATTTTTAAGATTGTTGCAATATATTGTTGCAAAGGCCAATGGTATGTTAGGTTTTATAATCAGGAACTCTAAAGACCTTTGTGATCCTTTTTCTCTAAATCTTTATATTTTGCCTTTGTTAGGTCTATTTTAGAATATTGTTGCATAGTAAGGGATCCTTTTTATGCATGTGCTTCGAATAGAAAAAAATTCAGAGACGATTTACGAGGTTTGCAATAAGTCGTTTGAGATGGAATATTGATATGCCTGAATATAATGCTAGAAGGTTTCTTCTGGGTATACAATCTTTATTTAATCGACGCAAATAATTTGCTATTATGTTTGTGAGAGCTATAATATGCTTTTATATTAATTGTTCTTTTCTTCTTTATCAAATTAATTTGCACATATCTTTGCGTATTCTAAGGGCTCAAAATTAATTTTATAAACCTTTTCATAGAGTGAATTACAGCATGAATGAACCTTTAACACGTTGCTTAAAACTGGTAAACTTTGTGTGACAAGATATATATTTTAATCTAGGTTTAAGTAGAAGTGGTGAGGATATTGGCAACATTTGGTTTCAACAGGACGGCGCTACGTGCCACACAGCCGAAGCTACACTCGATGTTTTGCGCCCTGCTTTTGAAGATCGCATTATCAGCCGCAGAGCTAATGTCGTTTGGCCACCTCGGAGCTGCGATTTGACACCGTTGGACTATTATTTGTGGGATGCCCTCAAAGACAAGTGTTACGCTGACAAGCCAGAGACAATTGACGCTTTAAAGGACAATATTCGTGAAGCCATTGGTGAAATACAGCTGCACACAATCGATAATGTGCTTAAAAATTGGACTGATCGTGTAGGCTACTGCATGGCCAGCCGAGGAAGCCATTTGAATGAAGTTAGTTGTCATTATTAATCGGAAGGATTGTACTTTCAAATAAAAAAAGAAATTTGAGAAAACATTTAGTCATTCTTTTTATAGAATTTTAAAAAAAAACAGTTATTTGGCGGACACTTTAAAATAACTCTAGAGAAGAATTTTAAATTTGTATTAAATTGCTAAACTCACTTAAGTTATTAGATTATCTAAGTAATCAGTAAGAGAATAAAATACTATGTTTGATGAAATGAATTAAATAAATAAATCAGTTCCCAATCAACTCTCGTTCTGAACAGGTTGTTTGATAACTTGGTTGCGAAAATTTTTTAAGCTATTTTAGTGTTTTTGAATATTAAAGTCTAACTTTTGTGTAAACTTGTGCTTTTTGGGACATTTGAGGACTTTTTCAGTCAGGTTTTTATAATTTTTTGCTTACTTTTCCACTTAATTCTATCAAAGAAGAAAAATAAAATTTGTTTCTGACAAATTTTTCATAAGCTGTGGAAGCAAAGTTTTTGAGTTTTGTTTTTAAATTCATATTCGCTTTTTTCTGTTGTTTTTGTTCTTCGTTTGATTATTTGTCTCATTTTTGCATTAGCAGTTGTACATCAATTGTATTTAAAATTTTTTGTGCATTCTTTTGGTAATCGCTGTATACTTTTAGGAACTTTTATTACAGGGTGGTTACAACGCCAATTTTTCTTTTTTTTTTTCTTATTGAAAAATTTTTTTACATTTTTGCTTGTCAATTAAGTGCATTGTTTGTTTTTGCCTTATTTTCGTCTTTTATCTTGCATTATTTTAATACGATTTGTGCTAAGCCTAGCTGCTCTGTAAGGGGTAAAACTGAGCGGTTTTTATCATGTTGGTTATGTGATAATGCTGTTCATACCAAATGTGCAGGCGTGACAGGTCGAGTTGTGGATTGTATTGAGAAAGGTAAAGGGTTGCGTTGGTCTTGCGAGAAATGTATATTGGCTGACATCAACTTCTACAAGCTTTTCAAGCAGACGAAGCAAGGCTTCTCTGAAATAAGTAAGGAACTTTCTTCGCTCTCTGCAAAATTTTATAAATACCAGTCTTTTTTCGACGATTTAAATTATATTGAAGAGTCAATTCCTTCACCCAAGCGGAAAAAACACATGTCTTTGCGTAGTAAGCAAAAATCGGATTCAACTCCGACTCTACATTCTTCTGTACATGACATTGCTGATGACATGGATATTTGTGGTATAACAGCCCCTCCACTTATTTTAACTTCTACTTCGAATACAGCAAACATATCGATTTCTGCTGGCACCTTCACATTCATTGCCAGTCATGTCTTATGCCCAAACTATTTCTCTTTCACCAACTCTGGTGAAAGGGGAATCTCCCTGGTTGTTCCTCTTACTTCTCAGGTTTATGTTCCACCTAATCCATTAATTGCAATTCCACCAACTAAATCAATCTTTGTTTCTCGCTTACCTGCGGATACAACAGAGGTTGATATATTTTTTTCATTAAATCAAAGTTGACGTGTTCCTTGCATCTTTTGGTTCATAAATTCAAATATTCAAATGTGAGATCGATTACTTCTTTTAGATTAACAGTTCCTGAAAATTTATTTAATTCTATAGTTGATGTAAACTTTTGGCCGCCAAACACAATTGTACGCGAATTTTGAATTAAAAGCAATCCAAGACCGGTAAATGTTGGATATTTGCCGCGTCCCCGAAATAGCCCTGAATCTCATCCAAAAAACGATTAATAAACCTAAAGTCTAAATTAGAGCTTGTGTACTAAAATTTCAGGGGGTCTTAACTCCAAACTTTCCGATATTTTCATAAACAGTTTTGATTTTGAATATAACATTATAAATTTTACAGACTTGGCTTCGCTCTTATATCTTAAATTCTGAAATAATATGCAATAAATATCAAATTTTTCGTAAAGATCGTCATGATATGATCGGTGGTGGTGTTTTGATAGCTGTTCAAAACTCGCTTGTATCTGAAGAATTGACAGTTCTTGACACCAGTGACATTGAGTTCCTTTGTGTTGCAGATAAATTAAATAATAGTATTATTTATGTTACCTGCTCTTGCATTCTTCCTAAATGTGACTTAACACTTTATTTAAAACATATACATGCCATCGAAAAAGTTCATAATTTGTTAAAAAATAAAGACATTCTTACTGTGCTGGGTGATTTTAACCTACCTTTTGTGACTTGCAGATCGTCTGACGATTCTTTATTTCTTACTCTTGTTTCCAATAGTGATTGGATAAGTGATTTCTTAGATAAGCTATCTGATCTGTGTCTTCAACGAGTCAATGATATTTTAAATATAAACCACAGAACCCTAGCCCTTGTATTTGTTGATAGATGCACTACTGTTAATCTCCATTGTTCGAATCCCGTATCTCTTCCAGAAGATGTACATCATCCAACTCCTGAAATAACAGTTTTACTCTCCCACGAAAAAGAAGATAAAGTAACTGCTGATTCGCGAAATAAAAAAGTTTATAATTTTAAAAAAACGGACTATGTAAAACTTAATTCCTTACTTTCGTAGACTGATTGGTCTCCAATTTTAACTAGCGGAACATCATATTCATTTTATGACGTCGAATCTTCAGTACAGTTTTTCAATGATTCTCTGCAAAGGTGTTTCATATTGTCCGTCCCAAAAACAATGTGGTTGGCCACCTTATTGTCCGTCCCAAAAACAAGGCCACCCTGGCTAACAAATGATCTAAAGGCACTAAAAAATTTAAAAAAATCGTTTATTTAAAAAATATTAAATATCTGATTCTAGTTTGGACTTTGCTTCTTATTCTTCTTGTAGTTATAGATATCAAATATTAAATAAGCAATGCTATTCTGCTTATATAATTAACATACTCCGATATACCATTAATACTAGCGGTGTATCTTTTTCTCCCGCCAGTTTACTCTTTTGAAACTCCTGTAATAGACCCAAATATTGTTATGTGTTATAGTAAAATCCTCTTTTACGACAGGCCCTGATGAAATTCCAAGCTGTATTTTAAAGCAATGTGCTACAAACCTGTGTACTCCTCTAGCAAACATTTTTAATATTTCTTTGCATAGTGGCTATTTTCCTATTATATGGAAGGATTCTTATATTATACCCCTTCATAAATCTGGCTCCAAGATATATGTTTCTAACTATCGAGGTATTGCAAAATTAAGTGAATCCCTAAGTTATTTGAGAAAATCATAACTGATCAATTAACCAATTAATTAACTCCGTGTCTTCCACCATTTCTGTCTCTCAACATGGTTTTCTGAAGGGTAGGTCTACTACAACAAACCTCTTAGAGTTTACTACGCGTATTATAAATTATTTTACTTTGGAACTGCAGACTGATGTTATTTATACGGACTGTAGCAAAGCCTTCGACAGTGTTAATCATAATCTTTTTTTTTAAATACTCCACCTTAATGGGTTTCCTGTCACATTATTAAATTGGATAAATTCGTATTTATCTAGACGTACTCAAAAGGTTTTATATAAGAATTCTCTTTCAAAAAATATTTCGGTCACTTCTGGCGTCCCTCAGGGCAATCATCTTGGACCGGTTTTGTTTTTATTCATTAATGATCTTCCTTCGGTAATAAAACACTGTAACGTCTTAATGTCCGAACAAATCACCCAAAGAACGACATCTTTTACAATCTGATCTAAATAGACTTGTGGACTGGTGTAGCTTAAATATATTAAATCTTAACTTAAAAAAATGTAAGCAAATGACATTCTCGCGTGGATCTGCTAATTACATAAATTACACTATAAAAAACACTAACTTAGAAATAGTTTACAGTTTTCTCGATATTGGTATTATTATGGATTCAAAACTTCGCTTCAATCTCCACGTTAATATGGTGATAAATAAGGCAAGAGGAGTCCTTGGTTTCATTAAAAGATGACCTAAAGAATTCAGTGATCCTTTTACTACTAAATTATTATATGCCTCTCTCGTTAGGCCAATTCTTGAATATGCATCAGTTATATGGAACCCACAATATAATGTCTACATCGACGCCATAGAATCCGTTCAAAAACAGTTTTTACTTTTTGCTTTACGTCATAGTCGTTGGAATCCCAATATTATGCTTCCATCGTATGAAATACGCCTTAAAATTATTTTACTACCTTCCCTAAGAAGCAGAAGAATGATGCTTAATGTCATGTTTCTGTATAAATTGCTTCGTGGCGGGATTAATTCGGAATATCTCATCTCAGCTCTAAATTTTAACATCCCAAGGAGAGGAACTAGACATTTTCTGTTTTACAAGTTGAGTCAGTGTAATTCTAATTACGCTCTTCATGAACCTTTACGATGTATGTGCAGTGATTTCAATAATAACTTCAACATGATTATTTTTTCTGATTCGGTAGACGGAAAATTATATTACATTTAAATAATTAAATCAATTTAACTTCATCCTATTATACCTAACGCAGTTTTATAACAATGTAATATCGTTAATTGCGATTGTTCTGTTTCTCCTTTTTGTCTCAATATTAATGGTATTCAGTAAAATTTGTTAAGTCCTGCTAAACCGCTAAATTGTTAAAGTTAGCAGCTGTTGATGTGAACGCACCTGCTAAGACATTTTACAATCATGTGCTAAGCTGATATGTCAAAACCAGCTGATAGACTTCTGCAGCTAAAAATTTGTTGTTTTAGTTACTCGTGTAACCAGAAATCAGTAACGAAAAATGTATTTTAATTTTTATATTACCGTGCGTTAACACTTTCGATACCATTGCTATTCAGAAACTTTGAAATGTTTTAAGTCTCTACCAACCCCACTACAAAATTTTATTTTTTTAATAATAAAAGGCAGTTTTTTTACTTTGAAGCTGCAAATCAAAAATAGCTTGGTACTTGTTAGAACTCATTCCCAAAACGATTCATCACTACACTCAATAAGATTCGGACTTAACAAATAGTATCTGCTAAACAAAAACACGGTGCTGAGCTTGTTAACTTGCTAACAAGCTGCTAAGTCTTTTCCCATACAAAATTTTGACAGGACTTAACAAATTTGTTAAGTTTAGCAAGTTAGCAGGGCTTAACAAATGTAGTGAATACCATTATTATGTTTTTAAAGAAAGCACCATCAAATACGAATCGTTTTTCAAAACTTGTTTTTAATTATTGAATATTTTACTTTTAAATCGAATTGTGATTTACGTGCTTACGTGGCTTCCTATATTCAATATTCCCTTTCACTTGTGTATCTTTTTCATCACGTACCACTATTTACTCGCTTAAGGTCTCTATCCAGCTCTCAAGTAATTACTCCAGAAAAAAGTTACTTAAGTTTCTTGAGTGTAAAAAAGTAGTAGACAAGTAATTTTGACGGCGAGAGTTTTGACAGTTCCAGCATTGTATCACTTTGTATTGAAAATATAGGCTGATTTGTTTTCATCAAACATTGAAATAAATTTGTTGCAATAAATATTGAAATAATTCATTAAATGAGTAATGGCTGAATTGCAAAGGTAAGTAATAGGGAAAAGCGTTTGTTTACATTTTATTACATTTTGTTTACATGTTGGCAGACCGCTTCTTCCGGACAGCTTTCGACCGCTTCTCGGAAGACATCTGCCCCTCAAAATTGACTGCCTCTTCTTCTCCCTCCGTAGAAATGTTCATGTGCATGTCTAAAATATTCTT
Organism: Dichetophora obliterata; assembly: GCA_963920525.1. Taxonomy (NCBI): domain Eukaryota; kingdom Metazoa; phylum Arthropoda; class Insecta; order Diptera; family Sciomyzidae; genus Dichetophora; species Dichetophora obliterata. The sequence continues at coordinate 111,103,523 of OY986435.1, forward strand.
TTATTAATTTTAAATCAATTAATCAATGATATTAATAAAATTATTTACCTTTGAATGTTGGTTGCAAAAATTTTACTTGAAGTAATAATATAACTTGCATATATTTCTTGACATTCACAGTGTTACCGTTGTCACTTTTCAATGAAAAAAAAGTAGTAAGAACAGAAAATTTTTCTTACGAGCTGGATTCTCTTTCAAGTAATTTTGACAAGGAAAAATTACTTTTCGATTACTTTTCAGATTTAAGGTCTCTATCCAGCTCTCAAGTAATTACTCAAGAAAAAAGTTACTTAAGTTTCTTGAGTGTAAAAAAGTAGTAGACAAGTAATTTTGACGGCGAGAGTTTTGACAGTTCCAGCATTGTATCACTTTGTATTGAAAATTTAGGCTGATTTGTTTTCATCAAACATTGAAATAAATTTGTTGCAATAAATATTGAAATAATTCATTAAATGAGTAATGGCTGAATTGCAAAGGTAAGTAATAGAGAAAAGCGTTTGTTTACATTTTATTACATTTTGTTTACATGTTGGCAGACCGCTTCTTCCGGACAGCATTCGACCGCTTCTCGGAAGACATCTGCTCCTCAAAATTGACTGCCTCTTCTTCTCCCTCCGTAGAAATGTTCATGTGCATGTCTAAAATATTCTTTTATTAATTTTAAATCAATTAATCAATGATATCAATAAAATTATTTACCTTTGAATGTTGGTTGCCAAAATTTTACTTGAAGTAATAATATAACTTGCATATATTTCTTGACATTCACAGTGTTACCGTTGTCACTTTTCAATGAAAAAAAAGTAGTAAGAACAGAAAATTTTTCTTACGAGCTGGATTCTCTTTCAAGTAATTTTGACAAGGAAAAATTACTTTTCGATTACTTTTCAGATTTATGTATGAAAATAAGCTTTACTTGAGAGCTGGAAACAGGCCTTTATGTATGAAAATAAGCTTTACTTGAGAGCTGGAAACAGGCCTGTATCAGTTACAGAAACACTAGTTTTCGCAAAAGTGAGAATTTTGGAATGAAATTATATCACGTCAGAAAAAGTGACTATTTGTCGCAATAGTTACAGAACCGAGGTACAGAACGATTATTGCTGTCGTGTACAGCGTTAAAAAATTAATAAATTTTGATTGCTATACAATGTGTTTATCCACTCACACTCACTGTTTTTTTACATTTTTACATTGAAAGCAGCAACAAAACATTTCTAACGCCGATCAAACAATCATCGTCTGACCACACCCTATCAATAATTTTTGATTTTCATTCAACATGTTGGACCCATAGAAATAAAAGTTAAGGAAATTGTGTTCTACTCACACACACTATACGTGTGTAGAAGGATTTTTCATCAATTGAGGAAGCGAGATAGAGCGTCATTTTTTGATACAAGCACTTGCGAGCAAAACATATGGCGAAAAAAATTGTTTCCAGCCATTTGAGAGCTAGAGCTTCTGTCAAAACACAAGTTCTGCTTCATGAGCGCATTCATTCTTTAGGGTGGCAAATAAGAAGGCCTTAATTTTTTTTTATGAGGATAATCTTTATTATTTACATATTTTTTTACAGATTTCTTTGAATGCTTGATATGAAATTAAAATGGATTAGCGTCCTAAAAAAACTAATAAAAAGCCGACAATTCGGAAATACTACACAAAACTATTTCTTTTAAAGGAATTTAATTTGTTAATTAAGTATGAATTTTAGTTGTTGTTATCTAATTATTTTAGATATTGTGTTATTTTAATATCAATCAAATAGTTTATAAAAAAAGTTTTTTGAAATTAATTATTAAAAAATTATTAGTAGCTTTTTCATTTTACTTAAAAATCGGTAACGCACCATACTGTATAATGGTACTATATAAAAATTACTCAGTAAACATACATCTAAAAAACGAAAAATAGTTTACGCCTTTCTATACTACTAAAACGGCCCTGTTTGAATGTTTTTGTGTTTGTGTCAACTTCATTGTGTTTGTAAAATACTTCAATTCACTTCAACTACACCACTTCCTTATATTTTACTTCTATGGTTGGACCTACTGTCCTTTTAGCTTAAGCGCACCTTTTATATCAATTGACGTCAATCAGGTATATGTGTTATTAAATATTTGTTTGTATTCATTACACAGATGGCTTGATTGATCAAAATCTAAATTTTTAGATATTTTGCAATGCTGGTCAAGCGGCTGGATGTGTGTAAGGGCTTGATTGATCAATCTTTCGTCATTTCTTTTGCTTCCGTCGTGCAGAAAACATGACTGCAAGAAAAAAAGAGCTGTAAATAATAAATTTAAGAGAACAAACACTTTTTGGCTGAGTTTATTGACTCTTTTCTTTTTATTTTTATGCTTCCTAACTGTGCGTTTAGACCGCCTGAACGAACGAAAGAAACCTCGTTCGTTCGCTCGGTTTAAACACTTTGCCCGAACGAACAGTGTTCGCTATAAATTTATCGCGAACGATGTTTGCCCGGTGTAAACAGTAAATTAGGGCGAACGAACGAAGATTCCTTCGTTCGCTCTGATCGAATAAGCATCGATCTTTTTGGGTTGGCCGGTGCTGCGCTGTGGTTAAAAACAGAAAAGTAGCAAATAGGAGTAGCTTAAGAGAATAATTTATGAAAAGTACTAAAATATGTAGTAATTTATGTTTTATGTGTTTTAAAGTGTTCTGTTAATTTTCGCTGCAATATAATTGTATTGTGTAAAGGGCCAAATTAAGTTTTTTAAGCGGAAAAAACCCTATATTTAAAGTTTCATTTTAAAGCGACTGTTTATTTGAGGTAATTTTTTTTTAATAATAGCTATATAACTTTTAATGAAAATTTTGAGTTTATGGATAGCAAATATTATTTAGTATAGCAGGAGTCCGCAATAGAGCTTCTCAAATAAAATAAAAAAAAAATTTTAGGTTCTGCTGAAACTTTTTGAGTTTTAAATTGAAGATTTTAGAAAAATGTGGATATAAACCAAAATGGTAGTTAAAAATTCGATTTGTGACTAAAAGCAATTCTTTAAAGTTATAACATAAAAAGTATTTCTCTAAAATAAAAATCGAACGACTAAAAGTAAAAATTGTATTTGCTTAATAAGTGCATACAATTTGGTAGAAGTTTTTATTTAATTGACTTAAAATTTTCGAAATTTATTGACACACGAAAAATGTGAAAACATTTCATTTTTGTTCGTTGAAAAACTTAAATGGGCCCTAAAGTTGAACACACGTCTTTTCTATAATAACTAATAGAGTAATATATTGTTATGGAGTGGCAAACCATTTGTTGTTGAGAAACGGAGTATAAGTTTTAGTACTAATATAAAAATAAGGAGTTATCAACCCTGCATTTATTGATGTTCGGCCAAATGCTCAAATTGCTGTTTCGCGAATGATATTCGTGCGGTCTAAACAGTACTACGAACGAAGAATTTATTGCAATAAATTGTTCGCGATAAATTTTTCGTTCGTTCAGGTGGTCTAAACCTACAGTAATGCGTAGCTAATAACTACTTGATTAGCAAGTAATGCAATATGCACGATACAATCGTTCGCTTAAGTCATCGCACGTCTGTATTCCATAAAAAATAATACAGAATGAAAATTTGACGCAATGATTAATGTGTGTAAATTAGGGATGGGAAAACCAATCGGATAAACTGTTAACCGGTTTTTTCTGTAGGTTAACTGGGGCATAAGTGTAGTTTACGGGCTACGCACCGATTTTTTTTTTTTTTTTTTAGAAAAATGGGGTTTTACCCCCTAAAAAGGAATACGTAAGAAAAAAAGCCCGGACTCTTCTAGTTTTTTTTTTTAAAATCCCCAAAGTTTTGAAAAAAGTGCAAAATGGGTACATGTAAACAATACCAAACATGACATTTTTAAAATTTTTTTTTTTGTAATGTGTATTTGGAGGTAAAATAGGGAATGGTGAAAAAAGAAAAGGTCTATCTGAAGTGGTTTATAAGATATAGTGGTTCAACATTGAAGAAATGGGCCCAAGAAGGAGTGATCTTTTTGTCCTTTAAAAGTAAACATTATGAGTATCAAAAGAAAGGTATTAACAACAGCTATTGAAAGAGTTATTAATAATTCGTCTACGGCGCTATATTCGTCTTCAAAACTGCTTCATATGTTATACTGACATAATGAAAAATTGTTAGAAAAAATCGCGCGATTTTTTATAACAATTTTTCGCCTGCGGCGCTATTTTCATCTTCAACAATATTTTCTTCGAAAGTTCTTATATGCTCTTGTATAATTACTTGATTTTCTGGTGCTTTTTTTATTATGAAGTTATTTCGCCTTGTACGAAACGTTGAGAATCTTATAAACATTATAAAAACACTATTATCTTCAAAATTTATGCATCGATTTCAATTATTAATAACTCTTTCAATAGCTGTTGTTAATACCTTTCTTTTGATACTCATAATGTTTACTTTTAAAGGACAAAAAGATCACTCCTTTTTGGGCCCATTTCTTCAATGTTGAACCACTATATCTTATAAACCACTTCAGATAGACCTTTTCTTTTTTCACCATTCCCTATTTTACCTCCAAATACACATTACAAAAAAAAAAAATTTTAAAAATGTCATGTTTGGTATTGTTTACATGTACCCATTTTGCACTTTTTTCAAAACTTTGGGGATTTTTTAAAAAAAAACTAGAAGAGTCCGGGCTTTTTTTCTTACGTATTCCTTTTTAGGGGGTAAAACCCCATTTTTCTAAAAAAAAAGAAAAAAATCGGTGCGTAGCCCGTAAAGTAAACTTGTTCCAAAAACCGAAAGCTTGCAAAAAATATATTTTAAGCTCAAAAAATATTTTCATAACTTTTTCTTAGAATGACCAACGCTTTACAACATGTGTTCTGTGTTCCACATCTTATAATCAGGCAGGACAAGTCCAAGCTGCTCAATAATTCCTAGTAAAGAAAATACTTCTTTTTGGTCTACCCATGACGAACTATTTCCTGAGAAACTAAAATTGTATTTGCAACAACCCTTGTTGCACAGAACATCGTAAAAGCCCATTTTATTTTGGCAAGAAAGAATGCCTGCCTTATCCAATGCGACTAAAAATATCTTCTAGTTATGGAGACCTCTGTACATCCAGAGAGGTTGGTTTCCGTCGTCAATAAAGTTGTAAGCGATGAGAGAAGCAGACGAATAAATTAACATGTAACAGAACGAGTGTTTATGAATCAGATTTCTAGTCAATACTGGGTTGATTAGGGGGTTTCAGACGAACGCACTTGTACGCTGACATGTACGACGACAAACTAACGGGAATATTTTGTTGAGCTTTCAAACAATCGTACATGTGCGACGACTTCATTTCACTGCTGCCTCTCAAATAGAACACTTCGGCGTAATGGCTAAACAATTTTTTGATGACTTTATGATTTAGCAGTCATTTTTCATTTTTCGAGAATTGTTTATCAATTTTAATTAATCATAAACAATTATAAAATGTTTCAAACGTTTTTCATATTAATTTTCTCTAATATTTTTTCCGCTTCGTTGCTGTTCACCCGCTGACGCTTTTAATGAAATGAAAAAATGCAGCGAGTCGGACCGACATGCGTTCATAACATCGTACATGTCGGTCCGATCGGCAGAAAAATCAAAAATTTTTGATTTTCGTCCGACATGTTGGTCCGACGGTCTCATTTGCTTTCGAATGATCGTACATGTCGTCGAGCATGCCCAAGTCATCGCACATGTACGATCGTCTGAAAGACCCTATTAGCTTAGGTTTTCATAAGATGTTATTAGGGGGTTTCAGACGAACGTACTTGTACGCTGACATGTACGACGACAAACTAACGGGAATATTTTGTTGAGCTTTCAAACAATCGTACATGTGCGCCGACTTCATTTCATTGCTGCCTCTCAAATAGAACATATCGGCGTAATGGCTAAACAATTTTTTGATGACCTTATGTTTTAGCAGTCATTTTTCATATTTAGAGAATTGTTTATCAATTTTAATTAATTATATACAAATTCTGTTTAGGCCGAAACCCTAAATAATAATCAAAGTAGTAGATTTACTTACTGCATTATCGACTCATTCCAGTATCAATTCTCGATACCCGAACGAGTCGCTCGATCGGCTTCTTCGACGAGGATTTTTTGGTTGGTTCAATAAAATCACTAATTGAGTGTCACCCGAAAGCCAAAGCAGCCATCTTTTCTATCGTGAAAATCCTCTCCACCTATTGAAGAAACGTAAGATTAAATAAAGATATAAATTGTTAATATTACCCATACTTATCCGTGTTCTTTTTATTCTGGTTGTTTTTTTTCTTCCATATCCGTCTGCATATATTTCGAGCACAAATTGCCTGAAATTTATATGCACATCTATAGCCCGATTCCGACTACTTACAGCTCAAAATCAGTGCAGTTGGGTGAAGTGAAAGTTCACCGGAACAATTCAACTAGCGATTTGTTTATGGTCCTTAGGAGCCATTCAGTGTAAAGTTTGAGAAGGAAAAAGGAATCAAGAGGATTTGGAAGACGTTTAACAAACCACAAATTAACACCAGATTTACAAATACTCACCAGTGTCCAAAAAGAAAAAAAAGTTAGTTGTTGAATTCTTTGTTGTCTCTATAAAAAAGGTTTCTGTGCAAGTGCTGGAAAAGAGTTAAAGTTAAAACTATTAATATTTAATTAGAAAGTGTGTTAGTGCGCGATTTCTTCTAAAATCCAAACGTTAACAACCAAAAATTATTATAACTTTCACAAAGTACGCCATTTCTACTTTCTCACGAAGTAGCACGAAGTGCTTAGTGCAAATCAGTGTCAATTGAAAGTATTAATATTCAACGCCTTCTTTTGTTAAATTTTTGGAATTTAAATTAGTTCGTCAAGAACTAGAAGGCAAAATTATAATTTTAAAATATAATTGCTTTGTTTGGTTTTTAGTTTATATCGAAGTTAAAAAAATACACACACACACACTGACACACAAACGACCTACTTGTTCCGCGAAATTGCATACTTTTTTAGTGTTTTTTGCGATGAAATATTTTCTGTCCGTCCGGCGAAATTAGTTTTCTACATATTAGAAAACTCGCGGAAAAGTACAAGAATTTATTTTTTACACGTATTTTTGCGATTTATTGTGATATTTACGGGAATCAACAAAAATGACCACAAATTGCCTGAAGCACAAAGAGACACATACACACACGCACACTTCGTTATTTGGCCAGGTTTGCTTTGCTTGCCATTACATCGTTCGTCGCGTTTATTATTTTTTAAATTGAATATTAATAAATCACTATATTGTCATTTTAAGTTATATTCTTTTACATATTACACAATAATTTTACAAGATTTAGTTCCGACAAGTTTAATTAACAATATAAACAAAATAAAGCGACTTGTTGATGACAACCGTGACGAAGGAACGAAATAGAATCGAAACATTTTAGCAAGACAAAAAAGAGTTGCCAGTGCGACGAAAAAATTATAGCATTATAGCACCTGGGGCGATTTTATTTGATCAACATTTTTTGGGGACTTTAACATTTTTAAGGTGAATCCACTATTTCTACAAAAAGTTGTCTGCAGTGAATATTTTTGAACATTTTTTTTTGGATTTTTGGATTTTTATAAAACTTTTATATAGTTCATAACTATTTTTTCTGTTAGTTTGGGTTTTTAATTTTATTCAAGATTTTTTATCATATATAACAATTTTGAATAATTGTCGAAAAAAAAAAATTATTAATTGTGATTACAAGTTCTGCGCCGTTGTTTTTTGGGGATTTTTTTTATTTCGTATATAAAAGGAAAACCACTTCTTTTTCTGTGAAGTTTCTCTACATATTAGAGACTTGTGATATTTTTTATTTATATAAAAATACTTTAAGCTTAAAATTAGCTTACTATTAAATTTTCTACTAATTAGAAAATTTTTGCCGTTTTTTCCGATTTCGTTTAATCACGTTTCGAGTGTTTTTAGATTAAATTACAAGAAAATTTCTACTTATTAGAGACTTGTGATCTTTTTTATTTCTATAAAAAATACTTTAAGCTTAAAATTCGATTAATAATAAATTTTCTACTAATTAGAAATTATTTTTTTTGCCGAGTTTTTCCGATTTCGTGTAATCACGGTTCAAGTGATTTTAGCTTAAATTTTAAAACAAAATCTACATATTAGAGTTTGGTTAAATTTTTATTTTTATAAAAAAAAAACCCACAGTTTTCTGATATTTTTTAAGCAACTTCTTCGTTCAAGTAAAATACAATGGCGAAAATGAACTCTTTTTTGAGACATGTTGACACCATTTTTGATCTTGAAAAAGATTTTAATGCAATTCCTCACAATGAGCACACCAAGTTCGCTCTAAAAATTCAAGAGGATGAATTAAAATCGCAATGGACGAATGTAAAGGCTTCGTATGAATCGTGCCTTCAAAAATTAACGACAACAAATAACGACGATGATGAGAATACTTCCGTCGTGAAAGTTAAGTATCGTTCATGCTATCAAGCCTATGTACGGTGTCTGGCTAGAATGAACGAACTATCAGACCAGCTGTCAACGTCCAAGAGAAGTTATGAGGAACTGGATGTTACGAGGATGGAAATTCCGATGTCGGGCCATAACATAAACTTGCCGCCATGTGATACCGAGCTGTTTCACGGGGATTATTTGACATGGTCGTCCTTTAGGGACATGTTTTCCGCCATCTATATATCAAATAATCAGCTGACACCTGTGGAGAAACTGTTTCATCTCAATCAGAAGACCCGTGGAGAGTCAAAGGAGATTGTACAAAAATCTCCTCTGACACATGAAGGATTTGCAACAGCCTGGCAAAATTTAACTGATCGTTATGAAAACAAGCGAATTTTGGTGAACAGCCAGCTAAAGGTTTTATTTAATCTGCCGGCTGTAACTAACGAGTCTGGAAGTGCCATAAAAAAGCTACAGAGAGATATAAATAATTGTATATCAGCTCTTACGATGCACAAGGTAGATATAAGCAATTGGGATGCAATATTTACCTACTTATGTTCAACGAGGTTGCCAGAAACTACGCTCTCCTTATGGGAGCAATCGATTGAGGACAAGGCGGAAATCCCCAAATGGGCCGACCTTGTCAGTTTCTAACTAGTCGATTTCAGACATTAGAAACGGTGAGTGACTTTAGAGGCGCGGTGCCAAAAGGGCAAAAACCAAGCGCACCTTCACCGAATGTGAAGAGAGTCAACACATATCAAGCAAATGTGACGAACAATAATTGCAAGCTGTGTAAAAATCAGCAACATGCTTTAAAGTTCTGTCCAAAGTTTCTGGCCATGAGCATAAATGATAGATCATCAGCTGTGAGGCGTTTGCATTGCTGCCTCAATTGCCTGTCAACGGGCCACAATTCTAAGAATTGTAAAAGCGGGTACAACTACTCGTCGTGTGGACAACGGCATCACTCGTTGTTACACAAAGATTTCAAGGGTGCAAATAGTCATCAAAATGCGGGAGGTTCAAGTACGAGTGCAATACAGTCCACTCCACCATTGGCAGTGCAATCGCAACCAATTGCAAGCACTAGCCGTAACGTTCAATCGTGTTTCGCCTCAAGCAGCAAAGGTATTTTGCTGGGAACCGCGATGATAAATATTTGCCACAGTGGGTCTATCTTTTCAGCCAGAGCACTAATTGATTCTGGCTCCGAAGGATCGTTCATTTCTGAGAGGCTGCAGCGACTTATTCAGCTGCCGACTCAACGAACTTGCGCCCAAGTCTCAGGACTTAATAACGTGGTATCTGCTAGAGTGCAAAAGGCATGCACGATGGTAATAGGATCACCTATTGATCCAACCGTTCAATTAACCACACGTGCGCTGATACTTCCCAAAATCACGGGCAATCTTCCTACTTGCTCAGTTGATCCCTTGTTGCAGCAAGCTTTTCTAGCTTGTACTAGCCGATAAGCGTTTTTATTGCAGCGATCAAGTCGATGTGCTATTAGGTGGGGACTTATACCCACAAATCCTTCTTGATGGTATCCGTCGAAATGTTCTTGGGTCACTTATTGCTCAAGAGACCATCTTCGGCTGGATTTTAACCGGTTCTATCCCAACCACGTCCCAAAAACCTCCCTCTTCAGCGGTCGTTTCATATTTTAGTGAAGTTTCACTTGATCGGAAATTAGCCTCATTCTGGGAGCTTGAAGAGGTACCTCGAAAGGTTGTGTCCAATATTGCAGACAAATTCTTTGAGGACAATTACATCAAGACCACCACGCGTAACAATGATGGCCGTTATGTGGTGACTTTGCCCTTTAAGGAAAGTTTTCCACAGGACATCTGTTTAGGTGACTCGCGCTGCATTGCGGTGCGTCAATTCCTTCGAAATGAGCTGAGGCTAAGTAAAAATGAAGCCTCCAAAAAGGAATATGACGGGGTTTTAAAAGAATATTTAAAACTGGGACATATGAGAGAAGTGACTGATAGCGCTCCGAAGCGACAATATCAAAGTTACTACCTTCCTCATCACGCCTTCGTGAAGCCGGATAGCACCACTACAAAGGTTCGTGTGGTCTTCAACGCATCTAGCCCTACATCAAATGGCGTAAGTCTTAATGATGTTCTTCATATAGGGCCAGTTTTGCAAAATGATCTGACCTTGCTGATTTTGAAATGGCGGTTTTTCCAATTCGTTTTTAATGGTGACATCGAAAAGATGTATCGCCAAATCATCGTGAATGAAGAGCATCAGCGTTTCCAGCGAATCATTTTTCGAGACGCAACGGAGAATCAGCTGAAAGATTTTCAGCTCAAAACCGTAACCTTTGGTGTTAACTGTGCTCCATTCCTAGCCATTCGAACTCTTTTTCAGCTGGCCGATGATGTGGAAAGTAGCTTGCCCCTAGCGTCAAAAATTTTGCGTCACCATATGTACGTAGATGACGCACTGGCGGGAGGTCATGACTTGGAGTCAGCAGTGCAAGCTCGTACAGAGTTACAAAAAGCGGCCGAATCAGCAGGGTTTTCATTGCGTAAATGGACAGCCAACTCAGATGACATATTGCGTGGAATTCCAAAGAGTCATCGTCTACGTGAAGATTTTCTGGAACTCGAAGATACAAGCCACGTTAAGACACTAGGCATAAGGTGGAACGCCAGGTCCGACTATTTTTATTTTAATGCGCGTCCACTGGATCAAGTGGGAAACTTTTCGAAAAAAGAAGTGCTGTCTGCGATAGCAAAACTCTTTGATCCCGCGGGATGGCTGGCCCCGGTTGTGGTCATCGCCAAAATATTGATGCAGCAGGTCTGGTTGGATGGCATCGGATGGGATGATCAACTAACCCCGTCCACTTTGCAACGCTGGCAGGATTTTCTGGAGAATTACACGCATATCAGCAGCGTGCGTATTCCACGTTGGGTCGACTTCTCTCCCGCAGGCGATGTGCAATTTCATGGATTTTGCGATGCTTCCGAGAAAGCATATGGGGCGGCGGTTTATATTCGCGTTAAGCTCGTGGGCCGAGTGAACGTTCATCTTCTCGTCGCGAAAACGAAAGTAGCACCGGTTAAGACGGTGTCATTACCTAGGCTTGAGTTGTGCGGCGCCTTATTGCTAGCGGAAATGGTTGAAGCGTTTTTAACAAATTTAGAAACTTTCAACAATCAGCTGTTCTTATGGACAGATTCAACCATTGTGCTGGCGTGGCTGCGTAAACAACCATGCGCCTGGACTACTTTTGTGGCCAATCGCGTTACTAGAATCAGCGAAAAGGTAGGGACAGAAAATTGGAGTCACGTGGACTCAGCGGATAATCCAGCCGATCTAGCCAGCCGAGGATTGGAACCACAGCATTTAAAAGAGAATTCTTTGTGGTGGCATGGGCCCTTATGGCTACAAGAAGCATCTCAGTCATGGCCTAATCAAGTCGATGAGTATGACACCACTATGGAAGCTAAAGCCATCAAAGCCCATGTCACTGCCTCGAGCCTTGCGAGTGCTATCGTACATATTGCGATTCTTTCATCGAACTCACAGGGTGCATAAAAGTAATTTCGGTTTTAAGACGGTTGCAATATCGCAGCAAGAAATAAAAGAAACCTCAAGAAGACTTGCTATTGAAAGCCAAAAGTTGGGTTATCCATTAGAGTATGCCCAGTTTTTAAAGAAAAATTTGATTGACTCAAAAAGTTCGATTTTAAATTTGAACCCATTTCTTGATAACCAAAAAGTACTAAGAGTGGGCGGCCGGTTAGCTGCGACCGAACACATCTCGTATGATGAGCGGCATCCAGTTATTTTACCATATGATTGCCAATTCTCTAAGCTACTGGTGAAATTCACCCATGACGTCTCAATTCATGGTGGGAATCAGCTTGTATTGCGACTAATTCGGATGCAATATTGGATTTCCAGAGTGAAAAATATGATAAAGTCAATCATACATAATTGCCAAGTCTGTGTTATCGACCGCAAACGGCTGCAGACGCAAATGATGGCTTCCTTACCCCCAGAGCGAACTAAATTATCTCGCCCGTTTGCTACCACTGGGGTAGACTTTACTGGTCCATATGACATAAACAATTATACGGAACGTGCGTGTCTCATCACCAAGGGCTATATTTGTGTCTTTGTCTGCTTTGCTACGAAAGCAATTCATTTAGAGGCTACTAGCGATCTCAGCACTGTCACTTTCCTGGCAGCATTCTCAAGATTCGTGTCACGTAGAGGATGTCCGGAGAAAATGTACTCCGACAACGGAACCAACTTTTTTGGTGCCTCACGTGCCTTTAAGGAAGATTTTAAAGCTTTTCTAAACGATTCTATAGATAAAGTGCAGGTGCTCCCCATATGGGAGGTTTGTGGGAAGCTGTTGTAAAGAGTTTTAAATTACATTTTCGAAAAGTAGCATCCGACCAGAAGTATACTTTTGAGGAGCTTTCAACATTGCTGTCGCGTATCGAAGCCTGTTTGAATTCACGCCCTCTCAGCCCTTTGTCATCAGATCCTCATGATCTAGCGCCTTTGACTCCAGCGCACTTCTTGGTAGGTGGACCTCTACTGGCTCTAATTGAACCAGATATTACTGAGAGCCCAATGTCCATTATAAATCGTTGGCGAAAATTGAAGGCATTAAATCAAAAGTTCTGCCAAATGTGGAAAACTGATTATTTAAGGGAACTTCACAAGAGATATAAGTGGAAATCCCCGCGTGTCGACTTGAAAATTGACGACTTAGTGGTGGTAAAAGCGGATAATCTTTCGGCCAATGAATGGCATTTAGGACGTATAGAAAAGGTTTATTTAGGTTCCGACCTTCGTGTCCGAGTGGCCGATGTGCGCACGGAACATGGAATTATAACGCGACCGGTGGTAAAACTTATTTTGCTACCGCCTATAGCGAATTAGATGTCTTCGTCCATAGTAGTTTCTTTGTGCGTGATGTCCCTCAGTAGAATTTGAGAGAGAGAGTAAAGTATTTAAATTCTCTTTCAGCGCCATTATGTCCAGCAGTCAACAGCAGCTAGGTAGAAAATATCGTGTGTGCTTGGCGCGTCACCCATTAAGGTTGTGTCCGGCCTTTCTGGATGGCAACGTCGCGAAGCGGACCAGGCTGATCCTAATGTTCCGGTATTGCTCTAAATGCCTCTCCCCAGACCACCTCACCGACAAGTGTTCCAGCCACGGTCGCTGTCACCACTGTTCGGGAGCTCACCACTCCATGCTGCATCTTGGGCCGCATAAGTGTTTGGGAAAGTCACCGAGTCCTCCAGATGTAACCAGGCCTCGTTTGTCTCGGTCATCACATCGGAGAAGGACGACCGTCGAAGGGGAGTCTGCTGCCCGGCCTCGTTTGTCGGATTCAGCGATTAGTGAAGAGAGTCGACCGGCACCTGAACGTGAAGATGGTGACGGACGGTCACCTGCCCGACTGACTCAAATCTTAAATGAGGCCCAAATATCGCGATCATTTCGTCCATCGCTGCGCGGCAGACAAAACATGAGGCCTACATCGCGGCGCAACCGAGCAGAGCGTCGCAATCGTGCTCAAGGTCGAGGACGGCCAACTCAACGCCACTCCAATAGTGGCATTCCGCGCCGGCCCTCGCCATCACCGTTGCCGATTATGCAACAGGTGACTCCGCTGCTCCCTACCGCGGTCGTCAAGGTGGTCGACAAGGGTCACCTGCATCGTGTTCGCGCCCTGATCGACCATTGCGCTGAGATGTCTGTGGTGTCGCAAGATGTTGTTCGCCAGCTTGGGTTGCCAACACGACGGGTTGGCTCGCAAGAAGTTTGTTCCCTAACCCTTCGAGCAAACTACGAGTCCAGCCAGTCAGTGACAACCCAGGCCATCGTTGTCAGGAACTTCGGTCGCATCACTCCAAGACGTAGCGCGGATGCGTCGATTCGGACGAGCTTTCCGAACATGATGCTTGCTGACCCTGACTTTTTCATATCGTCCTCCGTCGGCATGGTGTTGGGATCGATGTCTACCCACGAATTATACAGCCAGGGACTTTCCCGAGTGGTCTGGGGGGTCTTGTGACCCAAAATTCAATTTTTGGATGGCTGGTGTCCGGAACAATTGCTCAATAGCTCTCGTATAGAGTTAGTTGCCTTTTTTTTGTTTGTAACTTTTCCGAATTTTAATTAAAGTTTGTACTTAAATTTTATTTGAATTTTCTGCATTTGAATTTTCGTGAAAGCACTGCACTATTCCTTTTTAATTACTTTTATTTACCTTGAAGTTAACTAGTAACCACCCTTTTGTATTTTAAGATAATAAATGTTATAATGAGACTGAAACACTGAATTTATCAACTACTTTTTATAGACTAAGATATTTTTACGTTATCTTAAGTTATCTTACAGTAATACTGCAAGGGGGCCGGCATGTTTAGGCCGAAACCCTAAATAATAATCAAAGTAGTAGATTTACTTACTGCATTATCGACTCATTCCAGTATCGATTCTCGATACCCGAACGAGTCGCTCGATCGGCTTCTCCGACGAGGATTTTTTGGTTGGTTCAATAAAATCACTAATTGAGTGTCACCCGAAAGCCAAAGCAGCCATCTTTTCTATCGTGAAAATCCTCTCCACCTATTGAAGAAACTTAAGATTAAATAAAGATATAAATTGTTAATATTACCCATACTTATCCGTGTTCTTTTTATTCTGGTTGTTTTTTTTTTCTTCCATATCCGTGTGCATATATTTCGAGCACAAATTGCCTGAAATTTATATGCACATCTATAGCCCGATTCCGACTACTTACAGCTCAAAACCAGTGCAGTTGGGTGAAGTGAAAGTTCACCGGAACAATTCAACTAGCGATTTGTTTAAATTCAATGTTTCAAATGTTTTCCATATTAATTTTCTCTTATATTTTTTCCGCTTCGTTGCTGTTCAACCGCTGCCACTGTTAATGAAATGAAAAACAGCAGCAAGTCAGACCGACTTGCGATAACATGTAAGTTATCGTAAACAAATCCCCTGCCTTAATAAAACTTAAAAACGTATATTAAGAACAAACAACAATAATTGAAACCAGCGCTTGACAAATTGCTGACGTAGCGTCTGCAGCTCTTCCGCCAACGGCAACTTATCGCAGCGATGTTTTCGGGCAGCGATCAGGTAGGGATAGCTTTAAGCCTTTATGTTTGTTTGTTAATTTTCAGTTCTAAATAAAGACTCAAGCAAATGAAACATAAATTTTGGTAATTGGCGCCCAACGTGGGGCACGAAGAAATAAAATTTAACTATAAAATTCAACTTTAAAGAACTCAATTATAAAATTCAACTTTAAAGAATTCAACTATTAAAACGCAACTTTAAAGAAATCAACGATAAAAATTCAACTTTATAAATCAACTGCAAATTCAGCTTTCACCTATAAAAATTACAACTTAATTGTAGTAGCACCGTATCTTATTAAGAATGAAACTCATGTAAGTTGATTGACTCGCTTTTTCATTTTTTTAATAGTAAATTATAATCAAAATAAACAGTGCAAGAGCAGCTTATTGTGCTTAGTTTAAAATAAATCTTAACAAACTGTGCTGACTGGTATATCAAAATTCTTTGTTGTTTAAAATATAAATTGTCGCTTCAAACTAAAATTTTAATTAACTTAAATAAATAAGATAAAAGGTTGTGCTTAGTGATAAATAAGATTGTTCAGGGGTTTATGAATATCTCAGTCAATCCGCCCTTAGACGTTTCGGACTTGATTGTCAGCCTTGAGAATTTTTGTTCACCAGAACAATAAACACATAGCATAGAAATGAATGAAGCTCAGCTTACGCAAGTGGTAAACGCTTCGGTGTTGGCTGCCCTTACGATGCAAAGGCAGGAATTTGAAAAAAAATTAAAAGTGTTACATGATCATATTGTTAGAGCTTCCGCAGGACCAGTTATAGCAAACTATGAAAGGGTCAGGATTATATCAGGCATATCATGTGACGAATCCCTTGACGTTGTGAAAACGTTACCAGAATTTTCGGGTCAGATCGAGTCTTACGTATCGTGGCGCGAAGCGGCTCATAATGCCTATGAGTTATTTAAAACATACAATGGTAGCTCTAAGCACTATCAAGTAGTAACAATCATAAGAAACAAAGTTCGAGGTGCTGCCGACGCACTCCTCTCCTCTTTCAGCACGGTACTAAATTTTGAGGCTATTATAGCCCGATTAGACTTCACTTTTTTGATAAGCGACCAATCTACTTGGTGGAACAGGAGCTATCGACTCTAAGACAGGGTTCTTCCAGCGTACTGGAGTTTTACGGCGAAGTGGAAAAAAATTATTTTCTCTTGCAAATAAGACAAAAATGTCGTACGAAGTAACTATGCAAATGCAATTAATGAAAAATACAGGGCTGATGCCCGAAAGTTTTTATTTCTGGGCTAAAGAAGCCATTATGTGACAGACTAGTCGCGTCACAGCCAAATAATTTGCCATCTGCACTAGCACTGGCACAGGAAGTAGACGCGAATCATGAACGCTATGTGTTCGCTACTAGTTTTGTGAACAGGGCGGCAGACGCCACAAGAAAACCAAATAACGCTCAGCGGAACAACAACAGGGTTAACCTTGATAGCCAAAATAATAACAACAGGGAACCCTTTGCTAATTACAAGAACCCTCATTTCTCTAGGCAGTACAAACCCAATAGCGGGAATGAGCATTTTAGACAGGGGTTGGGCAATGAAAATTTCCGTCAAGGCAATTTCGTCGGCCGGAGCCGTCAAGAATTCAATCAAGGGGTACAGTCACGTCCAGAACCAATGGAAATAGAGCCGACTTCGTCTAGCTGGAGACAAAACTCAAAGTTCATGAGTCCTCGAAATGACCATCAGTTTCACAAACGCCAAGCGTCCTCGGAATGTCATACTGGTCCAAAGATTCAAAGCGTAAACCATTTGGGAAAGGTAGAGCCCAAGCATGAAGCAGGCTCAGAGTTGTCATATGAGGTGTTAGCTAAATCAGCAGTCGAAGAACACGAAACAGAAGAGACCAATTTTTTAGGGGAAGCTCCCTCCTGCCTTGGATCTCCAAAACACTAGCTGGGCAGGAAAGCTACATCGCAGGAAAGCCAAAAGCTACATCGGTCCTCTAGCGGGTCTAAAAGGAGTCAGGTCTGTTGACAGGAATTTCAAGGTAAAATCCATACATGGAGTTACCACTATTACAAAAAAATGTAAGGTACATTTACTGGGAGTTGTATCTTCTATCTTCGACGGTATTTTGGGTCTTGACCTACTCAATAGAGTTCACTTAAAAACTTAGTTATAACACGAATGTTATAGCTACAGTTCGCACTAGGGATAATGAACCAACCTACGCAAAATATTACCCGTATCCATTGGGTGTCGCCGATTTCGCAAAATCGGAAATAAGAAGCCTTCTCGAAAATGATACAATACGACCTTCGAGGTCGCCATACAACAACCCCATATGGGTTGTCGATAAGAAGGGAACTGACGAAAATGGGGTCAAGAAAAAAAGGCTTGTGATAGATTTTCGTAAGTTAAACGATAAAACAATTGAAGGTTCATATCCAATACCATATGTTGGGATAATCTGATCAAACCTGGGAAAATCAAAGCTCTTTACAACCTTAGACCTAAAGGCTAGTTTTCACCAAATCGAGCTTGCAGAGCGAGATCGCGAGAAAAAAACAGCATTCTCAGTCTGCAAATATGAATTCAACCGCCTTCCCTTTGGCCTAAAGAACGCGCCCAGCATATTTCAGCGCGCCATTGATGATGTTCTTGGAGAACATATAGGCAAGTACAGCTTCGTTTATATTGACGATGTTATAATTTTCTCGAATGATCCAGATGAGCATTTAAAACACATCGAAGCTATATTAAAAAGTTTGTTAGAAGCCAAAATGAGGGCTTCCGTTGAGAATAATGTTTTTTAAAACAGAACTTGAGTACCTTGGTTTCACAATATCGGGAAACGGAATAAGAACATGCCCACAGAAGGTCAACGCAATTCAAAATTTTCCTCAACCCACAACTCTAAGGGGTATTCGATCTTTTTTGGGTATGGCTGGATATTATAGGTGTTTCGTGACTACGCTAAAATTGCCAAACCATTAATCAACATCCTCAGAGGCGAATTTGGTAAAGTATCAGCTTCACAATCAAAAAAGATAAAAATTTCGCTTGATCAAGATCAGGTGGGGGCATTTAATAAATTAAAGCAAATACTTATTTCAGAGGATGTAATGTTAGCCTATCCTGATTTCCAGAAGGCTTTCAACCACACCACCGATGCGTCTTTTCATGCGCTAGGTGCAGTATTGTCTCAGGGAGGCAGACCAATTACAATGATTTCGAGGACGTTAGACAGAAAAGAAGAACATTTTGCCAAAAACGAGGGAGAGCTTTTAGCCATTGTTTGGGCCCTAAAGAGTCTGAAGAGTCTTGTATGATTTGGGGGACTTAAACATTTACACTGACCATCAGCCTCTGACTTTTGTGGTGTCAGACCGCAACCCAAACCCAAAAATAAAAAGATGGAAGGCCTTTATCGAAGGATATAATGCTAAGCTCCATTATAAACCGGGTAAGGACAATCTGGTAGCAGATGCACTGTCACGCCAATTTATAAATGCCTTGGAACCCGAAACGGATTCGGTTGCCGCCACTGTTCACAGTGAGGAATCTCTAACATACACAATACTGTCTTAAAACCTGTAAACGTGTATAAAAATCAAATCATTTTGAAAGCGGGTCAACATCCATCCAAAAGAATATTCGTAATTTTTGGAAACAAACTTCGTCATCTCCTTATTTTTCCCAACAAGGAGGCCACGTTTAAATTACTGGGAGAAGTGGTAAAAACCGATGTGGTTAACTGCATTCACTGTGAATTGCCTTTGCTGGCTCAGATCCAACATCAGCTAGTAACTATGTTCCCCAGCACAACTTTCCGTCATACTACAAAGTTTGTGACGGATATATTTAACCCAAACAAACAATTGGAGATCATAAACCAAGAACATAATAGGGCTCATCGCGCTGCCAAAGAAAACGTGAAACAAATACTGAATAATTACTTTTTCCCAAGAATGGAGAAGAAGGCTAAAGAAGTTGCATTGCATTGCAGAGTTTGTTTTAGGGCCAAATATGATAGGCATCTGGTAAAACACCCAATTGAAAAAACGCCTGTTCCAACAAATCCGGGGGAAATTCGCCATATTGATATCTTCTCAACTAATGCAACATACTTTCTGACCTGCATTGATAAGCTATCAAAGTTCGCCGTCGTGCAACCAATACCTTCTCGCATCATTATTGACATAAAACCACGCATTCTGCAACTAGTGAACCTGTTTTCGGGTACGAAAACTATTTTTTGCAATAACGAAAAATCGCTAAATTCTAATACCATAAGGTCTTGTCTTAGAGATAATTTCAACATTGAAATTGTGAATGCACCTCCCTTGCACAGCACGTCGAATGGGCAGGTGGAAAGGTTCCAATGCACCATGAACGAAATAGCTAGGTGCCTAAAGTTGGAGAAAGGGATTGACGACACTACTGACTTAATATTACTGGCCACGATTGAGTATAATAAAACTTTCCATTCTGTCACTGAAAAGAAGCCGTTAGATGTTTTCCACTCATACTCAGAAACAGTTGAAGAAAAACATGAAAAAATAAGGCAGGCCCAAAATATCACCCTTAGGAACCACAACAAAGGGAGGAAAGCAAGTACTTTTTCGGTGGGTGAAAAGGTGCTCATTAAGTCAAATCGGCGTTTGGGCAATAAGCTTATACCTTTTTACAGCAAGGGAAACGGTTAAAATAAATGGGAAATTAGTTCATAGGAATAATATTCGCTAAGAAAAAACGAAAAGTAAAAGTAAGACAAATTCTGTTCTCATCATTTTTGAAATGATGACTATTGAAATTTAGACTCTTGGCATCTATACTCCTAACGGATTGCAAAAGGATTATTTGCATTCGGACTACGTCCCAATTAAAGATAGAGACATTGTAATATGGGACGCTTACGGCTACCTGGGGCATACGACCAACCTATCAGCGTATGCAGAAACACTAGACGAAACTAACTCTGCACTGAAACTGTATCCTCAGAGTCACATGAAGAAACTTATGAGTGCTGATCTGGCACAAATAGATAAACTTCTCCGGACAATAAATGGTCCATCAAGACGCAAGCGTAGTCTGAACTTCTTAGGAACTACACTTAAGGTTATAGCGGGCATGCCTGACTTTGATGACTTTATGAAAGTTACAATAGAATTAGACAAGCTTAAGGACTTCATGAGCAGGTTAATGAATTAATAGATGTATTAAATAAAATCCTCAAGATCTAAAAAAAGGAGCGGATTGATACCGACCACCTTTACGAAATTCTTTTGGCTAGAAATAGAGCAATTATTTCTGATTTAGATAACATAATTTTATCAATAGCACTAGCACAGTAAGGATTGCTGGATCCTATTATTTTAGATAGTATTGAGGTCGCATCATTGTTAAAAAGCGAGTCTCTTAACAATTTAACCAAAACAGATTTGTTACTTGTCTCCAAGTTTAAAGTTTACCATGAGAATAATTTAATTCATTTCTTAGTTAAGTACCCTAGACCTAAGTTTATTTGTAGTAAGATAACCATTCTTCCAGTGGCACACGACAACCAGATGCTATCCTTACGAGACAACGCCGTCGCACTTTGCGGAAAGGACGCCTACTCAGTAGCAAATTGTTTGGGGACAACTATACCTCATCTTTTTCCTAGTAAAAAGGAAGCAGGACGCTGCAACGGTGAAAGCAGTAGAAACTATCCTCTAGACAACAATTAATAGGGCCTGGGGCGTTCCTAACTTAGGAGGGGGAAAGTTATCGTAAACAAATCCCCTGCCTTAATAAAACTTAAAAACGTATATTATGCACAAACAACAATAATTGAAACCAGCGCTTGACAAAATGCTGACGTAGCGTCTGCAGTTCTTCAGCCAACGGCAACTTATCGCAGCGATGTTTTCCGGCAGCGATCAAGTAGGGATAGCTTTAAGCCTTTATGTTTCTTTGTTAATTTTCAGTTCTAAATAAAGACTCAAGCAAATTAAACATAAATTTTGTTAATTTGTACAACATGTCGGTCCGACCGGCAGAAAAATTTTTGGTTTTCGTCCGACATGTCAGTCTGACTGTCCCATTAGGGGTTTCAGACGATCGTACATGTGCGATGACTTGGGCATGTTTGACGACATGTACGATCATAAGAAAGCAAATGAGACAGTGGGACCGACATGTCGGACGAAAATCAAAAAATTTTTGATTGGGGGGTTTCAGACGAACGTTTCACACAAAATGAAAAAATGAAATAAGTCGAACCGACTTTCGCTCACATGCACAACATGTCGGTCCGACCGGCAGAAAAATCAAAAATTTTTAATTTTCGTCCCACATGTCGGACCGACTGTCTCATTTGCTTTCGAAAGAACGTACATGTCGACGAGCATGCCCAAGTCATCACACATGTACGTTCGTCTGAAAGCCCTTATTTTTTTCTGCAAGTCGGACCGACTTAAGTCTTGATTACCCAAGCGTAACGTGAGGTGGCGCAGCGGGATGTAGCGTAGTGCGACGTTGCCTCGAGGATAAGCGATTACCGAAATCGTAATCCAACGTAGTGCAGGCGGCGTAGTGCAGGGCACTCATTTAATTCTAGAAGGCTTATTTACTTCTCCTCGTCAATAAAAGATTGCATTCTTTCTTATATAGTATTAAAATTTACAAAAATGTGAAGTTAAACAAATTTTTTCACTTGTAACACAGCTGTCGAACTACCAAAAATCGTAACGTTGCGTAGAAATCTATTTTCTACAGACTTCTACGCTGCGTCACGCCACGTTACGATTTCGGTTACGACTTGTACACATTTATCATTAAACAGATTTTAGCTTGACAATTGGCAACGTCGCGCTACGTTACCTTACGCTTGGCTAATCCAGCCTTTACTGCATTTTTTCATTTCATTAAAAGCGTTAGCAGGTGAACAGCAACGAAGCGGAACAAATATCCCAGCCAGACACCTAACAGCAAAATATGCCATATATATGGCACAGACATATGGCTTTGTACGTGAGGTTCATATAAAATTCTCCATACAATGTACGTTAGGATTGTTACGACATACGCACAACGATGTGCAGATTATATGGACAAATTCCTATCTGTCTGATCTGGCATCTCTGTCTTCCACACATGTTTTAGCCATAAGAAAAATGTTTAGCTGAACTGCTCACACCAACAGCAACTTCCATAAAGAATTTAATAACAAATTCAGCTGTTGACTTAAAAACGCAGCTAGCGCATGCGAACCGCTTTCCTACAGTAGCCTAGTGGTTAGAGCTCTGGCCTCTTATCCAAAACTGCCTGGGATCAAGTCCCACTCAAATAAAAACACAATTATTTTTTTATTTTTTATTTAATGTTATTTTTATATAAATGTAGTGAAAAAATGGAAAGTTATAAAATGTAGTATAAAAAGCAAATAAAAAAGAAACGAAAACATAAAACTTCATTCTATTCAATTATTTAAGAGTAAACAAAAAAAACAGCAGTTAATACAAAACATGCAAAATAAAAATGTTAATTTCCAAAACCATAAAAATCATAATATGTAATTCATTTATAAAAAACATAAAATTATATATACATTAAATTAAATAACAATTAGAGATCGATAGATAAGAAAGATTAATATATACAAAATAATATATACATAAAAAAAGTAAAAATAGAAAGATTAGTTTAACGCCACCACCATTGATATTAATTGTTATTAACTAAAACAAAAGTTGAAATAAGTTAGTGTTGTAGAAAATGACTGTCTTCGTAAACGCATTTATGCAATGCATCAGTGTGTTTTATTTTGAATGTGTCCGAACCTTATTAACCAAAACTGCAGAACTCTGGTGATATTCTTAAAAATAGCATAGTTGCGCAGTTTTGGCTAATCAGCTTTGGACCAATACAAAATAAAACGCACCGATGCATTGCATAAATGCGTTTACGAAGTCAGTCAGAGTTATATATAAGGTCTGTTCGCGTACTCGATTGAAGTAGGTTGAAGTTGCTTGAAAGCTTTATTTTACATGTAAATAAAGTACGAGTTTACATGTAAAACATCGAGTACGCGAACAGACCTAAAAAGTAAACCATATACATGTGAAGCTAGAAGAGAATGATAGCAAAACTGTTTTCTCAATTAGGATCTCAAAAATTAATCTCAAAAAAAGATTAGGAAAGCTTTTTAGGTTTGGTATTTAAAGTTATGGAGGTTTTATTTACTTCAAACAAATTGCAAATTATTTGGCTCTATTTTCATGTGTATATGGTTTCATGTGTATATGTGAAATAAAGTGTTATATATATGAAGACATGAATGGATGAAGGTGATATGTCGCATTTTTGGATTTTAGGTGTTCTATGCATGGATGAGGGTCACAAACAATTAACAATTAAACAATTTTTAAAACTAAAAATAACCATTTCAGTACAATGTGAAATTTTGGACTTAACCTATGTCTTCCATCCACTCATGTCTTCATATATTAATATAATACAAAAATTTTAAATTACTGCTTTCTCTTGGTTTCTTTACGCCATAGTGCTGCCTCTGCCTATACCGGTTATGGCTTAATTCCACGTACCTCCGGACCCCTTTGTGAAACTCCTGGACTCCTTCATTTTGGAACACTTCTGTAAGATAGTATTTAATGAAGAAAAAAATTAAAATAAGAATTAAAATCCTACCGAACACAGTTTTGTTAACCAATTTCATTTGGATTAACGACAGCTTCCCACATTTTCCGTCGAAATTGTATTGATATACCAATTCATCTGCAAATAAACTTCTTAGAACAGTGTCTACTGTTCCTGACGTTCCTTTTAATTTGAAAAGGTAGAAGGCTCACAGTGATTTTTTAAATGTACATATATTATAACATAAAAGTATTGTAGTTAAATTGCATATTGGACTTACCATTGACATTTCGTATTCCAGTCTTCCAAGGTTTTCTTCAACTTCAATATGCGTGGACATAGTTGATATTGGGAGAGTGGACGCTATCTCTATAGCAGTTTCATCGACTGCTTCTCCGGTCATGCGACAAAATGACTTGTGCATACGTCTCACGACAACTTTGCACTCGCGGATCATTGTAGTCTGCGCCATTGTCTCACTTCTTTGATTAATCTGAAAATTACAAATATTTATAATGCAATAATGAATTTACTTATCAAATAAGTATACTGACAATAAAAACATACTTTAAAATTAAACAAAAATTTTCAAAATGGGAATTTAACGCATTTGCGTTGTTACAAAACAAAATTTAAAACAAATGTGTTTAATTTGAACATAATATCGTTTCAAAAGTAAACTAGCGAATCTCAAATATTCTACTTTTAATTTCCAATGCAAATTCTATGCAAAATTATAAAGCTTTTTTAAAAACGAATTCTATAGAAATAATTGGGCCTATTCTTATTTTAAGCGGCAATAAAACATCATCGAATGGAGTAAAAATTTTGTATTCGAGGGGTCCCAGGGTCCCAATAAAACATCATCGAATGGAGTAAAAATTTTGTATTCGAGGGGTCCCAGGGGTCACTGATCACAAATCTGAAGTCAAAAACTTGGAAAAATTAAAAAAATGGCATCGAAAAATCTGATGTCAAAAACTCGGAAAAATTAAAAAAATTGCATTTAAAAAGCAGCGTTTTTTAAGATTATGTTTTCAAACTTTAAATGTTTACTATGAAAGTATATTTGAAAAATTTTTAAAATTAACTTACAATTTCTTTGTTATTTGCTTCCAATATGGCCAACCGGTTTTCAATACTTTGCAAACTTATATTGAATAAGTTTTGGTTTGCAAGTACTTTTGCTTGGTTTTCTAAAACCTTTCCAAGAAGGCTTGCCACGTCTGAAGAATTTACGTCTGAAAAATGTACGTCTGAAAAAAACTTATAAAAACAGTAATGCATGAGAGTACCTTTGTTGGTCGGAAAATTTATAATTGGGGCATTGAAATTTGCGCTTGTGTGGAAGACCTTACGCTTTGCATTTTTGCTGGTGCTTGCACTAGGGTTTTGGATTTCTAAAAAAATTTAAATTAGTTATTTGATAATAGAATAGAAAAGTTATAGATTACCTTCAACAAGTGTAATGGGGTCATCAAAGTTTATTTCGTCCACTGAAATTATAAAATTTAAAGGCGTGAATGAAATATAACTAAATTAAATTAAAACAATTAAATAAAACAAAATAATATAACAATGTACAACATTAAAAAAAGACATTCAGTTTAATACAAAAGGGAAAGAAAATGTGATGTGAGGGTAAACATTAATTTAAGAAATCATGAAAAACTTGATGTAAAATTGGAATTAATAAAAATTTATGAGAAAGTGGAATACAGAAATATTTATAATTAATCTCGCTTTTATTTATTTTTACTAAATCATTACAAAGGTCACTACCTAGTAATATTCCTAACCCTGAGTACATCCTGACTACCTTCTTTCTTAATTTCGAACACTTTAAATGGGCCGGTCTTTTGGCTAAAACAGTATCGGTCATTTTCTTTCTTAACATTTATATTGAAAGATCCTATTGGAGAAATTTTATGATATCCTAATCTGTCATTGTTTTTTTCTTCTAATCTTAAATAAAGCTGCTGTAAAATTTTATTAGGTTTCTTAATAATTTTTTTTAAATGCTGCATATAATTTTCAAACTTATATGCAGAAAAACTATCTAATGTTCCAAACTGTTTGCAACAATCTACCAAATGTAATAAGCCATGTATATTAAAACTAACTAAATGATTTCCGAAAATGTCTCCAAATTGATTAACAAACTCTTTTAATATTTCCTGGGCTACTATACATTCTCTTCTATACGTTGTTTCACAGGAAAGAAGTCTAATACTTACATGTAATAAGAGAAAATTGTAATAAACCTCGCTACTTATACTATCTTTTAATACGTATATTCCTAAATATAACAAAAATTGTCTAAACTCTGTCGACTTCCAATTGCAGAATTCATCGAAATTTCGGCAGACGCGACCAAATTCTGAAGGAATGAAATTAGAAACATAAGTTATTCGTTCCTTCATTTGTGATAAATTTCCAATTTTTAAATATAATTTTACTAACTTCTTTACTACTCCTAAGTCTACCAAGTGCATGGGGTCTAACGGAAATTGTGAGACCATACCAATTTCAGCCCTTTCTAATACATTTTCGTTGTGTAAAAAGAATTCGCTATGATGAACAACATCTACTCTATTCTTAAAAGTAATATCTGTTCTAGAAGACGAGACACTTTTAGAAAAAGAAACTCTACGATGACTGTAGCTACCTACCTGACAGCATTTGGGGCAACTATTCTTTCCTGTGAAAGACTGGACACCTGAAACAAAAGCTCGGGCTGGAGAGTCGCAACAAAAAAGCCTCACATTAAATTTTTTTAGTACTCCATCTACCTTTAGACCATTAGCTTTTAAAAGCACTACCTCGTCAGAAAACTCCTGTAGAAAGTCATTGGCATGACTAGGTTTTTCCATACCTGAAAAGCAGGCAATGGTAAATGGGCATTCTTGCGGAAATCCTACGATTGCCCCAAGAATTGGCCATAAAACCCTACTAGAACTATGAAATAGTTTCAAACCATCAATCCCTATATCAATTAAAACCTCACTACTATCTTTAAGAAAAGGAAACGAGTCAACATTAAAAAATTCCTGAACTCCTATGTATAAAAATTCACCTTCTGACATACTCTGTACCTCAACTTTCTTTCTATTTGTCTTAAAAAGACCCTTAGCTGATTGGGGCAAATCATCAATTCCTGATCTACTAAGAGCTTTAAGCAAATCAGAAACAACGTTATGTGAAACTTTGCTTCTGATTGCCCAGGACCTTAATTCTCCTAATATGTCTGCCTCGACTGGTTCATTGAAAATCACATCCCTATCATCAATCAATTCATCCCTATCGCTGCAACTACTATTTAAGTCCACGTCTGTATTGTCATTCACTTGCATCCCTAAGTTCATTTGAACTCCTACCTCCACTTGCATGTCAGATGCACTTTGTCCGCACTCTGTACCCACTGCTACTCCTACGTCCACTTCTACTCCTACGTCCACTTCTACTCCTACGTCCACTTGCATGTTAGATACACCTTGTCCGAAGTCTGTCCGTCCACTCACACCACCATTTTCAATCACTTCTGAACAATTTAATATTCTTTCATATTTTTTCACATTAGCAAGGAAAGCTTGCTTTTCTTTAGAAAGAATATTGTCAATTGTTCTTTTGCTCATTTTAATTCACTTTTCACTTCTTTATTTAATGTTTTAATTTGCTTTTTTGTTATAATTTAATTTGTTTTGTTCGAAACTTCCTTTAGATTGAACCGCTCAAATCTTTTGTTCGCTATTTTTTTCCTTAACCTCAGCTTATGTTTGCAGCGCAAAAGAGCAAGCTAGCACATGCAAACAAACACTTTCCTTGTTTGACATATAAAGATGTATTAGTGAAAACCAATTTTGGTTTCATTGTGTTTGTGAACACGTTAGAGCTGTCTAGCTGGGATTAGAGAAAATTTATATGAATAAAGTTTGAAACAATTTATTATTATTTATAATGTGGACTTTATATGATTTAAATACAAATTCTAAATGTTTGATAGTTTAAATCATACTTGATTTTAAATACAAATTCTAGTTGTTTGATAGTATAAAATCGTTTATTGAGCTTAAGGTCAAAGTTGTTGTCTCTGTGGAAAGATTCGTTACAACAATTAATTGTTTTAACTTTGACGTTAAGCTCAATAAACGATTTTAAACTATCAAACAACTAGAATTTGTATTTAAAATCAAGTATGATTTAAGCAATCAAACATGTAGAATTTGTATTTAAATCATATAAAGTCAACATAATAAATAACAAGGTCATTTAGAAAAAAACCTTAATCAAATGGTAGAGCTCGACCAAAGAGAAACAGCTGAAAACAAAATCAGCAAAAAACTAAAAACAACTTCAGTAAAAATGCTTTGTTAGTGGAAGACTTCCAGCAGGCTGTTGGACTCCATAAATAATAACATAAGCACAGAGACTAAAGTAAAACAGAAATACAACAACAATTGTGAAATTATGAAATTGATAAAAACTGATAAATTTACACTTCAAATCTTATCGCCCCTGTGGTGCAGTGCGCTATTGCGCTCTTGCACGGGTATCACAAAGATTTCTGATGTAGCCTTAGTACTTCCGAAATTTCAATAAAATCAGCTAGTGATATTTTTTCCTTTTCATATTGAAAAACTTTGTTGTTGTTGTTGTTTCTTTGGAAAAATTCGTTAGAATAATTAATTCTTCTAACTTTGACCTTTAGCTCAATAAACGATTTTAAACTATCAAACAACTAGAATTTGTATTTAAAATCAAGTATGATTTAAGCTATCAAACATTTAGAATTTGTATTTAAATCATATAAAGTCAACATAATATATAACAAGGTCATTTAGGAAAAAACTTTATTTATTTATAATGATTTAAATTTGATAAAAAATTTTCTAAATATAGAAAATTACTGTTAAATCATTAGGTTATAAAAAAATTTTCAGCCATTACCTATTCAGCAAGGTATTAAACACGAAAATTCATGCATAACTTTTAAGGATATAATAATTTTTACTGCAGTGCTTTCGTAAAAGGGAAACCACTAGTTTTTCAGACAAATTGTAAATATAAGAATAGGTATATCTTAAAAAGTTATGAATGGATTTTCATGTTTGATATATTGTTAAATAGTTACTTTAATTACTTTTCTTATGATACCCATGTTTTGTTAATTTTTTTCAGATTTGGATTTAGGAGGTTATAATCCGTATAATCTTGAAGTATACCAAATTATTTAATAAAATCTAAGAAGAAAAAATTCATATATTCGTATAAGAAAAGTCATACTCAAGCTGCTTCAGTACCTGCTAATGCTGTCGTTATTGTTGTTGTTGGTTTTGTTTGAAATCGTATCTGTTGTTGTTGTTGATAATATGTTTGTAAAATTTGCAAATATACACGTCAGTTGCTTTCGTTGTTGTCGTTTGTTATTGATTTTGTTTATTTTCAGCAAGATAAATAAAATAGAGAATACAGATGCGTGCAGCTACGGAGCCAGTATGTTGAGCTTTGAAAGCACTATTTATTCTTTAATTTTCATATGAAATATTTTTATTATACATTAAATTTTTTCCATATTAAAAATATGTATATATAAAATAACAATAAAATAGTTATTTCCATTTATTTAACATAACTGTTAAAAACTTTTATTTTAACCAACATAAACAAAACAAGAACATCAAATTCATCACTTCAAAAATCAAACGAAAATTTGTTATACAAAAACTTGTTTTTAAATAATTTATGGGCTTATTGCAAAAACATGATATATGTGGGTTAAAAATATTTTGAAATAATTGATTTCAAAGTTTTGAAGAAATTTATTTTTGTAGGAAGAAATGGAATTCAATGAGGAAATAGCCAAAATGTCTTCGTGGTTGTTAGCAATCATTGAACTATGTATCGAGCCTTAAAAAATGATTAATAAAACGAATTAAAATAGTTGCAAAGAGCATTTCTACAGTTTAAGGCAGATTGAACTGATGCATTTGATGTATTTAAATCTCCTCTGCTTACACTCGCCAAACTACAACTATTGCTTTCCTCTGTGCTCGTTGAATTTACTGCATGAAACCGTTGAAAATTGTGTAGCACAATTGTTGCCAGTACAACCTGAAAATATTAACAAATATTTGTTACTTCCATCTATATGCATATATTCTATACTATACTTTCTTGGCATTTGTTGGTGAAAAAGCCATACATGTTCGCAAAATTCTCCAGCGGGCAGTAAGAATACCTTAAAAAACATTTCAATAATGAGCACACAGTTCATAATATGTGTGTATTAATACATAAATAGTAATATTTCCTCACCGAGTGCTATTTCAATGCGTATTCTAGCGCTACAAATCCTCTTGTTGAATTGTTCTTTCCCGGCATCAGTGACCTTTGAATATGGTTTCATAATATTTTCCCGGAGAGGAAACGCTGCGTCTGCAACAAAAAAATACGGGATCCGGATTTCTGAACCTGGAAGATTGGCTGCTGTTGGAATATTAAGTTTTCCCTCTATTAACATCTTTCCAAAGTTCGAGTTTTTGAAGACTCCACCGTCGCTCTGGCTTCCGTAAGCACCCACATCAACCAAACTAAAGGCATAATTGCTGTCACAAATCGCCAGTAAAACCTTTTTCAGCGTAATTGTTAATTCATTACCATTTATTATATTAATTTATGTACTTACTATGCTGTTATATTTCTTGTAGTTGAAATATTGCGATCCAGATTTAGGTGGGCAGTTAATTCGCACGTGCTTGCCGTCGAGCGCACCTAAACAATGTGGGACATTGGTTGTCTTTTGGAAATCTTCTGCTATTTTCTTCCATTCTGCATTATTTGGTGGGCTAACATAAATTCCTGCTAGCACACTCCACAATACATCGCACGTCTCCAGAACAATTGACCTTGCTGTTTCCAAGCCAATCCTGAACTTCATTGACAATACGTGAAGAGCGCATCCATGGGCCAAGAAACTGGAAAATAAAGTAATTAAAAATTGAAATTAATGGAATGCATTCAACTCACTGCAGTGTTATATACAGTCTCTGCTCCGGCTCAATCGGCTTCCTGCGTGAGAACTTTCGCAGCCATGGCTCAATCAAATTCAAAAGAACTTGGGATTGTGCGTGGGTGAAACGAGTGGATTTCTGAAATAGTTCTGGATTTTTTTCTATTAAAACGTTCACCCCAGTAGAATAAAATCCATATTGAGCACGGCTTTTGAAAATTTCCCGATTTCCACTGCGGTGGTCACTTGAAATTAAATTTAAAAATAAAATATCCTCTAGAACATCTAATTCGTCCATGTTTTCGTTTTTATTTTTGACATTTGTTTGCCGCCTACCGCTTTTATTTAGGTATGGTGCTTAAGCGTTAACGTAAAGCGGCTATCAACGCTCCGCTCAACGCGCTGATTTAGGTTTGACTGTTAGTTTGTCGTCGTACAGGACAGCTTAAGGCGAATTTACACATTTCATTAAAAACGATGATAGTGAACGTTGAACGATGACAGTGAATCAATTTATAATTTACATTATTCAAAGTGTAAATTTGAAATTTGATGGATGATTCGGTGTTGAATGTCAAAATATATTCTCCGGCTGATTAATTTTATTGACGTTTAAAAAAATTAAGTAAATAAAAGCTATTCAGCAATTAAATAAAAAAAATATAAACTTTCTGCTTCAAATTAGTTAACACCTTTCAATCGTTTTTTAGTATGAATGACACATCAGTTCGGTTTGCTTTCACTTTCATCAAAAGCTGGAAGACCTTCTACTTCTTTCACTGTTCAGTGTGGATGACAATCATCTTCATTTTACAGATGAAACTCAATTTACATTTTACAAATCAGATGATTCATCCAAAGTGAAGGATGATAGTGAATCGTGTAAATTCGCCTTTACATGTACGTTCATCTGAAACCCCTATTTGCATACATTTGAAACATGCGTGTGACATGCTCCTAACTCGGACACGGACAAATTTGTTGTTGTTTTCGGGGGTTACATAAGAAATTGGAAATTAGCGGGGTTCACATGATCCTATATGTTGTTACGCCTGGCGTGATGGCCTTGAATTTGAAATATTTCAAATTCAGGATAACATGTTGTCAGTCGGCTGTATCGAGCGTTCGAATGGTCAAATACGAGGCTTGTCCTACAATGCGTGACAACATGTAGGACCATGTGAACCCCGCTATTGTGAGAGCTTCCTTAACCCGTGAAAACAACAACAAATTTGTCGGTGTCGGCTACGTGTGACATGCCCCTTAGTCCCTGTTTATAGTCGTCAAGACTTGACGGTCAAGTCTTGCGTTCGGCGGTGCGGGAATCGTAACAAAAGGGAAAGAAAAAAATTGACCGTACCGTCAATTCTTGGGCAAATCGTTTTGTGTTCGTTCGTTGTCCCGCTATTTTCAATTTTATTTCGGCGTCATCAGTACAAACTTGAGAAGGAAAAGGGAGGAGTGAAAGAAACAATTGACCGTCAACTCTTGACGAGTGTAAATTGAATCGTCAAGTTTAAAAGGGAATATGCAAAACTTGACCGTCAAGTCTTGACGAGTATAAACCGGGACTTAGCATGCAAGTACGAGCGTTTGTTAAGGCCCAGTTATAATAGACGTAACGTAATGTGGTTTAATGTCAATTGAACAGTGTGTTCTTTCACTTCATAGAAATAAAATATAAGGAAGTGGTGTTATACTCACACACACTATACGTGTGTAGAAGGAATTTTCGTCGCTGAGGAAGAGAGATAGAGCGTCGTTATTTGACAAAAGCTCTTCCCGAGCAAAAAAAAAATCTGTTTGTGAGGAAGAACATCTGTCAAAACACAAGTTCTGCTTCATGAGCGCATTCATTATTTAGGGTGGCAAGGGCCTTAATTTTTTTTTCTTATTGGGATAAGCTTTATAGTTATTTATTTGTTTACAATTTCTTTGAAAACTTGACATGAAATTAAAGTGGATTAGCAACCTAAGGTTACAAGCTATAACTAGGTATTTTTATATAAAAAACTAATTAAAAGCCCACAGTTCGAAAAAAACTGCACAAAACTATTTATTTTAAAAGAGTTTAATTTGGTATGTATTTTAGTTGTTTAGTTTTTGTGTTATTTTAATATCAATTAAATAGTTTATAAAAAATAGTTTTTTTAAATGAATTCTTCAAAAATCATTTAAAGTAACTTTTGTCGTTTCAGTCTCATTCTGAGTTCATGTCTTTTGCATTATTTTAGCAATGCTTTTCTCTGTAAAAAAAATTGGTAACGCGACATATTATATAACGGTGGTATATAAAAATTGCATAGTAAGCATACATCTAAAAAATAAAAAATAATTTACGCCTTTATTTACTACATAAATGAATGCGGCCCTGTTTGAATGTTTTAGTGTTTGTGTCAACTTCACTGTGTTTGTAAAATACTTCATTCCACTTCAACTACACCGCTTCCTTATATTTTACTTCTATGTTTCACTTATTGTTTCAAACAATACTTTCTTATACAAGTGATTATAATAAACGTAACGTAATGTAACGGGACGTAAAGATCCGTTCGATTTCGATTTCTACGTTACTTTACATTACGTCTGTTCAAAGAACAACTAAACATTGAGGTTAGATTCGATAATTGCGCTATTTTATATTGTTGAACTACGCTTTTTGTTGAGTTTTCGTTATTAAGGTGATAGTTTTATGTATCCACAGCTATGGATGACGAAGTTTTAATTGTACTTGTACAGGAACGTGCAATTATTTACGACAAACAACTGCCTGGCTACTGCCTATTATAATTGCTACAACGTTTTCTTACATTACGTCCCGTCACGATGACAGTTGACAACATTACGTTACTTTACATTACGTCTATTATAACTGCGCCTTTACCCCCTATGTAGGATGACAAGTCGGATCGTCCGAAACCTCTGATAAAAAATTTCCAACTTCGCTCTATTCCGCTACGTTTGATGATGAATTCTTTTCACAGCGTCTGCGAGTAGATAAGGTTGTTAATGCAGATTATTTTTAACATAGTTGTTCTTTGTGCTGAAGTGTAGATTGGTTTTATTAGTAAAACTTGGTATTCTTGTTTTCAGAAATTTCTAAGGTAAATTTTGTAATGATTGTGGTTATATATTTGGATATTTGATGATGATAAATACATTGGCCGTGCACCATTCCGACGCTTTCAGCTTTCGTGGGGATTTGGCTATCTGATTTTCATTAAAGCATATGTTGCTATGTATAATTAAAAAACAATACATATAACGATTTTTTTTTTTTAGAAGTTTAATGCACAGTACGCTGTCTTAATCGATCGCTATCCAAAATGATAGACCGATGATGTGACAGTTATTTAAATCAATAACATTTAACATGCATTTGTTGCTAGGTCTATCGCTGAAGGGAAAACTAAAATGGGTGCCTATCGGTATATGCAAGAATTGTATAGGAAGAAGCAGAGTGATGTAATGCGATACTTGCTCAGGATTCGCGTATGGCAGTATCGTCAATTGACAAAGCTCCATCGTTCTCCGAGGCCAACCCGTCCCGATAAAGCCAGACGTCTTGGATATCGGGCAAAGCAAGGATATGTTATTTATAGGATAAGGGTACGTCGTGGAGGCCGCAAACGTCCTGTCCCTAAAGGATGCACTTATGGCAAACCTAAAAGCCACGGTGTAAATGAGTTGAAACCTTATCGTGGACTTCAATCTATTGCAGAGGTAAATATAAAGTTCTGTTCTTTGCTGGGTTTAGTTATGAGATGAAAATCTGAATATTTTTTCGGGAAAGGGAATGTTAATTTTTAAGAAAGCAGGGTCCTTAATCTAATGCGATTCGAAAAGCAAATTCGAATAGAGTAATTCGCCTGATAAAAATATCAAATTTTTTTAAATGTGACATTCAAATATCTGCAGGAAAGAAATAAATTTTATTTAGGGCTCTGGGGCCCTACTCCGTATTGTTATGCGTAATTCAATGCGGTGCGCATTAAAATAGCAAATTGCACGTGGTTATCGCATATAGGAGTACGGATTATGCTATTCTGCGATTTTTTTTTTCTCATCGCAATACGGATAGGGCTCCTGTGTCAACTTGTAATTTCGAAGTTATCGAAAGTCTGTTGGTTGTAACACTTTCAACAGGCGATAATTGTGATAAAATATCACTTTGATTTGGTTGCAGTTATCTAGAAGCGAAGTAAATATAAAAGTATATTTACTCAACTAAGCAACTAAGCATGGTTTTATTGAACACTTCTGTGTTCAATAATGATTTTAAGTTAGTAAAATTATAAAAGAATTGGTTTTAATTAGAGTATATACATACATATATGGTAATCTGAGGTTCCCTTTTTTTGCCAAACAATGGTCTTTGCTTAAAATAACTAATTTATCATATGTAGCTAAAATTAAATTTTTTCTTAACCTTTTTTATATCTTTATTCACGTTATGCCAAGTATCAGAAAAAAAACTTGCGGGCAGTTGTTAAATGTCCGAAAATAACTTTGAGACGAAGCAAATCGCCTGTCGAACGAAAATGTTACAACATACTGCCACGTCGAAAACTTCGCTTCGACAGTGAAGTTACATGTCGCCACTGGTCTGAATATTTTTTTTTTTTAATTTTTATTAAATGGATTTTGGCCTCTTCAGCCTAAATATCAAAATCCAAGCTCGCGATTGGATTAGATTAGTAAATTTGCAAAATCTTTAAATTTTTTAGTGTGGAAGCTAACTTTCCCTTTTCCATTACAAGACCTGTTTCCAGCTTTCAATTAAAGCTTATTTTCCATATAAAAAAAACTGAAAAGTGGTATAAATAAATTTGTCGCGTTAACGAAACTTGCCATGTCAACATGGTATATCACTTTTCGCTACTTTGGGTGTGTGTCAATCGGAAACTTTTCAGTCGGATGATCAAGTTTTGACAGTTGGTGGAGTAATTTTTGGCATTTATGAGGTGAATATAATTGTCAAAATTTGTGCTAGCCCTAGTCCAGGGTTCGAGTGCTTGTACTTGCAACTTATTTCGTAAACTTGTAATAATGTAAACTTCAAAAACTTCAAAAACTTCAAAAACTTCAAAAACTTATAAAACTTAAAAAAAACTTTAAAAAACTTAAAAAAAGTAACAAAATAATAAAAAAAAAGAAAGTGCTTGAGTTTGTGTGTGCATGTGTGGGCCAACGATCTCCCGGTGCATCAGCAAGTGCAGCAAAGTTAAATTGGTTTTCTTTGCTGGTGAACGTCCTCCAAGTGCCACCACCAGCAGCACAAGCAAGTGCAGTGCAAAATTTGTTGCTAGCAACATCCTCCACAACATGGTGGTGGCACTTGGAGGACGTAATAAAATCCAATTAGCTTACTTGCCATTTTACTTTTATTTTCATCTGAAATCATGTTTTCCATTGCATCCAAATCTGATTGAATTTGAATTGGAAAGTGTACAAAATATTTAGGCCTTGCAAATATGTTTTTTGAAATTTCATCTATTTTTATATTTTGTTCTGCAAGTACACCAGTAATTTTTCCATCTGGTCACGGAGAGTACCTGTTTAGAGAGAGAGTAAAGTGTATATTATGTGTCAATATATAATTATTTATCAATATTTTATAGAGATAAAAATTCAGATGTTTTAACCTTTTAATGCAGTTATCTCATTCTTAAGCTCCGTGTTTTTCGAAAGAGAAAATTTCAATATATTATATAGATGAGGTAGATTACGAGATGAGATTATTTTGTAACAGATAGAATAAAGTCTTATGTTAATGTAGTCTATAAATGAGCAGTTTAGAAATTTAATTGCAAACAGATACGTGTTCGCGTATACGTAAATTAAAAATTATCTAACGATTCTATTAAATATTAGTTTAATCATTTTGACATTGGATAAAATAGTTCTTGAGTAGACTTCTTGACCGCATAAGTAGGACGTGTGATACATGATACATGACTAATATTTTTTTCAAATGAAAGTTTGTTATCAATAAATATACCCAGACACTTCAGTTATCAACAAAATTTATTTGATGGTAACCAAAATGTGTATATTTTTGATGAGAAATTTAGAAAGTCCATCAGATTCAGGTTTAGTAACATTAAATACCATTGCTTGTCTTTTTTTTTCGTTAAATCTTAGGGAGTTTCTGTTTGACCAAGCTAATGAATTATTAAGAAAAAAATTGTTATTTTCGCAACAATCTTTAAATTGGCGTTAACCAGAGAAAATCAGATTAATATCATCTGCGAATAAAAAATGTCAGACAATGGAACTCCAATTGCTTCTACGAAGTCATTTAAAAAGAGCATAAATGAAAATGGACCCAAAACGGATCCTTGTGGAACTCCACTTCTGCAAAGTTCTATTTCAGAGTTGCATCCAGAACAGCTAACAAATTCTTTTCGTTCGAAGCAGAGAACAGCAATGAGTATCCGACAGAATTCCGATACTCAAATCATACCCGAGTGTCGTGCTGTCCTCAACTCTATCCATACTTAATAATATGTGTAAAATACTTATAGGCATTCGGCTCATTAGGATTTTTCGGGTATAAGTACATTCTCATATCCGAGAGCGACGTGACCCGAACAACTTTAAGCCGTTTTCAATGAGTGCGTTGAGTAAGAAGTTTACAAAAGCGCTCGATCCGAATGTATTTTGAGGGTACTATGAGTACTGCTCCTCTGCCAACGTCTCTTAGCGTAAATTAGTTTTTTTGCGTATGCACTTTTCGTAAGTACTTGTCTGCAGGCCATGTGAGCTCTCATTTTTTGTTTGTTTTTTCTAGAAAACTCGATCTTGGTATTTTATTGTTACACTCTATAGAGAAGAAAACAACAACAACGCTTGTGATTTTGGTTTATTAGACATAAACAAAAATAAAACAAAATTCCGGCGGACAGTAGTTAAAAGTTGCAAATAAATACCAAAACTGATAACCTCTTTATGTGAATTTTTTTCTTTGCTTTGTTTAAGAATATTCTAACTAGCATGATTCCAAAATATTTATCAGAAATATATATAAATTTTCTGTGTTGACGCCTTAAAATACGATTGATGTAAAAATGTGGAAAAAAGTTCGTATAAAATTGATATTTTTCAAGAGTTATTACAGACAATTGAGAAAATGTACAAAAAGCATTATTGAAAAAGTTTTTTGCATACTTGAAATTTTTTTTTTATTTTTGCAATAAATTTCTTATGCAAAGTTGATGTCATATCATGACAAAAAACGTAAATTTATTTTTAGCAGAATAAAACATCTTGGGATGTCGACGATATTTTAAATAAATAAATGCTTTAATTGGACTTAAAGTTGAGCGATTAAAAAAAACTGACAGAATTTTTTGCGTCCTTGAACAACATTTGGTAAAAACAATGCGTTTCGAAGAAAATATAGATTGGTTTAGTCTCAAGGTTTATTACTATAGTCATTTGCTTAGTATGCTTTTAGGCATTTCTTTATTAAACAATCACTTCTTACGAAAGTGCGGCATATTACTATATAGGTATATTTTTTTATTTAAAATCGTTAAATTTTTAATGTAAATAATGACAGCATTTACCTACTAAATACGATAAATGGTTTAAAATGTTATAATTCTTCTTTTGCGATTTACGGAGTACTTAAGTATTTTATAGTGTTTTTCTCAGTCTATTAATTTGCAGTATATATTTTTTAAATAATAACAATTAAATCGAATTAGTAAAACAGTAATGTGATATGTATAAAGTTAAATTAATTCACATTATCTTATAGCTTACTATGAAACATTTTAATGAATTTCGCAATAAAATACTTTCAAAACTATTCAAGTATTCAAATTTCCTTGTCAAGAAATGTTCTTCAAACATCTTCAATTAGCTGAAAGTGAAATATATATTCTTTTATTCTAAACAACAGAATTAGAATACGTACATGGAGAAAATTAATTTGCTTGAATCATGCAAATGTTTTTCTTAAAAGCAAATCAGCAAAACTTTGCTCAATCACAATGTGATTTAAGAAAAAGATTGCTAAACTGTAATCACTCTTCGTGTATTTAGGAAAAAGCAAAATGTTGATTAAATTCAAGCAAAATTTTGATAAGTTATTATAAACTGAAAAACAAATGTTTTTTAATTCAAGCAAATGTTTGCTTAGTTATTGTAAATTGGAATAGGAAGCCGTGTATGCAAGCCATGTTTTTACGCTACACGACCTGTGCTCACTTTATCACAATGCCAAAAAGTATGATATCTTTTTTAACTGTTGATGGTATCACATTCACAACCAGCGCCAATTGTGGCAAAACACATGAGGTTCACTCCTTTTTTTTTTGGAATAAAAACGAAACTATAAGCTTTTTTGATGATTTTTTTTTTCTGTTTTTATAAAAAGCAAACAAATATCTTTGAATACTATAAACCAAACCACTAATATAAACAGTTTGAATTGGGAAAAACATGTCAAGTGGAAAAATTCGTATGGGAGGTGGGCAAGGCAAAAATACGTGCAATA
This sequence comes from Dichetophora obliterata, assembly GCA_963920525.1. NCBI lineage: Eukaryota > Metazoa > Arthropoda > Insecta > Diptera > Sciomyzidae > Dichetophora > Dichetophora obliterata. The sequence continues at coordinate 111,143,308 of OY986435.1, forward strand.
GAAGTTTAATTTCAAATATGCGCATGTGATTTGGCAACTTGAGGTTACAGAAAAATAAAAAAATACTTTACAAATGCTGGTTGCAGAAAATTAATGAAACTGCGTATTATTTTTAAGCCTCAACAACCTTACCTCATGCGCAGCTTTCACTGTGTAAGATAAAAACAAAAAGCAACACAAGAATAACACATCTGTTGGTATCTAAATGCTAAGGAAAAATAGCCCGAAACAAATAAAAAAAACTCGCTCACTATTTACTACAGCGCTCTTTTATATCTGTGGCAAATGAGCCGAGTGATTCGGCTACTTGTGTCAATTGTGAGTATTTCGACGTTCAAGTTTTGCATATTCTCTTTTAAACTTGACGATTCAATTTACACTCGTCAAGAGTTGACGGTCAATTGTTTCTTTCACTCTTCCCTTTTCCTTCTCAAGTTTGTACTGATGACGCCGAAATAAAATTGAAAATAGCGGGACAACGAACGAACACAAAACGAATTGCCCAAGAATTGACGGTACGGTCAATTTTTTTCTTTCCCTTTTGTTACGATTCCCGCACCAACGAACGCAAGACTTGACCGTCAAGTCTTGACGAGTATTAACCGGGACTATCAGCAAGACGACAACAACCATAAGTATTTATGAACCGAAAAAACCCGATCTTTCCCGATCCTACTTATGATTTAGGATACTCAAATTTATTTGAGCCGCCGCATTCTAGCTTCGTAGAAGATAATATGAGTCAAGTTGCGTGCGCTAAGGGTGAGTAGGTTTTTGTACTTATTTTTTTCGGATATATGAGTCTCAAAAAAGCTATCCGTTGTAGATCTCTGGTTCGAAGAGATACGTGTATATTAATTTACAGGCGCTTGATGAAAAATAAAATAATGTCTTTAATTTGCATATTAACTTGACATGCTATTGTTAATAGTGTCAAAAGCTTTGGATAAGTCAAGAGAGACAAATGCGCAAATTTTATTTGCCCATTAACTGTTTTTTCCTTCCATACTAATCGCCCCACTTTAACGCGTATCCTTTCAGTGAGCCCTAACATAAGTGTTGTAGTACTGAAACCCGTTCGAAAACCAGAACGTCATTGGCTTAGCTGATTATTTGTTTTTAAGTGAAAAGATATTTGGGTTTGTATGTATAACATATTCCAAAGCTTGTGGAGAGGGCCGGTAAAAATGCTGATTGGACGAAAATTTCCTAAATGAGTGGAATTGCCTCTTTTTTTTATCGAGCTACACGCGCTGTTTTCCAGCCATCTGGGAAGCAAGATGTAGTTAAGATAGTATTGAAAAGATGTAATAAATATTTTACAATATAAGAATATATAATTTTTATGAACTTAATTTGAAAACCAATTTACACCCGCCGAATTTGATTTGAAATGGCTATGAAAAGTTCTTGTTCACAAATATTCGCAAAATTGAAACCATTACTTGAGGAATTTTCAAGTAAAAAAGAAGGTGGATATTGATAATCACTCACTTGAGCAGAAATAAAAAAAATTATTAATGGCATTGGGGTCAATGCTGTAATTGTTATTTGTCTGTGCGTTCAAGCAACCATTATTTTTAAGAAGTTTCCACATTTCGGAACTGTCTGCATGATTAAATTTGTTACTCCAGAATCTAATTTTACATTTTCTCAACAAATTTTTAACTTTTTATTTATTTTATTTATTTATTCATTCATCTACCGGGTAAATACCCTTACAGATTACATAATTAAACTTAAATTATTATTGCTTATATTATATCTTAAAATACATTTATGTATAGGGGTTCTTAAAAATAATTAATGCAAGTGGCAGTTCAAGGTAATTAACCTGAACAACAAAGTGTATGATGAAACAAGAAATTTTTACAATTTACAATTTATATTATTTCATCTACTGGGCTTGGCCCTTACAGATGTTATAACAATACAATATACGATACAACAATATATGATAACATGATATTACATATATATCATTCAACAGATTCATTCATAAAAAATTTTTTAAATTAAGTCAATGTGAATTAAATTGAATTTACATATTTAAAGACATCACGCTTAAAGGCATCTCTAGGAGAACTGAAATCTAAATGATCACCTGCTTGATTGCAAAAATAAAGACATTTGAATAAAGGCTCATTGATACCGTAATTAGTCCGGTGAAAGTTAATGTAAAATAGGCTTCTTTCTCGGAGCAATCTTCAAGGAGCGCAAAATGGAACTTTGTTACGATAGTTACAGTAAATCTTCCAATTTATTTCACACATGTTTTCTTTATATGGCCCTGAAAGCAGCCATGTCGCGTAGGTGCTTTGCATCTTTAACTATTTGAATTTCATTTAAACTTCTATTGTAATATATCTGCTTTTTGACGGTGGGAGCACAATTATACAATTTGGAAATAGTAGTTTTTAACAGATCAAGCTGTGCAATTCTAATTTAGGCCCTTATTATGAGCTGCGTTCGATCTTCGACTGTGGTCGAAAGGCCTGATTGAACGAATTTGCATATGGTATTATAACGTGCTTTCGACAAAGAGTAGCGCTATTGTGAATTTCGTTCATATTGTTTGTTCACGGTAGTATATTTCTATCAGGTGATCGCTGTTTTATTACAACTAAATACAATTGGTTTGAAAGTTGATTGAAAAAAATAAGGCAAAAAAGTTATGACTATGACGAAAATAATTTCCATAAGATTCGACGCTTCGTCAGAAGAGGATGAAAGCTTGACGGAACTGGCTAGAAGTAGAAAACTGTTGAGCAATGCTTTTTTAGCTAATCTTAAGCCACTTTGCTGTTCTAACTGGTGGTCCTAAGCAATTTAATTCTGGCGTGAGTTCTTCCCATTTCTTTTTCGCATGAACTTTGGAACAAATATCCTTTGCAGTCAAAGTTTGCCTCCATAAATGAGACCAGTTTTTCTAACTGCGATTTGTTGCTTAGATCTGCATAAAATTTACAAAAACAGTTCAATATTAGTTTTTAGTCTTTAAAAAGGAAAATACAATCACAAAATACTTAAATTTTTAACAATTTTTGCTCAACACGCATCGCATCGAAAGCAAAATTCTATTCGACTGAAATTTCGATGAGCAACGAACATTTCGATAGGGTTGCACTGCTCATAATAAGAATTTAACGTTCGATACTCGTTCGATAACCAGCGAAGATCGAACGTCGAAAGCAACTCATAGGCCCTTATTATGAGCTGCGTTCGATCTTCGACTATAGTCGAATGGCCTGATCGAACGAATTTGCATTTGGTATTATAACGTGCTTTCGACAAAGAGTAGCGTTATTGTGAATTTCGTTCATATTGTTTGTTCACGGTAGTATATTTCTATCAGGTGATCATTGTATTATTTCAGCTAAATACGATTAGTTTGAAAGTTGATTGCAAAAAATAAGACAAAAAAGTTATGACTATGACGAAAATAATTTCCATAAGATTCGACGCTTCGTCAGAAGATTATGAAAGCTTGACGGAACTGGCTAGAAGTAGAAAACTGTTGAGCAATGCTTTTTTTAGCTTATCTTAAGCCACTTTGCTGTTGTTCTAACTGGTGGTCCTAAGCAATTCAATTCTGGCGTGAGTTCTTCCCATTACTTTTTCGCCTGAACTTTGGAACAAATATTCTTTGCAGTCAAAGTTTGCCTCCATCAATGAGATCAGTTTTTTAACTGCGATTTGTTGCTTAGATCTGCATAAAAGTTACAAAAACAGTTCAATATTAGTTTTTAGTCTTTATGAAGGAAAATACAATCACAAAATACTTAAATTTTTAACAATTTTTGCTCAGCACGCATCGCATCGAAAGCAAAATCCTATTCGACTGAAATTTCGATGAGGAACGAACATTTCGGTAGGGTTGCACAGCTCATAATACGAATTTAACTTTCGATACTCGTTGTTCGATAACCAGCGAAGATCGAACGTCGAAAGCAACTCATAATAAGGGCCATAATAAGGGCCTTAGTTTTTTTTTATATAGAAGGATCTTGAAACTGGTCTGCAAATTTAATTTTATCAATGTCACTGACTAAGAAATAATCGATAAACGAGGCAGATTTGTGGTGAACATCAAAATGTTTTGGGGAAGAATTATGAACGGATGATAGAAAACTATATCAACAAATAGCAACGATAGCAAATATCGTTCATAGTACTAGCTTTGTTTGTATCAAAAAGGTTTGAGTTAAAGTCGCCCATAAAAAATTATGTTCTACCGGCATCACAGATCACCAAAAATCTCTTTTAAAGCTAAAACTTTGCCATTTGGTAAATATATAACCCCAATCAAAACTTCCAAATACTTGGGTCTGATACTTGATGCATAACTTTTGACTTCATTTAATATGTCACGTAGACTGCAACACCCCCTCTAAGTGAAGTACGATCATATTTGAGCCAATAATAGCCAGCAGAGCTGTCAAATCGGCCTACATATTCAGAATTTTAAGTACAACTGAATAACTACATAAGAATGCATTGTAATGAATGCAAAATTGATTTATAAATAAAATTTTTAAGTCACATTCATTTTTAAAAAAAGATTAATTATTCATTTTAATTATTAATTATCGTTATTCAGAATAATAAATCGTTTTTTATTCATTTGAATGCTATTCACAAAGCATGCAATTCACAAAGAACTTCAGAATTTTCAATTCTCTTTTTATTCATTAATCGTTATTCATTTTTTATTCATTATTCTTTTGTTATTCATTATTAATTTTTTATTCATTTGTTATTTATTATTCTATTTTTATTCTTTATTCATTTTTTATTCATTATTCATTTTGGTCCCAAGCCATAAATACAAAATGAATTGTAATAAGTTTGGTCCAAGTGATAAATTATGTACCTATCTATCTTAGTGTTATTATTTTAGATAGAATACTATTGCCGTAGATAAGGCTGCTAAAAATTTGATGGCCAATGTGCCGTACTTAGAAAATTAAAGTCATATTTATTCATTGAAGACTATATTAATAATGATCTTTATTTCAAAAATATACTTATATTTACATCAAAAATACTACTTTTAATTATTACAATAAATTCTTAACTCCTCCCCACTATTCTATTTTCACATAGTTTCAAATGTAATATTTGGTAACTTTTGGTGTTTGCTTTTCATTCACTTCATCATTGATTCGGTGTTGAAAATTTATGCTGCGCTTGCACTTGTGCTTGCCCTTGAGTTGCTAATTAGGTTAGCTGGCCAGTGAGCGTATTGTTTACTTTTGGTTATGACGAAATGTAATCATGACCTAATGCATTCATTAAACGCTGTTTGTGACAAAAGAATGAATGAAAAAAAAGAAAACATATTTTGTTATTAATGTGTAGCGTACCGTTAGCTGGCTGTGCTATGATACTACAGAATAACAATTGAATAAAGAATAAAACAATTAATAATAAATAACACATGAATAATGATAAATGGATAATGATAAAAAAATTAATTATAAATAAAAAAATGAATAATGAATAAAAATGAATAATGAGTAAAAAAATAATAATGAACAACAAATGAATAATGAATAAAAAATGAATAATGAACAACAAAAGAATAACTGAATATTCTGAAATTCTTTGTGAACTTCAAATAAATGAAAAAATTTATTCATTATTTTTAATAACGAAAGTGAAATGAATAATTAATTATTTTTTTAAAAATGAATATGAATTAAAAATGTTATTTATAAATCAATTTTGCATTCATTGAATGCATTCTTATTTCGTTTTTCACTGATTCACTTTTGTGAATAAAGTCAAATTGAATGCATTCACAATATATTTTACAGCTCTGATAACCAGATACTTTGAGTTGATGGAAACGTGTGATTTAAGGGAGGGTTCTCCAGGATTTTTTTGTATTTGGCCGAAAAACAAGCAAAATTTGAGAATGGTTTGTGGGAAAATGAAAAGACATACGAAATTATGCTTTTGAACTTTGATTCGTGGTTTATTGACGAGTAAAAAAAAAAAAGATATTTGAAAAATTCAAAATGGCGGCTTGAAAATGGCGGATCTCGTCGACCTCTGCGCGCAAAACATCGACCTCCCGCGGACAGTGTGGGACCTCAGGTAGTGAACTGAAATGAGAAATGTATAAAATTTATTAAAATTGATAACATTTCATATGCCTGGAACCTAACTTCAATTAAGTTTGGTAAAAAAAAACAATTTTATGGACTTTCAAAAAAAAAATTTTAATTTTTTGCTTTTTTTTTTTACTTAGATCTCGTTTAAAAATTATAAATAAACAATTTTTTATGCCAATGTTAGGTTCCAGGCGTACAAAAAAGTATATACTTTCAAACATTCTTTGAATGAAGGAAATCGGATCAATAGAACAAGCCCTGTGCTGTTCGTTAGATTAGAAAACATGGTTCCGAGAAAAACGCGTTTAAAGTTTTTAGAAAGTTGGTACGCGCGCGTGACATGGGTACGTTTGACACGCTCTAGCTCGAGAAATACGCGTCGTATTGAAATATCCCTTGGCACAAACATTCTACATATATGTAACTTTCATTTTATGTAAAAAAAAATGGATTTTTTCAAAAAAATCCAGGAGAACCTTCCCTTAAGCCATGTTTCAGAAATGCCAAAAATATCTAAGTTGCCACCATCAAGAATTAATTTAAATTCATCAAATTTAGTTGAATTTATGGAGGGTTTTATGCTTTGTGCATTTATTTATATGTGCAATATTTAGATGTTGTTGCCGGTTTATCACATTTGTTTTTAAGACAGCATTATTACTTGCAATGGGACCGAGGTAAGTATTACATGAATTCATTTGAAGAAAGAAAGAATACGTAAGAATTTATTGGGAAAAAAAATTTAAAAATAAACAAGGATAAAAAATAAAAAAATTATATGAGAAATAAAAAATAAAAAAAAATATGAAAAATAAAAAAATATGTGAAAAATAAAAAATAAAAAATATATGAAAAATAAAAAATATATGAATAATAAAAAAAGTATATGAAATTTATTAATAATATTTCACTGAAATAAATATATATACTTATGACAGGCGGCAATTTTTTATTGAGAATTTTTTTAATAACGAAAACAATGAAACAAAATTTAATCGGCCATTGTACAAGATTACAGGCAAAGTGATGCCAATAAGTTCTTTAGAGGGATTTCAAAATTTTGACAGTAAAAAAATCCGGCCAATAACTCAAACGCCCTTTTCCCACAAAAAGGGCGAAATCACATCACTGATAGGACTTAGCCTGCGAGAGAATGAGATAGAATATATAGTGTAAAAACTGTTACGAAATTTGATGTAACGAAATAGTAAAAATTCGAAATGGTTCGTTCGAATTTTCAAGTTTGGTTTGCTGGGAATGTATTCTTAAATTATTCATAATATAGGGGGCATTCCACGTTAAGCGGACAAGTAAAAAATGTCAATGCTTCCGATTTTAGTAATATTTGATTATGTTTACCTATATACGTCTTCGATCCAGACCTATTTTTACAGTATATAGTCTGGTTAACGAACTAGAGGTTAGAGGTCTTTAGAAATTTGACTAACCGGCAGGTATGCACTTCTTTTAATTTCATTACCCAGTTTAAAAAGTTAAAATAAAATAAATCCAAGAGTCTAATTTATACCTTATATTAAGATTTTTAAATGCATTATTGGATTTTTATAAAAAGTAAACTTTTAGTAATGAGAATTTTCAACACAACTCTTCCCATAAATCGTTAATATCTCAATAAAAATGACGCGACTCTTCGTAGAATTTTCAGTATCAAGAAGATTTTACAAAAAAGCCAAATTTTTTTAAAATCTTTGAATAGTGTTAGATAAATGTTAAATACATCAGATAAATGGTGTTAAAAAGTGTTATGGTTTAGAACAGCGATCGTCAGCGCCTAACTCTTTCCATTCTTTTACAACTTCAAAATTTTCATGATTGCTGTAATTCACCGACACGTTCACAGCTGCACCGCAGCAATACAGAGCGTGTGTGTGTTGTTTTTTCTTGTCGTTGATAAATTCATTGCATGCTTGTTGGTGGTGTTTTTCTTTGTTGGTTCGCTGGATTTGAAGCATTAAATACTGTTGTTGGTCTGTGGGACGACCAAATCAAAATATTTGGTCTTTTTTCGCACAAACTGCTGACGACGCTCTCAGTTCTTTCCTGTATGAAATTTTTGTTTCTTTTTATTGTAAGGTTAAACGACTAAATTTATCGTTTATTTTTGTCTACCTTGCCTAAAAAGCTTAGAACAACGTCCTGTCCGTAGACTTCGGTCACGTTAAGTATATCAAATGACTGAGAATTTATTATTATTTTTTTAATTTTTATTTCATTCATTCATCATTCAGAGTACAAGGCTCTTATAGACTACGTAAATAAATATAGTTACAGCAAATATTTAATAACTTAGTTACAATTATATACAAAATTAAAACTAAAAAATTAAATAATCTTAATAAATAGATTAGAATTTATTTGTTACTAACAGAACATGTAATAAAAAAGACCATATTATCGTGTGGATACTAGTATTTCTCATTGAGTATCACGTGCCATAATGCTAAGAATGAGATGATCTTTAAAGGATTTACGAGAGACCTCTCTAAAGATGTCAGACATATTTAAGATTTTATTTGTATCATTAATGCAACGAGTTATTGGCTTATTTAAATTGTAGTTTGTCCTTTGGACTGACTCTCTAAAATAAAATTTGCTACGGACATGTCGAACTGGAGTGTAAAAATTTAGCATAGCCAGAAGTTCTTCACAGTTTATATTGTGATGGATTAGATCCCATATAAACAGAGCTGAGAAAACTTTTCGTCTTATTTCAAGAGGATGAAGATTAATAAGGGCACAACGAGTCTCATAGGAGGGAGTTATTGGCAGATTCCAGTTGAGCTTTATCCACACGTATCTTGTAAAATTTCTTTGAACAGATTCGATTCTTTTTGATGGTTGGAGAGAGAATGGGTTCCAAATGGTGGAGCAGTACTCCAATTGGGGCCTTACAAGGGATGAATAAAGGGTTTTCAGGGTATAAGGGTCTGAAAATTCCTTTGAGTTGCGTTTTAGGAATCCTAACATTGAATTCGCTTTGGTTACAATGAAATCGATGTGATCCTTAAAGTTCAAACTATGATCTAAGAGAACGCCTAAATCCTTTTTTGATGTTGTTCTACCTAGAGTAATTGAATTTATAGTATAATTCCAGATATAAGGAAAGGGAAATCTAGAAAATGAAAGAATCTGACACTTAGAAATATTTAGTGGAAGGTCATTAAGAGTACACCAGTTAGCTATAGAGTCAAGGTCTAACTGTAGTAGGTTAAAGTCATTAACATCCTTTACAGATCGAAACAACTTCAGATCGTCTGCAAAGAGAAGACACTGACTATGCTTTATACATGTAGGGATATCATTAATGAAGATTAAAAATAATAGGGGACCTAGGTGGCTCCCTTGAGGGACGCCTGATGTTACATGTTTAATTTCGGAAAATTTTTTATTTATTTTAACCTGTTGTTGTCGATCCAAAAGATAGGATTCAATCCACTTTAGTAGGTTAGAGTGGAAACCCAACTCTGAGAGTTTAGCGAGAAGTGTTTTATGGTTAACTTTGTCAAACGCCTTTGCGAAGTCGGTAAAAATAACATCAGTTTGGAATCCTTTTGAGAAATTGTTGATTATATAAGTACAGAATATATTTAGATTTGTGGCCGTCGATCTGCCTGAAACAAAGCCATGTTGATTTATCGATATAACATTTTTCAAATCAAAAGATAGTTTTTCGTATACAATCTTTTCGAAGATTTTGGGGATAGTTAAGAGTTTACTAATCGGTCTATAGTTGCATACATCGTGCTTAGGACCTGACTTGTGGATGGGTTGCAGATATGACACTTTCCATTCCTCCAGAAAGGTGCCAGTGTTTAAAGATGCATTGAAAATTTTAGTAAGTGGAATGGAAACCTGTGTAGCACAGGCTTTCAGCAGAATAGGAGCAATACCATCTGGACCTTCGCAAGTTTGGGATTTGAGATTAATCAGGGTTGATTCAACCTCTAATACACCTAAACAGAGGTCGCCGCAATCGAGGCAGGTGTCGGTGTTAGAAAACGTGTTAGATGGAGGCATTGAGGTGGTGTATACAGATTTGAAATAATCTGCAAAAATATTACAAATAGTAGTAACGTCCTCAGAAGATGAACCCTTATAGTGCATAGAGTTTGGAAGACCATTCGATTTTCTTTTATCGTTGATGTACGTCCAGAAAAACTTACTATTTTCCTTGAGTTTGCCCTCGATAGTTGCTAAATGTGACTTAAATAGAAATTTATTGAGAGTTTTAAAGGCTTTCAAGCTGGCTAGATAATGAGATTTTAGTTCATGATTTTCTTTATCGATTCTAAACTTTTTGTAGGATTTCTTCATTTTATTTTTTAAGTTAATTAATCTTCTATTAAACCACACTGGGTTTTTTGAGTTTCGTATTCGCTTTTTTGGGACAAATCTGTCAACTACTTCGTTAAGAATAGCCAGGAAAACTGAATACATCTCCGTTAAATCTAGGCCATAGAAGACACTATCCCAATAGATTGATTCCAAATATGAATTTATTTGAATGTAATTTGCACGGTTGTAGTCTCTTTTAAACTGCATTGTATTAGTATTGTTTTGATATTCAATAGCGTAAAATTCAAGCATTAATGGCACATGATGTTGGGTACTTTTAACAATTTCAAAAGACGGGCTTTCGATTGTTACAGCAAAATCATTATCTGTATAAATCAAATCAAGAATACGATCGAGATCATTAAATTTGTTATTTATCTGAACTAAATCAAATTGTGTTATTTTACACACTATTTTATATTATTTTATCAATTACTAGTGATTCCGATTCGGTTGACACGTTAAAAGGATCTAGATAATATTCATCACAAACAGGATTCCATATTAGGCTACTTAAATTAAAATCACCCGTTATTATCACATGTTGTGTTTGTTTTAAATTTTCGAGAAAACTCCGACAATTTTCTAGATGTATATGATATAATTCAATAGGGCTCTTAGGTGGAATATAACTTACAACTACATAAAGGATGAATTTATTTTTAAAGTTTACTTTAACAATTAGTTGATCAACATCGAAATTATTACCTAAATTTGAGTTAATATGAGACAAAGAAATTTGACAGCTGGATAATGTATTGCGAATTGCAATCATTACCCCGCCACCACGCGATAAGCCTGATGTGAGTGGGCAGCGATCTTTTCGAAATATATTAAATAAATTAGAATCGAATAGTTCAGCATTATAATGGTTTGCCGTCAACCATGTTTCGGTAAAAACTAATATATCGTAATGAAATGTATGGGACGAAATGAGTAAATTTTGTAGCTTTGTTCTAATCCCTCCTACGTTTTGGTAGTACATTGAGTATTTTGAGTTACAGAGACGGCGAATCAGCAGATGCAATATTATTTAAAAGTTTTTTGAAGTTCTTACGGTTGGTCTATTGTTTCTTTCACGAGGGATGAATTCATGGACGACTATACCAGCGGGCCAGAATGATTCCATTAGTAGAGTTTCAGCAATTGAGGTAGGTGCATATATCTTGAATAATGAGAAATCTCTCTCAATATATGTATTTAGCTTAACACAGTATATTGATGATGAAAGGTCTGGTAGCTTATTTGATACGTACGTATTAACATTTTTTGTAGTAGTAGTTAAAGCAAGACGAGAAAGAAAAATGTTTTTTCGTTCTATTCTCGGGACTACTACTAGATCACCAGCAGTTTGAGAAGAGCGGATCGTGTTTCTAGGCGACATGGCAGATGTTGAAGTTGATGAAGTAAGAATATTTTCCTCATGTGATGGATTATTTACACACACTGTTGGAAGAGGCGGTGTTTCAGCGCCAATTTCAGTATCAGCACTTGTACTCGGCGGTAGAATTTCTGGGCACTGCCAAGTGAAGTACACTAGGGTTCCCCATAGCCGCCGGTTTGTCTAGGAGTGTAGATGACGATGCGGCGGTGCCGTTTCTCGGCTCCACTAGATTTTTGACACTTGCTGTGTCTAGCTGAGACACGACTGGTGAGCTGATGAGAAGTGATGGTGACATATCAGTAGACTGGACTAACTGCGATGATATTATATTGGTGGTATTTGATGGAGTAAGGGTAAGATTCGTACTCTTTTGTTTAGATTTAGGAATCCTCTTTTCAGATTGAGGTTTATCTATTTTCTTTTCCGAAAGAGTGGTGAGTTTACAAAGATGTTTACATAAAGCGGAGTGATTTGCAACGATTTTCTGAAGGCGATCTAACTCTTCAGCGATTTATTAGAACTGTTGAATTTTAAATAACTTTAACAAAAATGTTGATTCTTAAAATCAGTATAGAATTTTATTCGCTAAATCGTAGAACAATTTTTACAACGAACTTTTTACAGATAAACTTAATAGACTTTTTACTGTTTCTTCAATTATGGTCTCAAGAAATGATTTTGATTTATTTAATGAATTTGATTTAATTTGTGGTAAAGGTTTTAATATGTAAGCAAAATGATGATATATATATATATAAATTACGGAATGATCATGTCGACAATATTCCTTCCTTAGATGTCTGATTGCTTAACCCATCATACAATGTTTTTTCGACTATAAGATACTACAATTAAATATACTTTCAGGAACGTGTTGGTCGCAGATTGGGTGGACTAAGAGTTTTGAACTCTTACTGGGTTGCTCAAGATGCTTCTTACAAATACTTTGAGGTAATTCTAATTGATACTCATCATAACGCCATTCGCCGTGATCCTAAAATTAACTGGATTTGCAAACATGTTCATAAGCATCGCGAACTAAGAGGACTCACTTCAGCTGGAAAGAGCTCTCGTGGAATTGGAAAAGGTTACAGATACTCGCAGACTGTTGGCGGATCTCGTCGTGCTGCTTGGAAGCGCAAGAACAGGCTTCATATGCACAGGAAACGTTAAACAAACTTTTTAAAACAAATATTTTAATTCAGTTTCATTCAATACTGAAGAATACATCAAAATAAGTATTAGAAGTTTGTTTAACGTTTGTTTAAAGAAACTGAATTAAAATATGCCTTTACTAATACTTTGTTTTTTTTTTCAAAGAATTTATTATCCTAGGATAAGGTTTGATGAAATTTTTTTTACTGAAATAAGTTTAAATTTCGATTTGAAAACAAGTTTTTTGTTAAGATCTTTTATCAAGAGTATTTCTTCGGCGTGCGCATACGGATTAACCAAATTTGACGCTGTGGGCTAGACTAAAATGCCGCCCTAAAAAAATAAAATGAATAATGACACGACCCTACCAACAAAATTACATATTTTTGACAATGAGCCCAATCGTGAAACTTTTTTCCAGGGAGTTGTAAGAGATAGTTTCCGTTTTTAAGATAAAGTTTAAAAAGTTTTTGGAAATTTTTAATGCAATTGAACGCCAATATTCATTAGTGCAAAATAAAAAATGAGAGGTCTATCTGCTATCTTAAAACCGCATACTCCCTTTTACAACTCCCGGGAGAAAATGTTTCATGATTGGGCTGAATATTTTATCGGCTAAAATCAAATCGGAATGTTTTCAGATATAAAACATCAATTAAATATGAGTTCGTTTGAAATCAGTAAATCTATATATATAAAATAGGATGTGTGTATGTATGAAACGTGTGGACTCCAAAACGGCTGGGCCGATTTTGATGAAATTTTCAGGTAATGATCATCTTGGTACGGTGGATAACATAGGCTATATTTGGACCCGATAGGTGGCGCTGGGGTGGACTTATATCGAAAATTTGAATTTATGGACCAATTTAACTGAAATTCAGAATGTATGTTCGTTTGATCATAAGAAAATAATTTGTGTATAAATGGACACGGTAGGTGGCGCTGGGGTGGACTTATTTCGAAAATTCGATGGCGTGTGAAATATATAAATACTTTTAATTTTATTTTATAACGAGGGGAGTAGCGAAGCACACCGGGTTCAGCTAGTCTTTAATAATTATATTGGCGATTGATACTCACCAATTGCAAGAGTCAGTCTGAACAGTTTCCTGTGAATAAAACATAGTTGATCACTCAACTCTTTTTGAGCTTTTAAAATTGCAATCAATATTTTGTTTTAATCTATTTCTTATTAAATAATCAATTTTAATTTCATTGATCTCCCACTCCGAGGGATCAAAGCTTATGTATATATAATCAGCCCTATTCAAGAATCGAAATTTTTATTTCGGATTCGTAATGAAGTATTCTACAATCCGAATCGAATTCGGACATTCGTAACAATGCAACTGCACATTCCGAACGTATCAACTTTTGACAGCTGTTTTTCGGATTTTTTTTATGAAAGCCTTGCCTCGACGGATTTGCTTACTACAAAAGAAAACAATTAAATTTTTATAGAATTAGGTCGTAAAATAAAACTTATAATTAATTTTTGGTTAATAAAGTTTAATTATTTTTATTTAAACCTGTGAATATGTTAGTTGAAATTTATTTAGTGCACTTCCTACGTTTCGTAATCCATTTCCAAAGGGTTGATGGAATCTCGCAATATTCGACGATTTTCAATAGATTCTCTATGTGAGAAATCTTCATTTTATTGTGCGAAAATTGCAATTGCAATGAAATCCATTCAAAATCACAGCTAAAAAATACAATGTTGATCAAAAACACTTCAGTTTTTAAATTTTTCTTTTTATTTATTTGTCTGCTGTTGAAACCAGTTGTTTTCGAACTCCCGAAAGTAAGTTCGAAAAGGGGAAGTTTCGTTCGGATTTTGGATTAGCAAATTTGTCGTATTCGTGGCCTAGCTTTACTTTCGGAAATTCATTACGACGGAATCTGGAATAGGGCTGAATAATAGAAGAATCGGCAGCCGAATCATTACGACCTGCACAAAAGTCTCAAGATAGTTTTACCTAACCAAATAAATAAAATATAACATCTGACCAGGGTTAAATGGAAATCTGGAGATTTTAAATGCCAATTTTTTTATTGACCATTAGTATTCATGATTGTAAAAAAAGAAATGTGATGTCTTTATCTGCCGTCTTAAAAATGAAAACTCCTTTTTCCAATTCCCCGGGAAAACCATTCAGAATTGAGCTTAAAATGAATACCTGTTCCGACAATATTAATCATTGTTTATTTACTGCTTCGATAATAGTTTCTTTGCAAGTTGCAGTCGCTTTTTTCGGAAGATTTAACGGGGCTAAAAAATTTTGTAGGACGACCTGAATTTTGAAAAACAATTGCCCTTATTCTTGTTGTCACTTCGCCTATGTGAGAATTCTCACACTCGTGTCACGTCACTAGAAATCTGGTATTCTTGTCATGTGACGCGAGTTCGTGAACTACGTCACATGATAACAAGATTACCAGATTTCTAGTGACGTGACACTAGTATGAAAACTCTCACATAGGCGAGGTGACAACAAGAATAATGGCAATTGCATTTGGTTACATCTTTCTTTTTTTTAATCTTAGAGTATTGGCAGCCACTAAGCCATTATTTTTACTTTAAGTTATGACCTCATTTCGTAAAACAAATTCAGTTACTAGCGTTAGATTTTTTTAAAGGAAAATTTGAGAATGAGTGTTGCAATTCAAATGAATTTGTCAGACGAAAAAACCCCAAATGTTTTACAAAATAAGGTAATTAATTTAACTAAAGCTTCACTCTAAACGACACGATGGAAATTTTATAGAAAAAATATTAGTTATTTTTTAACTATTTAATTAACAAAATAAGTACTCTGTAAAAAATTGCTGTTGCGCCATCTGCTGAGGAGTAGAAAAAATATATAAAACACCTTGGCATTGTTAAAAGCACTGAAATAGTAACCCACTGAACAACATTTACATTATTTTTAATGATAACATTAACGAAATACTTTTTTATATTAAGCAAAAAAACTAAACGTTATATAATTTTTGCCAAAATTTGCCGGTGTGGGCTCGAGCCCACTCGCTCCCTAGGGTTAATCCCAGAGATAAAAGATGGGAAACTCCGTTCGATTTTACGTTAAATTGGCTCCAATACTAACAAAACATTTATAAGTGGTCGTAAAATCAACGGAAAACAACCCTGGTTTATAATAGATTGAAGAATTTCACAATTTACGTTTGAGGTCCGATAACTGTAAAACTGCATATTATTGGAACAAAATGGGTAACAAAAGGTATATCAAAAAAGACTTCGGAAATGCAATGGAAAGCATCCCTGAATAATCATGGTGAAATTATCTTAGAAAAATAACACCATAGGAATAAGTTCAAACAGTGTTGCCGTTAGAAAAAAATTTATGGATACTTTTTTTATACTCATATGAATGTATGTTTTATTTGCTAAAATTTTAAAAAAAGGCATTTCTTTAAATTCAACAAAAACTTAAGGAAAAATTATGACATTAAGACATTTTTGGACAGTACTTTTTTATCAAAAAATGTATTAACGCAACCTCTTTACGAAGAACTTTACAATTTTGTGATCAATATATGAAGTCTGCTTCATAGCACAGCTGCTGCTGAATGAAGTTTTTCTAATGTAAGTCTTACTATAAACGATAAGACTAGTAGATTTTTTTGGGAATAAGTTAAGGTATATTATTTTGCAAAATACTTAAAAACGAATAATTTTTAAATTTAATATAAATAAAGGGCAATAGCAACCCATTTTATTAATATGACACTTAACTGAATAAGCTATTAAATTACTTTTTTATGTATTTATATATTATTTTGTATCATAGCTGTTAAATAATTATTACTAATCGTATTCATTAGCAATTCGATTTTTTGTTTAAATTATAAAATAATTGACTAAGTAGAATTCTTTCCTGTTTATAATCGTCATATAATTATAAAAATCGCAAAATAATTACGACTACTTTAGATGTCGAAAATAATCAAAAAGGATTAAAAGTAATCAAGAAAAATAATCAGAGTACTTTTAGAAATTATGTTTGAAATTATTATGTATAGCATTAGCAGCGGTAACAGAGAAGGAACCATGAACCCAAAGTTCATACTGTAGCTCCCAACACTTTTGTTAATAAAACTGTTGTCGTATAACTGTAATTCGTTAACTGTGTTAACTGAAAAAGCCGTAACAGCGTATGGGCGATTTCAGTTAAAAATGACTGGTTGCACTTCACAATCTCACCGTTGAAACGATGCGAGTCGACCTCAAACAGAATCAAAAATAATTTCTAAAAGTAGTCGGATTATTGTTTCTTGATTACTTTTTATTCTTTTTGATTATTTTCATAATTCCAAGCAGTCGTAATTATTTTTTGATTATTTGTAATCGAAATTAATTAATTTAATTAATTAAATTAAATTAAATTTAATTAATTATCAAAAACACCTCCTTCAAGGATTATATAATGATTATAATTATTTTTAAAATAAAATCTAATTGTTTATTAATCGTAATCGCTATTTAACAGTTATGTTTTGTATATTGTTTTTGTATAAATATCAAACTTTTACAATTAATGTAATAAACATAATTTATAAAAAATTTTAAATTAGCACAAAATATAACAGACTGAAGTACTGAAATGTACATATGGGCAATTCCACCAAATGGTCTACCGGGATAATAAAATTAAAAGTTATTCAAATCACATTAATGTAATATATTATTATACAAAAATAGTCAAATTTTAATAAAACGAAAAAATTTCACATGTATATACTCAACAGTTTACGAAAAACCATTGCAAAGTGGCAAATTGTAGTTTTGGATCATTTTAACATTTTTAGTTGCTCATTTTTTTTTAAATTTCCTTCGTAAAAAGAGACTTATGTGAAATGAAGCTTATTATAAATAATCTTTCTAAGAGCATAAGTAATCTTAAATAAAAGAGACGAATCAAAAGAAATGAAGAGTAACGGTACTTTTTGGCTTATCTCTACTACAAATTCTATTGTCATGTTCGACACCGTAAAGAAGCATTAGTTATCAGTAGACCAGAAATATTTAAACAAAGTGCATCAAAGTAGGCGTACATATAGCATTTGCAGTAATTATCACTATAAAAAAAAATCGGGTTGAAAAAATAAAAACACAATTATCAGTAGCGATTTGAAGTTTGTCACGTTCGACACCGTAAGTGTAAATTTGGTTTAGATATGTACGTATAAATAGAGCGATTTCGGGGTTTTACGAATTTCATCATTGGACATTGCTTACGGTAAACAGCCCATCGAATTCGCAAAAAAAAATAATTTAAGTATGTAGAGCATTGTACGCTCTGCTCGAATTTGAAATTCATGAAGTCGAAATCGCTCCACCATAATGTATATATTTATATAGATGTGTTTATATATTTATTATATGCAGATGAGCGAAAGCCGTAGTGCAAAAAACAAAGAAAAATGCCAAAAATGGAGAGAAGGTATAAAAAAAAATCCATTAAAACTAAAAACTTACCTATTAAAAAATAAGGAGAGAATGAAGAAAAATAGAAACAAGTGGAAACAATTGGCTGAAATGTAAACAGACATTGTATAAAGCCGTGAAAAAAGTAGAGAATGCACTTCCAAGAGACATAACAAAAAAATTAAAAGTTCTCGACGTTTTGAACGAAAAATATGTAAATAACAATAATGACAAGCAGATTAGCCAATTCAACAACAAGGTCATGGAGGCCGTCAAAGATTTTTATATTAACGACAATATAAGCGTACAATCTGCTGGAAAAAAGGACACTATTATATTAAATGGAATAATAGTTCCAAAACGCTTCATGCTGATGACGGTGCTTGAGGCCTATCAATTGTACAAAGAGGAGTTTGGAAATGAGGCAGTTGGCAAGTCGCTCTTTTTTAAATATAGACCAAGCTATGTTCAATTGTCGAGTAAGATGCCGCATAACATGTGTGTTTGCATGTATCATGCAAATTTCGCCTTCTTGTTAGAAGGTTGCGCAAAATTAATACAGAATTTTCCAACCGATTATCAAACCTTCTTAGAGTCCGTTTGTTGTGACATTTCCAGTGAAAAATGCATGGCAGGCAATTGCGAGAAATGCGTTTTTGACATAAAAGACATAGTTCCTCTTATCTATTTATTAAATATGGAAGACGATGTGAACTGGCGAAATTGGCGAAAAATGGACAATCATATAGCCTTATCAGAAATCGTTGGCACTTTATCAGACCTCATGTACGAACTTCAAGCGCAGCTATCTTCGTTTAAGTTTCATTATTTTATTAAAAGAGCCCAACAGAAACATTTTGAGGAAATCAAGAAAGGTTTACGGCCTTTCGAGCTAGTAGTTCAAATCGATTTCGCTGAAAATTACCGCCTTACAACTCAAAATGAGGTGCAGAGTGCACATTTTAGCTACCGGCAAGTAACTATTTTCACCTGTGTGACTTGGTTTTTGGGAGAGGCAATGTCTTTCGCCATCATCAGTGATAAGCTAAGCCACAGCAAAGACGATGTTTTTTGTTTTTTGATAAATCTTTTATCAGAATTTAAAGTCCTGTATGGTAGCCTATCCAAAATTTTCATATTTTCTGACGGATGCAGCTCGCAGTTTAAAAACAAATACATTTTATCGAGCCTTCCTGACTTTATGCAAAAAATAGAATGCAATTTTATGCAATGGAATTTTTTCGCAACATCGCATGGAAAGGGTGCTGTTGATGGAGTGGGTGCGGTATTAAAAAGAAAAGTTTGGCAAATAACTAAGTCTAAAAATGTGGTTTTATCGGACGCTCAATCATTTTTTGAATGTGCAAAAAATAACATTCGCGGCATACAACTATATTTCATATCATCAGAGCAAATGGAGAAGGAGTCCCTAATATTAAATGAAAAGTGGAAAAGTGTAAGAAGCATTTCAGGTATCCAACGACTGCACAGCTTTTCTTGCGATGGTCGCCAAATAGAAGCAGCTGCTACTGGATATTCTTTAAAAAAAACAATTTAATGCAATACATTTTTTTATTTTTTCATGTATTTAAAACTTTTCTTTAAAAATATATTAAAAATCAAATATGAAAATACACATACAGTTCTTTCGTGATGGCGTTACAAAAAATTTGTCTAATTTGTATATTTAGTTGTATAATATATATATATATTAGGGCGGGTCAAATTCTGGCTCAGCGAAATTCGTAAAATACATGTAATTTCAAGACTTTTTCTCCACTACAGCATATACAAATACTGAAAAAAAGCTGTGCGGACTTTCGTAAATAGATTCATACACATACATTCATACATTCATATTTTATAATTGAGAACAAAATCTATTTACGAAAGTCCGCACAGCTTTTTTTCAGAATTTGTATATGCTGTAGTGGAGAAAAAGTCTTGAAATTACATGTATTTTACGAATTTCGCTGAGCCAGACCACCAAAAAATTCGTCCATACAAATTGACCCGCCCTAATGTACATATATAAAATAATAATGTTTGCGTTCGATTCGTCAGTGCTCAAATCACTTGTGAAAAACGACTATTAATTTAGCTTTTACTTGTCCAATAGTTGGCCACACTTTTGTGTTTTGACAGATCACTTTGAAGTCTGCCAATAAATTAAATTGAAATGAAAGCAAAAAACCAGAACAAAAAACAGCTGACTGCTTGAAAATATTTAATTTTGTTTTCGTACTCACCTCACAGGATCTATTACATTTTTCCTTATCCCGTACACAAACCAACTAAAAAATAAGAACTTGGCAACGAAACTTTACTAAACTCAATCTGCAATTGACCTTTTCTATGCTCAACTATCTGACGACTTCGTTGTTGTTTTCACATACAAATTTTGAAATAAGCTACATTTATTGAGAATAGGCTGGCGAATCGAACGCAGCTAATATTATACCTAGTGTGTGAATATTTTAAATATTTTTAGGATTTATTTTTTTAAATGTTAAAATAATGAACAACGATATTTAAACTTTAAAGGTATATTGCAACACTCATAAAAAAAATCTTGATTATGTTCAAAATGCTGCTCAATTAGATCCTTTCGAAGAAAGAGCTTCGGCGCTGTTGTTGATATTTACTCTTCCATTAATTTTTTTTAAGTTAAAATAATGAACAACGATACTTAAACTTTAAGGCATATTGCAACACTCATAAAAAATCTTGATTATGTTCAAAATGCTGCTGAATTATAGCCTTTCGAAGAAGCGCTGTTGTTGATATTTACTCTTCTATTTATCTTAAAAATTGAAACCAAGAATATAATTAATTACTAAGAGTTCAGCTATGGCCGGGACTAGAAAAAAAAACTGAAAATTGGCAGAATGACGCGCTTTTGAAATATAAGTTTAAAAACAAGGTTTTTTACTCGTTATTCAGTGTAAAATATACGATTTTTTGTAATTTTGATAGCGAAAGTCAATGATGTGAATAACGGATGATTCGCTGAATAGATTCGCTACATCACATTGCCGAAAAAAGTAGTTTTGAGATAAATGAATGTAAAGAGAGTGAGTATGTATAATTCTGCTATGCGCTCGATACCTTCTAAAACGACTGTAGAAGCGTAGATAACGTCAGTATCCTTAAAAAATTTAACAGTAAATTCTCAACAACTATAATTTTGAAAAATTAAGAAGAAAACGAAGAAGAAATTTTTAGACAACCGGCGCCTGCCTTAAAAAGAAACATATGTACATTTCAGTACTTCAGTTATATTTTGTGTTATTTTTATATTTTTATAAATTATGTTTATTACATTAATTTACAAGGTTTGATACTTATACAAAAAACAATATACAAAACAGCTGTTAAATTACGATTAATAAACAATTAGATTATATTATTATATTTTAAAGGAATTAAATTGCAAGAATTAAATTGCAAGAAAACAACAACAAAAACAACTCTGCGTATGTTGTTGCCTTCTTAAAAAACTTACTTGATCTAAAGCTCGCAATTTAATTCATGTAATAATTTAATAGATCATAAAACTAATTATATTTTAAAAACAATTATAATCAGATTATCCTTGAGGGAGAGGTTTTTGATAAGAAATTGATTAAGATTACAATAAAAAGTATAAAAAAGAATAAAAAGTAATCAAGAAAAAATAATCTGTCTACTTTTAGAAATTATTTTTGATTCTATTTGTGGTCGACTCGCATCGTTTAACGGTGAGGTTGTGAAGTGCAACCAGTAATTTTTAACTGAAATCGCCCATACGCTGTTACGGCTTTTGCAGTTAACACAGTTATACGAAAACATAATTAGGGTTTTCACAAGCTGTCGTATTGTTGTATGTCGTATTGCATTTTCAATAAAAAAAATACAACAACTGTGAACATACCCTAAGGGTTTATTTTGTTGTATGTAGTATGAATATAGCTGACTGAATAAACAGACAGATGATTGGAGAAAATAAATTTTTTAAAATGCCTAAACAAAACGAAAAGAATGAAATAATAGGGCTGTTCCCGTACCTGCTAGTTTGTGAAAACTTTCACTACTTTTTACTAATTTCCGTTCCCGTGCACCAAAAGCTTGCAAAATAGAGTGATAATCAGAGAGTAAAACATTTCCCTCCTTGAGAATCGTTGCAAGTTTCTGCTACACAAATTTCGTTTAGTAAAACCTTGCAAGTTGCCATGTGTTGACAGAAATGTAAAAATTTTGCGCTAAAACCACAAAAAACAGAAGACAAAAGGAAAGGAGGTATCTCCTTTAAGATTTCATCTTCATATTTATCAATAATGTCAAACATTTCCTCATCACTATCACTTTCAGATTCACTTGAAACAATAAAATTAAATTAATGCGGCTTATTTTTCAGATATATTCGAAATCTTAAAAAAAAATTTTTGGTCAAATTTACAACATATGTTCTCGACGTTTGATTAAAAGTTGCAAGTTTTTACTAAAAAGCGTTAGAGTACTTTTTGCAACTTTTGCAACAGACTTGATCTTGTTATGAATCAGAAAGCTACGTCAAAACTTTCAAGAAATTAAATTTCCTCTCCAAACATTTTCCAAAGAAAGAACAGCACTGGTGAAATACGACAAACTGTATAAATATCAAACGCTATTGTAT
The DNA here is from genome assembly GCA_963920525.1 of Dichetophora obliterata. Taxonomy (NCBI): domain Eukaryota; kingdom Metazoa; phylum Arthropoda; class Insecta; order Diptera; family Sciomyzidae; genus Dichetophora; species Dichetophora obliterata. The sequence goes on from OY986435.1 coordinate 111,166,428, forward strand.
TGTTGTAAATCAGTTTTATATGAAAGGTAACAACAAAAAATTTACAATTGTTGTGAAAAAATATGACAATACAACAATACGACAGCTTGTGAAAACCCTAAATAAGTTTTATTAACAAAAGTGTTGGGAGCTACAGTATGAACTTTGGGTTCATGGTTCCTTTTTTGTTACCGCTGCTAATGCTATACATGGCTTGTAAAGCATTTTTTAATAAAAAGAATACTTGACATCCCAAACGAGTTCAAGCGAACTGTACAATATATTCCTGCCTAGCCGCTGCAATTGGATTCAACGGAACAATTGAATTTTATTAGTGATTATCGTGACCATAACATTAATGATTTTATGTTTTTAGTGATTGTGTATTTTTATAGTTCTATATGTAAACGTAAAATCTGCATTTGATGTAATTTCTCAAAATGTATGCATTAATTTATCTATATTTCCCATTTACACACTGGGCTATTGTATATATGAAAGTAACACGTCATAGTATACAGTATTTTTAGTACTTGTATATGTCTCGCCATGTACAAGCTGTCGTTGTCTCTTTCACCCATATGTTTTTAGGACAATCGTCACACGGAAATGTTAAAATACTCCTTGAGCAGGAGTAAACTATTCTGTAATAATATTGTAGCCAAGTGGCTTTCGATTATTAATTTACTTAATAGTGTAACACACCAGGCAGGCCATACATTACAGCCGCTAAGTAAACAAATAGGTAACTACTTATATATATATATTTTGTAATATCGATTAATTAAAGACTCAATAAAATACTACTGCTTCTTATTTTATGAACTTTATTTTAAAGTACGGAATATTTTGTAAAATTTTATTCATAAAAAACAGATGTGTGTCATCATTAAAGATTTTCAAAAAAACAAGAAATAAGAAAAAAGTGCTTGACAAAATTAACAGAGCAAATGTTGTAATGCATTTTTTTCGTTCTTGTTTTTTGACAATCTTTGTTTAATAATTAAACATATCTATGTTTGTTTATCAAAAAAATTTAAGAAAATTTTTAGTAGCTTAGACTGAAATTTTTGAAATAATTAAAAAGAATCAAATATAATTTCTAAACGTAGACGGATTATTTTTCTTGATTACTTTTAATTCTTTTTGATTATTTTCGTCATCTGAAGTAATCGTAATTATTTTGTGATTGTTGTATATAAATTACGATTACAATCAGAAAAGAATTGTACTTAATATTAAAATATAATCGCACATTTTAAAAATATAATCGAATTGCCAATGAATATGATTAGTAATAAATATTTAACAGCTATGATACAAAATAGTATATAAATACTTAAAAAAGTAATTTAATAGCTTATTCATTTAAGTGTAATATAAATAAAATGGGTTGCTATTGCCCCTTATTTATATTAAATTTAAAAGTTTAAAATTATTCGTTTTTAAGTATTTTGCAAAACAATATACTTTTACCTATTTCCAAAAAAAAAATCTACTAGTGTTATCGTTTATAGTAAGTTTTGAATAAGAAAAAATTCGTTCAGCAGCAGTTGAGGAATGAGGCAGACTTAATATATTTATAACAAAATTTTAAAGTTCTTTGTGCAACCTCTTTACAAAGAACTTTAAAATGGATTTTTTATCGGACCTCGGAACGTAAGTGGTGAAATTTTTCAATCTACCATAAGCCCTAAGGTTGTTTTCCGCTGATTTTACGACCACATATAAATGTTTTTTGCTAGTATTGGAGCCAATTAAAGTCTATGTTAGGAGTTGAATCGTGTAAACAACAATAGTGAAAACCAATGTATCGTGATTTATCGGATCAAACGTGATACATTCAAAACTATCATCACTATTGTTTTCACTACCCTTGACATCGGCAATCGTAGATGATGGTAGTAACATAATTTTTTTTATATCATACAAAAATTTCAGGTTTTTTTAAAATTAATATTTTATTATGTTGACTTTATATGATTTAAATACAAATTCTAAATGTTTGATAGTTTAAATCCTACTTGATTTTAAATACAAATTCTAGTTGTTTGATAGTTTAAAATCGTTTATTGAGCTTAAGGTCAAAGTTAGAACAATTAATTGTTCTAACGAATTTATCTAAAGAAACAACAACAACAAAGTTTTTTCAATATGAAAAATCAAGTATGATTTAAACTATCAAACATTTAGAAATTGTATTTAAATCATATAAAGTCACCATAATAAATATAGAGGTCATTTAGAAAAAACTTTAATCAAATGGTAGAGCTCGACCAAACGGAAACAGCTGAAAACAATATCAGCTAAAATTCTAAAAACAACTTCAGTAAACATGCTTTGTTAGTGCAGACTTCCAGCAGGCTGTTGGACTACATATTATAACATAAGCATAGAAACTAAAGTAAAACAGAAATACAACAACAAATGTGACATTATGAAATTGAGGAAAAAATGATAAATTGACGCTTCAAATCTCATCGCCCCGATGGTGCAGTGCGTTAGCGCGCGCTTGCACGGGTAATCACAAAGATTTCTGATGACGCTTTTAGCATAGCAGAAATTGTACAATAAAATCAAGCTAGTGATTTTTTCCTTTTCATATTGAAAAAACTTTGTTGTTGTTGTTGTTTCTTTGGAAAAATTCGTTAGAACAATTAATTGTTCTAATTTTGACCTTAAGCTCAATAAACGATTTTAAACTATCAAACAACTAGAATTTGTATTTAAAATCAAGTATGATTTAAACTATCAAACATTTAGAATTTGTATTTAAATCATATAAAGTCACCATAATAAATATAGAGGTCATTTAGAAAAAACTTTAATCAAATGGTAGAGCTCGAAAAAACGGAAACAGCTGAAAACAAAATCAGCAAAAATTCTAAAAACAACTTCAGTAAACATGCTTTGTTAGTGCAGACTTCCAGCAGGCTGTTGGACTACATATAATAACATAAGCATTGAAACTAAAGTAAAACAGAAATACAACAACAAATGTGACATTATGAAATTGAGGAAAAAATGAGAAATTGACGCTTCAAATCTCATCGCCCCGATGGTGCAGTGCGTTAGCGCGCGCTTGCACGGGTAATCACAAAGATTTCTGATGACGCTTTTAGCATAGCAGAAATTGTACAATAAAATCAAGCTAGTGATTTTTTCCTTTTCATATTGAAAAAACTTTGTTGTTGTTGTTGTTGTTTCTTTGGAAAAATTCGTTAGAACAATTAATTGTTCTAACTTTGACCTTAAGCTCAATAAACGATTTTAAACTATCAAACAACTAGAATTTGTATTTAAAATCAAGTATGATTTAAACTATCAAACATTTAGAATTTGTAATTAAATCATATAAAGTCAACATAATAAATATAGAGGTCATTTAGAAAAAACTTTAATCAAATGGTAGAGCTCGACCAAACGGAAACAGCTGAAAACAAAATCAGCAAAAATTCTAAAAACAACTTCAGTAAACATGCTTTGTTAGTGCAGACTTCCAGCAGGCTGTTGGACTATATATAATAACATAAGCATAGAAACTAAAGTAAAACAGAAATACGGCAACAAATGTGACATTATGAAATTGAGGAAAAAATGAGAAATTGACGCTTCAAATCTCATCGCCCCGATGGTGCAGTGCGTTAGCGCGCGCTTGCACGGGTAATCACAAAGATTTCTGATGACGCTTTTAGCATAGCAGAAATTGTACAATAAAATCAAGCTAGTGATTTTTTCCTTTTCATATTGAAAAAACTTTGTTGTTGTTGTTGTTTCTTTGGAAAAATTCGTTAGAACAATTAATTGTTCTAACTTTGACCTTAAGCTCAATAAACGATTTTAAACTATCAAACAACTAGAATTTGTATTTAAAATCAAGTATGATTTAAACTATCAAACATTTAGAATTTGTATTTAAATCATATAAAGTCAACATAATAAATATAGAGGTCATTTAGAAAAAACTTTAATCAAATGGTAGAGCTCGACCAAACGGAAACAGCTGAAAACAAAATCAGCAAAAATTCTAAAAACAACTTCAGTAAACATGCTTTGTTAGTGCAGACTTCCAGCAGGCTGTTGGACTTACATATAATAACATAAGCATAGAAACTAAAGTAAAACAGAAATACAACAACAAATGTGACATTATGAAATTGAGGAAAAAATGAGAAATTGACGCTTCAAATCTCATCGCCCCGATGGTGCAGTGCGTTAGCGCGCGCTTGCATGGGTAATCACAAAGATTTCTGATGACGCTTTTAGCATAGCAGAAATTGTACAATAAAATCAAGCTAGTGATTTTTTCCTTTTCATATTGAAAAAACTTTGTTGTTGTTGTTGTTGTTGTTGTTGTTGTTTCTTTGGAAAAATTCGTTAGAACAATTAATTGTTCTAACTTTGACCTTAAGCTCAATAAACGATTTTAAACTATCAAACAACTAGAATTTGTAATTAAATCATATAAAGTCAACATAATAAATATAGAGGTCATTTAGAAAAAACTTTAATTAATATTTTATCTTGAATACGTATGAATTTTAGAAATTCTTGCAATGAATGCAAGCAGTCAAAGCCTTTCCAACGATATCTTAAAAGTGAGGATCGCATTAGAAGTAATGAAGTTATTTCAACTTTAGTGAAAATAAAATAAAAAAATGCACGAAAAACAGCATTTTCTTGAATGCTATTGAAAAACTTTAAAATTTTTTGATGCAGATTAGAGGAGCCTTTTCCGGCTTTAAATATCTGACAGTTTCTTTTTCTTTACAACTTTCTACCAGCCAATATATTTACGAAAAACATGATTTTTTGAGGTTTTTGCAAAATGTTTTAGCTCACTGGCGGCTATCCGAACAGACAAAGTATTTTGGGAATCCTAAAATAGATCAAGGTTATTTTTGGAGGGGTACACATGGAAATTTTTTCTAATGGAATTCGAGGTTCCTTAATATATTTACTTGCATATATAATATATAAAAAACTAAACTTAAGAATGAAATTAATCAAAAACTTATATATTTGAATTCTGAATAAAAAAAATGGGTAGATCCAGGCTACGGTCCTAGTTTAAGGTATTATTGTATAAATATTTAACATTTTTTTTTAGACACTGTCTTCATATTTTTTTGTATTTATTGCAAATTATGGTTGAAAAGACTTTACAAAATTAATTTTTTTTAATTTATTACTAAAGTAATACATTTGGCTGATCAACGAGTCTTATTTTTCATTAGAGAGTTTTGTTCCGATTTTATTACAAATATAACCCTCTAATGATAAGCACCGTTCTAATTCTATGCTAGTTGGAGAAACAGTTTACGATAATTTTAAGCAATTTGTAAGTTTCGATCACAATCGTCTTCACCACAAAACAAAATAATTTCTTAAGTGAGAATATCTGACATTTTTTAAATACATAGCTGACTTCCCGATGATGCAATATCTTCTAAAACTTTCCAAAGGCTTTGCTCAAGTAATTCAGTTCCCAACAATCTTTTTCAGCCTAAATAAAAGGTTTTTCTAATTCCTTATTCATTTCAACTTAAATTGAAATGGTTGCATTTACATGAATATTTGTAATAAAATTTTTTTATAAAAATCCCGGGATCCTGGAAAGAAAATCCCGGAATTTAAAGGGGCTTAAATCGTCTGGGATCAAAGGATTAACTTCCCTAATATCAACATCTTACCTTTCGATCGCGCATAGAAAATAATTTTTTATTTTCCGTTTTGGCATACAAGCACAATTTGGCTAGTCAAGTATATTTGCCTGTCCCCTACAAACATTTACTATCGCAGAAGCGTCGCTTGCGAGCGTCTAAAATACGCAACACCATCGCCAGCGAGCTCGCATTCTGATCGCCAGCGAATCCTCCGTTGTGAGCAGTTGGTTCCTTGCAAGGGAATCGCGAAAAAGAGTTGCGGCCGAATCGCGTTGAAGGCTCGCTAGGAAATCTCTAAAAAGCGTCGCAGAAGAGTCTTTGGGGGGAGCCTTAAGCGATTCGCTTAAAAGAATCGCAGGCGAGTCTCCTGGTAGAGTCTAAAGCGATTCGCTGAAAAGCATCGCTAACTAATCGCCCTAAAACCATTAACATACGCAGAAGCGTCGCCAGCGAGCTCGCATTTTCATCGCCAGCGAATCCTCCATTGTGAGCATTTGGTTCCTTACAAGGGAATCGCAAAAAAGAAAAATGCGACCAAATCGCATTGAAGGCTCGCTAGGGAATCTCTTCAAAGCGTCGCAGAAGAGTCTTTGGGGGAGCCTTACGTGATTCGTTAAAATGATACACCGAAAAAAATTGTTTTTTTTTAAATGAAGATCTGTTTTCAACAATAAATTTATTAAAGCATTATGAAATTAAAAATAAAAATAGTTCAAGATAATTATAGAAAATGAGAGATTTGAGTCTTACTCTACATATTAAACATAACATACATATTACATATGAGTATTACACATTATGAAATGAAAAATGATAATAATCCAATTTAATTATGAAAAAAAAAGAATTGAATTCTACTTTACATATTATGGTGAAATAAAAATGTAAGACCAATAAAAAAAAATAAAAATTATGTTTCGAATATCATAAGATTCAATAATAAAAATATTATTAGCTGATATTTTGTAGTCTTTTGGTAATTCTGTCTTTTGCATGTACAAAATGTTGTTGCAGTATGGAATTGATTTTAGATTCATCAGCCGTTACGAATTTTTCGTGGGACAGATCTAAAAAATATGATAGTTGGAGAAGCAGATACAAAACATAAACAAAATTAAAACCTTTTATAACTGAAATTAAGAATAATTTCTGTGCGCTTAGTTTTTCTTTAGTCCCCTTCCAAGAAAAATTGGTAGCGAGGTCATCTGTTGCAATTTTCTTCACAGCAGTCCTTAGAAAATATGAGAGGTCGTCTCCACCGACTCTTGATATTTGCAATTTCTGTAAGGTAGAATATTGAAGCTTACAACTTTATGTAGAATGGTCCAAACATACCAATTCAGCGAGTAAGTCGACATTTGTTTGCAAATCCTTATCAAATTGGAGAATATCCTCGACAGAGTTCAATGGTAATGTTGGTAATATTATTCTATTACGTTCAGTTGAGTTGAAAGATACTTTTTTTAGCTGGCGGACCTCATTTCGAAGTGTCATTACTTCTTCTGTTAACCTTCCAATCATCTGCTTATGACTCTCATCGCGTGCTTTTGAGTCATTTTTAAGTGTTCGAAGCTCGTCAAGGATTTCAAGTAGTAGTGGTGAGGATTGAGATGTGCTTTGATGTTGTTTTGATTGCCCTATTAAGATAAGTCTATATTAAAATACATACCCAAGGGCGTAACCAGTGAGAGGCAGTTTTCCCCTACCCTTAATTTTAAAATGTTCAGATATTTTTTAATTTCTTATCGAATCTTGTAGGAGAAGGATATTTAGTTGTCAAAAAACCCCCAATATTCTTTTTATTTTTATGTCTTTAAAAACTACACTACAATATTCCGTCAGGAAAAATTTTCATATGTAAATATGGAAATGATATCTTACCAGGCAACATATTTTGGTAGGGGTCGAATCGATATTGACTATTTGTTACAGGAGAATTTGATTGAAGTTGCGTATAGTGAATATTCATAGAAAGTTGATTGTTGGATGAATTCAACTGTTCAGATGATGGAAGTTCTAAATTTTAGTTTATTAGTATTGCTGAACTACATATACAGTATATCAAAAAATTACTAACACCCTACTTCAGTTTTTGAAATACTTTATATTTTTTTTTTTAAATGGCATCACAGAGTATGTATATTTTTAAAAATTAAGAAGCATATAAATTTTTAATGAATTCTGGTTGTGTTTTGTGATTAAATAAAGAACTTGTTTATTTATGTTTTAAACACCAGTGCAGTTATTTTTCAACAAAAACTTTTGATAAATCAAAAATTGTATAAGGGTGTTAATAATTGTTTGATATACTGTAGGTACAAATAAATAAAAATTTAATGCGATGATAACCAATTTATATAGTTTATCGATTCGAGAAACTCCATATTTTTCTAAACTAACATTTTAAGAGCAGAGTTAGGAATGGAAGGGGGTAATAGGTAAGGAAATATTTGCCTTCTTACTTTAAAAAAGAGTTATGATTAATAATGGTTTTCACCGCAATTTCGAACAAAAACTTCAGATGTGTTTATTACCTGCATTAGCGAATAGTTGCTGACTATCCATAGTTTCGTGATGTGACATATCGGCAGATTTAGTGAATAAATGGTACAAATTACATTGTTTTCTCGTGAAAGTTTTCCAAACAAATTATTTTATGAACAATGTCTGTGCAATTAAACGAAATGTTTTCTGCAATTACTAGCTCCTTGGTCCAATATATATGAAATTGATCCGAAGAAATAGGTTCTTGAAAATACGGTTCCATGTTTTTTATTATTTTTCCTTCGAAAAAAGGCAAATTGTTATTTTGTGTTATTTTATAAATTTGAATAATGTTGTTGCCATCAAAGCAGTAATTGTTGGGTTTTTTAATAGCAAGAGAGATATCATCGAGTTCAACACTTGAAAAACACCCGTTTTTTAACTTCCCGAACTTAAAACTTTCTTTCCTTTCGCAAATATTTATGTTCTCACATAAACTTTTTTCCACTTGCCGATTGTAAAGTTGGGAAACCACATTGTTGCACTTTTTCAGACTTTTTTTAACTTTTTGAAGATGGTTTTCGAATTTAAATGCATTTACGGCATTCAATGATCCAAAATATTTTGCATCATCGTGAATATGAAGCAAGGAATGAAAGTTTGTAGTTAAAAAAGACAAGTCATACAATTCGGGCATTTTTAAAACAAAGTTATAGAGCATATTATGAGCACATTCATTGTTTATTGCACAGTTTTTTTCATCTAAAAGGATTCTCATTGCCAGTGATAGATTTAAAAAATGTATATACCGTTCGTGGGATAAAATAGATTTCAAAATAAAGGGGCCTGTATATAGCAAAAACTGTCTGAACTCAGTGGCCTTGAATTTGTTAAGTTGGGCTAGTGATCTTGGCTTTCTGGCAAATTCTCGTGGAATGCAGTCTTTTAAATTAACCAACATTGCGGAAAGCAACGTGATACTTTCCAAGTCCAGGGAATATTGTTCACCTCTTGTCACAATCCATGAATTCAATAGTGTTCTGGTGACACCAAGGCACACAACGTGCATATAGTCTAAGGATATTTGCTTGATCATGTCTATTTCAAGACTTTCTATTATTATAGGGCTTAGATCGTGATGGTGTTCTGGCTGGGCTCTTGATCGGAATGAATAATCAGTTCTTGCTTCGGACTCTTGATGAAGTGGGAAAACCATGCGATTCTTAAAGCTTTCTCCTTCCTGTGTACATCGTGTGCAGGAATAGTATCCACTGTGCCCTTTTGTACTAAGGATGAATGCACGTGCTGGAGTATCCATTACAAAGGACCTCAATATGACTGGAAAACATGTGTTTTTAAATTGAAACCCATCCCCGATAAGGATATGTATTTCAGAAACGAAATCTTTCAAAAATTCACTAGCATTCTTAGGCTTCGAATACCCTTCGTAAGCTCCAATTAGAAGTACGTCTGTTGTGCCGACAACACTAACCAAGATTGGCCACACTTGCAAATTGGAGCTTTTGCACAGCGGTAAACCATCAATATTAACATCCAGTGTAATTGTGTTTTCATTGAAGTTTGTTGTGCGTAGAAAATCAGTCAGTGCATCTTTAATGCCATAGTAAAAATACTTACCAGGACCCATGTCCGTGGTAACAACTTCTTTTGGCGTTCTCTTAAGAGTTCGAACGTCTTTTGGAACATATAAACCGGAGTCTTTTAAAATTACTAGAAGCTCATTGATAGCAATATTGCTAATTCCATGTTTGATGGACCAGCCGCAAATTCTTTCTTTAAAAATGTTTAAATTGATCGTGGTTTCATTAACATTTTCTGGTAATTGCTCAGAACTATTGTCCCCATAACTATTAATATTATTTTCTTCAACATTTTTAAAAGCACTTCCATTTTGTTCAGAAATGTCAACAGTATTCACAAACTCATCGTTATTGTTATTTGCACTCACTTCTGTCGCACTCGATTTATAAATATTTCTTAACAATTTCGATGCTTCTCTCTTGCTAATTCGTCTAATTTCTTTGGTAGACAACATTTTTTAATTAATTTTTTACTTAATCCTTTTCCACTTCACTACCCGAACTTTTTCCAACCAATTTATTTTTACTTCTTAAATTATACCGCGATCTGCGCGCGTTGACAACATATTCCGAAATGAATGATTTGAAAATATTTCCTTCCAGAAATTGTTAAAAACCTGCTTCAAATTCGCGGAAGAGGCGTTAGCAGATCAAATAGCAATTTATCTTCCAACACACATATAGGCGATTCGCGGAAGAGGCGTTAGAAGATCAAATAGCAATTCATCTTCCAACACACATACAGGCGATTCGCGGAAGAGGCGTTAGAAGATCAAATAGCAATTTATCTACCAACACACATATAGGCGATTCGCGGAAGAGGCGTTAGAAGATCAAATAGCAATTTATCTTCCAACACACATATAGGCGATTCGCGGAAGAGGCGTTAGAAGATCAAATAGCAATTTATCTTCCAACACACATATAGGCGATTCGCAGAAGAGGCGTTAGAAGATCAAATAGCAATTCATCTTCCAACACACATACAGGCGATTCGCGGAAGAGGCGTTAGAAGATCAAATAGCAATTTATCTTCCAACACACATACAGGCGATTCGCGGAAGCGTCGTTAAAACCAACTTCTCTTCCAACGATCGTCCAAATGTTTGCAGGGATGCATGCATACCCATGTTTTGCAACGTTGAATTGAGTTTAGAGCTATACATGCACACACATGCAGGGACCGAAAATAACTGTTATTTTACAATTTTCATATGAAAAAGCACAACGAAAAAGTTGCCGGAGGACTTTTTTAAATATACCATTATTATCGTAACGGCAGCAGCCTCGCGAATATTAAACGCCTTTTAAATTTTTGGCTGTTACTATAAAAATTAAAATTAACTGTTATTTTTTGCCTTTTATTTTTTCGGGCAAAAATAACTGTTACTTTTGACTTTTATTTTTTAGGGTCAAAAATAACAGTTATGTTGTGCCTTTTATTTTTTCGGTCAAAAATATCAGGCAATTTTTATTTTTTCAAAGGCTGAATAAAAAAATTTGAAAACTAAAAAGTTTTATAGCTCAAAATGTGCGCGCTGATGAGACGATAAAAATTGCATAAAAGTTTTTTTGGCGTACTAGTGGCCTTTAAAAAAATTAAAATTGCCTGATATTTTTGACCGAAAAAATAAAAGGCACAAAATAACTGTTATTTTTGACCAAAAAAATAAAAGTCAAAATTAACAGTTATTTTTGCCCGAAAAAATAAAAGCCATTAAATAACTACTATTTTTGTCGGAAAAAATAAAAGTTAAACGATAACTGTTAATATCTGACTTTTTTGATAAAAACCATAACCGGTACGGTCCCTGCACACATGTTTTGTAACGTTGAATAGTACTAAGTTCTTATAATATCAATGTAAGACGAAATTGTAAATTTTAGCGAAAATTCTGTTACTTTTTCATTGACAATCGACATGATCAGTTCGCTTTTCGTTTGCTCTTATATCTTTCGTTTGTTGTATTTTGTCGAAGAATAATCCACATGCAATAACAACAGAGTTCAGCTACTACAGCTTTTTTGCACTTTCTCCGCATTAGATCATCTTAAGAATCAGCCCAAATAACATTTAAAATATCTAAACGATATCGATAAGAGTGGTCCAAAACAATCTAAAGTGAGAAAAATTTATCCACCATAACATGGGTTGGCTCAGTGGGTTGAAAATAATCAGTAAAATTCTCGTTGTGATCGGATATTTTGCTTACGTGCAGATGAAATAGAACAGATTTTGTTTTGTGACGAAGTTACTGCGTTCCTACAATAAAGGAATGGGTGGTGTAGACCTGATGGATCAGAAAAATGTTTATTATGAGTATGAGCGAAGAAGCAAATGTCGCTTTTATCTTCGGTGATATTTTTGATTTGTATGAAATATGCATTCACGATGCCTATATTGTAGACAAGAAAATTATTATCACCAATGATACATCAAATAACGTATCTTCAATAAAATTTTGCTCTGCTCTGGCTAATGAAATGATAAATAATTAAGTAATCGTTTGCGTAAGCAGCCAAAATCAGTTTTGAAGAAAAAAACGCAAAGTCAGCAAACCAAAAACGGCACAAATTTGCAAACATTTACAAGCGAACAAAAGTTTATTGCCAGCAAATTTATGGTTTTTTTATGTATTCCAACTACACGTAACTGTTTTGGAAAGTATCATAATAAAAAATAGGAACAATAATATGCAAAGACATTTTCAATGCTACATACTTTATAAATAAAGTACACAAAATATCTTGTTTCGTTTGATTTTTCTTATAAATATTTTTAATCAAAAACTTCCACAGAAGACGATAGGCAAGTATGTTTGCCAGCCTCCCACGCCTAAGATGGTAGTCCGAGCTCATCGAGATGATCGTTTTCAGCTAATTTGAGGTCGTAGAAGAAAAATATAGAGTTTATTTTGAAATGGAACCACGGGAAACCTTACCGTCGTGAAAGGGTTAATAGCATTGAGACGTTCTTCCTCAATGCAGCTTACTTTGGTAAATCGCCTACGGCTGGGATTTTGAACAGTTTGGCTAGGTTGTGAAGATTAGCTAGGATGAGTATGCGACCGGCGAGGCTGTAGAGATGGACTTGGATATGTCGGAGAACGGCTTATATGTGCAGGAGATCGGCAAGGATGCGCAGGAAATTGGCTAGGATGTGTAGGAGATCGGTTAGTATACGCAGGAGATCGGCTTTGATGTGCAGGAGATTGGCTGGGTAGAAGTGGAGATCGGCTTGTGGTTTGGGCTCATTGATTGGGCAGTTCAAGTGGTTATAACCATTTTCCCTTTCATCAGCATTTGAGGATTGAAATGTGAAAGGTCTGCCTGGCGGTGTTTAAGTATTGTGGAGTTTAGTCAAATCGGCAACACTTCAAGTGGAGTCAAACTAATCTCTTGTGACGGACCTCCTCCTGTTGCGAACATATTTTTTTTTGTTGTATACCAAATTTATTTTCAAGTTGGCCTAATTATAAAAAAATATTTATTAATATAATATTTATGCAAAATTTTATTTTATTTATTTCACTTATAAACAAACCCTTTGCCATTCCTGTGGTGAGCGTGTTGGAGGCCCGATGCTATTGAGCTCAACGGTGAACTTATCCCAGAACTCATTGGTCAGCTGCTTGCTAGATCCAAAATGCCCTTTTCGCCTTGCCACATCTGTATACTTCTCTAGCATAGAAACCATCCTATCAAATTGTTTTTTGGTAGTTACTTTCCTAAATATTATTTATATTAATTAAAATCGTTTTTTATTAATAATTGTTGCAACTTACAAGTTATTTGCCACTTTTCCATCATAACACAACCAGCAGACAACCTCACAAATACAGTTGTAAAATTTTAGCATTTGACAACCGCATCCAAGTTCGGTTGCAATTCATTATGCCAAAAAGTGTACATACACAACTGGAAAGACAACTTTGGAGCTAGAACTTTGGTTGTGTTGTAAGTCATAATACCGATTTTCAAGCGCGTCGGAAGCTAATTTCATCTGGGGGCAGTACAAATGGTGGTGCAAAAAAAATTTCACCAAAATTTCTTCAAAGAAACTTGAATGTGAATAAACAAATTTTTTATTTTAGTTTAAAATAAAAAAATATAAAAATATATAAAAAATATTAAAATTTCATTATTTTAAAAAGTGCACTTAAAAAACGCTCAGATAAAGCTGCTGATGCAGGCACAGTCAAAAGCAAAGCAATAAGTTTTTCAACTTCATTTAATAGTTTTTTGCAGTATCCGAATTTTTCGCAAATTGGGATACAATGCCACTACAATTTCAAGGTGTTTGGCCAGGCAATTGCTTCAGCAATTTCATCTGCAAAAAAGTCATCTGCATAAAGGCACTTTTCCGTTAAAGGCTTCGATTACAATATTTTCCAACGATTCCAGAGTGTCAAGATCTGTTGAAATGTACAGAAAATCCATAGTGTTTTACGTAGACACCTGCCGTTTAGGCTTAATTCTACGTTGCTCCATAGCATGGGACCGAAATATTGCGTCGGCCAACGCCCCTTTGAGAGTTCAAAGGTACCAAATTAGCTAAATGTTATGATGACATGTCGCAACCCTTGGTAGTAGTGGAGGCCTATCCAACCTCTTCCGCACTCTGGGGTACGGCACCCAGTTTGAGAATGCAAACCTACACCGAGCTGAGTAGCTCTACCCGCGATATGGGTGATAAACACACAGCCACCACGAATCTCCCCGAAGGGCCGACCCAATCAGTCAACCTGGCATATGCCAAGGGGCTACTGACTGCCCGTGGTACCATCTTTTAAGTCTTTGGTCAGACCTCGAAGCATACTAAAAGCATACTCCTACCAGTTTTAGCTCATCACAGCTCCGGACTGGTAACCAATAAAACAAAAATGGACAAATCAACAAAAGATCGAACAGCCACATTCACACACCATTCAATTTGGACCAACACATTCACACAAAGCAGAACGAAAAAACGAATACATCAAACTCAAAAACGCCTGGCACGCCGCCTCTCAAACACCTGACATGCATACTGATCCAACCTAGAAACTTGCTCACAAGAAGCGAGTGCGTTTATTAGGTCGAAATCCCCATTCTCACGTATCACACCCATTGCGCGCAAATCACGAATGTCTTCATAAAAAGAACACTCACGAAGAACATGCAACCAGTCCTCATAGACTGCCCCACAATCACACTCCGCAGTCACACTCAAGTTTCTCTCATGCAAGAAAGCATTGAGAGAACCATGCCCAGTCAAAAGGAAATCCAGACTCAAGCTAAAGCAAAAGTCAGGGCGACCATTCACAAACATAACATCACGTATAAATTTATACGTGACCCTTCCATTCAAAGATTCATCCCATCTAGATTGCCATCTAGACCTCACACACTCATTCAGCAAAGCCTTCCACTCACCCTCATTCATACGCCTTACGTCAGAGTGCGAAACCCATTCAAACAATAAGGAGGGCACATCTTTCCCGATCCCATAAGCAACACAGAGTTGCATTACTACAAGATCAAGAGGAGGTACCCCCAACAACACTTGTAAAGCATCCGTAGATACTGTACGACACACAGGCATACACCCAATCATAATGGCTCTCTGACAAGAGAGTATCTTTCGATATCCCACAGCAGACCTGACCACGTGACCCCATACAGGAGCACCAAAAGTCGCGCAAGCAACAAATAGGCCCCCATACATAAGCCGCACAGCCCGCCTACTGAGGCCCCATTCACTCCTAAGCAGACGACGCACACACCCCACGACCGACAATAATCGGCCCTTCAATGTCACCAGATGGGCAACAAAGTTCATACGTTCAGACATAGTTATCCCCAAATACTTGACTTCAGTCGCATATCTGAGGCTAACCCCATTCGCTCTTACACATGGATTTCGACGCAACGATAACCTGCCTTTCAGCAGCATCGTCACAGTCTTGTCCATGGCCACACTCACACCAACACCCCTCCCCCAATCGCACACCATGCCCATGGCCGCACCTGCCCTAGCCTCCAGCTCAGCACGAGACTGGCCTTCAACCAAGACAAGGAGGTCATCAGCATACGCACAACATTTATACAGTTGACGAAGCCGCCTTAGCAATGGATCCATCATGAGGTTTCAAATGAATGGACCACAGATAGACCCCTGCGGACAGCCCCGAACAACATCCATCCACACACATTGGTTTACACCAACAACACATGCACGCCTGCCAGAAAAATAACTCCTCCAGAGCTTAATTTCCTGGCACCCAATCACACTCAACCTATCTAAAACTTTCTTCCAGCATAGATAGTCGAAAGCCCCCTTGAAGTCAATAAATAACCCCAAGACATACTTGGAGCCACTTACCGCAACAACATTCTTTACAAACATCCACGCATCAATCACACTTTTGCCCTTACGAAAACCAAATTGATTTTCGCAAAGGCTCGCATTCACACAATCAAGAAGTCGTTCCACCATAACCCTTTCCAGCACTTTTCCAAGCACCGGAGGTAAGCTAATACCCCGATAGGAGCGAGAATTGCTCCTCAACCTATCAGGCGACTTCAAGAGCACAATCACTCTTGCTTCCTTCCACACAGTGGGGAAGTAAGCCTCAGACACACACTTTGCATACATAGCCTCGAGATACTCAGGAATAACCTTCCAGATGGCTTTACCCATCTCTCCAGTCATACCATCCATACCAGGAGACTTCCGACTTCGCAAAAGACTGATACCATACTCAATCTCCCCCCCCCCCAAAGACGGAGGATCCAACTCTTCTCTGGATTGAGAAGAGATTCCACCCTCCGATCTCGGAAAGAATGAGCTCAACAAAGCATGGACACAATCACTCCATTCAGACAGAATGGTATCGCCAAGACGAATACAATTCACATCTGTAGATCTGCCCCGCCCACGACATATTTTATATGCCATGCACCATGGGTCATCTCTACAGCGGTACACAAAGTCTCTCCATTCTTTCTCTTTCACACTTACAAGCATATGCTTGTACTCACTCAAACATTCCCTATATCGCTGTCTATGCTGGAGCACTTCAGGATCCCCAACCACTCTAGCCCTTTGGAATCTCTTCCTTAGACGTCTGAGTAGCCTCCTTTTTACCCCCAACTCCCTAGTCCACCACTTCACTCTGCTACGATTTGCCACTTGACACCTCGTAAGCAAAGCGTCGTTGGCACCCTCAACCCAATCACACAACAGAGCAATTTGCTCATCCACATTCATACATCTAAAGTGTTCAATCGGAACGCTCATGGCCATTTCATAAAGAAATACACCATAAACATCCCAATTGACACCACGTGTGCGCCATCGCTTCAAATTCACCCGATCACGCAACACTCGCTCGTAAGTAAGCACAACCTCAATAAGGTTATGATCACTCACACCACATCCACCTCTCACTCTCCATTCAAACTCAAACATACCGAAGGCCAAGCTGTTACCGATTGTAACATCGATATCACTCACCCCTCTTGGCCCATCGAACGTATACCACTGGCTTGGCTCATTCAACACACACAAACACCTACTCAAACACCATTCACTCAGCATCTCACCCCTAATGTGGTTCTGGTAACCAGACGCATGTCTGGGTGCCTTACTGAACCACATAGGAGATGATGCATTCGCATCCAAACCCAGGACCAGTGGCTTGCTACTCGCAAGTAATAGCAAGGAGTCCATATATGCAAGATATGGCTCAAGAGGATCACCGAACTTGCAATACAAGCTCGCCAGATACACACTTCCAAACACACCATCCACACACACACACACACCCCACTCACTCACACTCACAACCATGCATTCAACATCAATGTCATTAACAATCACAGCAGAATTGCACCTCGTATCAGGAAATACCCTCAAAGTAGAAGGTAAGCCCCGTAAACAACCATTGGCTGAGTACGGCTCCTGAACAAGAGCAAAGCCGATGCGACCATCAAGCATCAATGCACCCAAATCACACATAGCAGCATATGCACCCTGACAGTTGAGCTGAAGTATTTTCACACTCATTCTAGTGTCTTGCTCTCGCCCTAGCCAGTACCGCACAATGCAGAGGGCACGCCTCCGTCAGCATGCGATGCGCAGAAGGTAAACCCTTAAACGCACAATTGCGGCAATTCAACGGATTGCCGCACACCCTAGCAATGTGGCCAGACTGACCACAACAAGAGCAAACCACTTCCTTCACTCTACACTCACTCACCCTATGGTCCAAACTCATACAACGATAACATCCCAGGTGCTGCGTGTAAGCCCTCACAAAAAATGAGAACCACTTAATATAGCAACGGCCGACGTCGAGAAGGGATTCCATGGCAGTGCCACAACCCTCCAGTATGACTGCCGAAACTCCATTATCTCCCACTTTCCATGGAGGACTGACCAGCTTAACACCCTTACGGAACTCATCCTCAGTCATCTTGTCCTTGAGATTCATCTCATATAAATCACCCATGAACTCGTCAAGGGTAATTCGTGAGTGAACCCCCTGGACCACAACACGCTTATTCAGTCTTTTGTTGACCATTACGTCCAGACCGACTTCCGCGAACTTAACGTTCTTAGAAATACGGTTACGCTCAGCAATTGAAGGGGTACGAATAAGTGCCCCACCGACACGAATCGGCTTGACTTCATGGACCCGCACACCAAGTGTAGGACCAACCTTGTCAACGACGTCCTTGACCACCTCCTGAGGCGTAGCCTTGCCCCTGCTCTTCACAACCAGCGACCATGTTTCCACAACAGGCTTAGCCGGTGCAATCGGCACAGAGACAGGCACAGCAACTGCAGCAGGAGCCGCAGACGCCTTAACCCCCTTAACCCCCAATGCAGGAAAGCCTGCCAAAGGCAAATCACTTACTCTCGTTTGGGTTACATCCAAACGCCCCTTCAACCACTCGTTCTCAGCAATCAGGGACATCAGTATGATTTCATACTCCCCGGCAGTATCAATAATACTCCGGGCCAAATTGCCCTCCATGTTTGCCTCAAACACCGTCTTTACCAATTCGCTGGTAACACCCTTCAACAAGACAAGAGGTGAATCCTCCCGCCCTGCAGTTACCCCAGGAGCAGACCTCCCAGACACCGCACCGCCAGTCAAGGGCACCTCGGTCAGCCGTCCTTTGGAGTCACCTGACAAGCGACCACCAGTCAACGACGCGCTCGATGCGACCACCCCTTTACCGGGGCAGACCACCTCAACCACACCGCCAGACAATGGCACCCCGGTTGACCTCCCTCCAGACCCAACTGCGCCAGCCAAATTAAAACCAGACGCTGGTTTTCCCAACAGGGCATCACCTGTCACCGACACACCCCCCGGCAAGAACTCGTCAGACAAACCGTCCGACGAGGACCCGTCAGCCAGTGCCCCGCCAGACAAAAGCGAGCCTGCGGTCAACCCTCCGGAATTCCACCCCCTAGGCTTAGCCCCCTCCGATTTACCCCCAGACAACGGCACACTGCCCAGTAAGATCCCCTCCGTCATTCCGGTCGTATCGTCCGAGTTAGACTCCCCCAAAGGCCCCACCGGCAAGGTAGCCCCCTTCAATCCCCCAATTGGCTTCAACCCTTTCGGGTTTCCACCATCCGGACGATCTTTAGGGACGTCCCCAACTCCAGAAGAGCTCTTCGGCAAAGCCTCACCCTTCCCCTTACCAACGATAGCCGCTGCCTTCTTTTTCTTGCGAACGGACGGATTCCCCCCACACTTATCAACAACCGGACAATTCGCGCCCGATTCACCTCCAGCCTTCAACTCGGCAGAAGAAATGGATTTTATAATCCCATACTTCCCCTCACACCTAATCCTATCCATCGAAGTCTCCGACTTCGCCTCCCTCGAGACCTCACACAATCCCTTCTTCCTCGACCTCTTCAATCTCTTCAGCCTACCGTCAGGAGGCGACGCATCGCACCCTGACGCATCACTCGATGTCATAATCAAGCCCTGTAGCCTCAACCCAACTATAAATTTATAGTTTAAAACGCTCACAGGCAAAAAATTGGGAATTTCCTAAAAATCCCGAAAATCCCTTGCACTTTTTCCGTTGCACTCCGTTGCACTTTTTCAGACTTTTTTTAACTTTTTGAAGATGGTTTTCGAATTTAAATGCATTTACGGCATTCAATGATCCAAAATATTTTGCATCATCGTGAATATGAAGCAAGGAATGAAAGTTTGTAGTTAAAAAAGACAAGTCATACAATTCGGGCATTTTTAAAACAAAGTTATAGAGCATATTATGAGCACATTCATTGTTTATTGCACAGTTTTTTTCATCTAAAAGGATTCTCATTGCCAGTGATAGATTTAAAAAATGTATATACCGTTCGTGGGATAAAATAGATTTCAAAATAAAGGGGCCTGTATATAGCAAAAACTGTCTGAACTCAGTGGCCTTGAATTTGTTAAGTTGGGCTAGTGATCTTGGCTTTCTGGCAAATTCTCGTGGAATGCAGTCTTTTAAATTAACCAACATTGCGGAAAGCAACGTGATACTTTCCAAGTCCAGGGAATATTGTTCACCTCTTGTCACAATCCATGAATTCAATAGTGTTCTGGTGACACCAAGGCACACAACGTGCATATAGTCTAAGGATATTTGCTTGATCATGTCTATTTCAAGACTTTCTATTATTATAGGGCTTAGATCGTGATGGTGTTCTGGCTGGGCTCTTGATCGGAATGAATAATCAGTTCTTGCTTCGGACTCTTGATGAAGTGGGAAAACCATGCGATTCTTAAAGCTTTCTCCTTCCTGTGTACATCGTGTGCAGGAATAGTATCCACTGTGCCCTTTTGTACTAAGGATGAATGCACGTGCTGGAGTATCCATTACAAAGGACCTCAATATGACTGGAAAACATGTGTTTTTAAATTGAAACCCATCCCCGATAAGGATATGTATTTCAGAAACGAAATCTTTCAAAAATTCACTAGCATTCTTAGGCTTCGAATACCCTTCGTAAGCTCCAATTAGAAGTACGTCTGTTGTGCCGACAACACTAACCAAGATTGGCCACACTTGCAAATTGGAGCTTTTGCACAGCGGTAAACCATCAATATTAACATCCAGTGTAATTGTGTTTTCATTGAAGTTTGTTGTGCGTAGAAAATCAGTCAGTGCATCTTTAATGCCATAGTAAAAATACTTACCAGGACCCATGTCCGTGGTAACAACTTCTTTTGGCGTTCTCTTAAGAGTTCGAACGTCTTTTGGAACATATAAACCGGAGTCTTTTAAAATTACTAGAAGCTCATTGATAGCAATATTGCTAATTCCATGTTTGATGGACCAGCCGCAAATTCTTTCTTTAAAAATGTTTAAATTGATCGTGGTTTCATTAACATTTTCTGGTAATTGCTCAGAACTATTGTCCCCATAACTATTAATATTATTTTCTTCAACATTTTTAAAAGCACTTCCATTTTGTTCAGAAATGTCAACAGTATTCACAAACTCATCGTTATTGTTATTTGCACTCACTTCTGTCGCACTCGATTTATAAATATTTCTTAACAATTTCGATGCTTCTCTCTTGCTAATTCGTCTAATTTCTTTGGTAGACAACATTTTTTAATTAATTTTTTACTTAATCCTTTTCCACTTCACTACCCGAACTTTTTCCAACCAATTTATTTTTACTTCTTAAATTATACCGCGATCTGCGCGCGTTGACAACATATTCCGAAATGAATGATTTGAAAATATTTCCTTCCAGAAATTGTTAAAAACCTGCTTCAAATTCGCGGAAGAGGCGTTAGCAGATCAAATAGCAATTTATCTTCCAACACACATATAGGCGATTCGCGGAAGAGGCGTTAGAAGATCAAATAGCAATTCATCTTCCAACACACATACAGGCGATTCGCGGAAGAGGCGTTAGAAGATCAAATAGCAATTTATCTACCAACACACATATAGGCGATTCGCGGAAGAGGCGTTAGAAGATCAAATAGCAATTTATCTTCCAACACACATATAGGCGATTCGCGGAAGAGGCGTTAGAAGATCAAATAGCAATTTATCTTCCAACACACATATAGGCGATTCGCAGAAGAGGCGTTAGAAGATCAAATAGCAATTCATCTTCCAACACACATACAGGCGATTCG
The DNA here is from genome assembly GCA_963920525.1 of Dichetophora obliterata. Taxonomy (NCBI): domain Eukaryota; kingdom Metazoa; phylum Arthropoda; class Insecta; order Diptera; family Sciomyzidae; genus Dichetophora; species Dichetophora obliterata. The sequence continues at coordinate 111,188,322 of OY986435.1, forward strand.
CGGAAGAGGCGTTAGAAGATCAAATAGCAATTTATCTTCCAACACACATACAGGCGATTCGCGGAAGCGTCGTTAAAACCAACTTCTGGAAAAAGCACAACGAAAAAGTTGCCGGAGGACTTTTTTAAATATACCATTATTATCGTAACGGCAGCAGCCTCGCGAATATTAAACGCCTTTTAAATTTTTGGCTGTTACTATAAAAATTAAAATTAACTGTTATTTTTTGCCTTTTATTTTTTCGGGCAAAAATAACTGTTACTTTTGACTTTTATTTTTTAGGGTCAAAAATAACAGTTATGTTGTGCCTTTTATTTTTTCGGTCAAAAATATCAGGCAATTTTTATTTTTTCAAAGGCTGAATAAAAAAATTTGAAAACTAAAAAGTTTTATAGCTCAAAATGTGCGCGCTGATGAGACGATAAAAATTGCATAAAAGTTTTTTTGGCGTACTAGTGGCCTTTAAAAAAATTAAAATTGCCTGATATTTTTGACCGAAAAAATAAAAGGCACAAAATAACTGTTATTTTTGACCAAAAAAATAAAAGTCAAAATTAACAGTTATTTTTGCCCGAAAAAATAAAAGCCATTAAATAACTACTATTTTTGTCGGAAAAAATAAAAGTTAAACGATAACTGTTAATATCTGACTTTTTTGATAAAAACCATAACCGGTACGGTCCCTGCACACATGTTTTGTAACGTTGAATAGTACTAAGTTCTTATAATATCAATGTAAGACGAAATTGTAAATTTTAGCGAAAATTCTGTTACTTTTTCATTGACAATCGACATGATCAGTTCGCTTTTCGTTTGCTCTTATATCTTTCGTTTGTTGTATTTTGTCGAAGAATAATCCACATGCAATAACAACAGAGTTCAGCTACTACAGCTTTTTTGCACTTTCTCCGCATTAGATCATCTTAAGAATCAGCCCAAATAACATTTAAAATATCTAAACGATATCGATAAGAGTGGTCCAAAACAATCTAAAGTGACAAAAATTTATCCACCATAACATGGGTTGGCTCAGTGGGTTGAAAATAATCAGTAAAATTCTCGTTGTGATCGGATATTTTGCTTACGTGCAGATGAAATAGAACAGATTTTGTTTTGTGACGAAGTTACTGCGTTCCTACAATAAAGGAATGGGTGGTGTAGACCTGATGGATCAGAAAAATGTTTATTATGAGTATGAGCGAAGAAGCAAATGTCGCTTTTATCTTCGGTGATATTTTTGATTTGTATGAAATATGCATTCACGATGCCTATATTGTAGACAAGAAAATTATTATCACCAATGATACATCAAATAACGTATCTTCAATAAAATTTTGCTCTGCTCTGGCTAATGAAATGATAAATAATTAAGTAATCGTTTGCGTAAGCAGCCAAAATCAGTTTTGAAGAAAAAAACGCAAAGTCAGCAAACCAAAAACGGCACAAATTTGCAAACATTTACAAGCGAACAAAAGTTTATTGCCAGCAAATTTATGGTTTTTTTATGTATTCCAACTACACGTAACTGTTTTGGAAAGTATCATAATAAAAAATAGGAACAATAATATGCAAAGACATTTTCAATGCTACATACTTTATAAATAAAGTACACAAAATATCTTGTTTCGTTTGATTTTTCTTATAAATATTTTTAATCAAAAACTTCCACAGAAGACGATAGGCAAGTATGTTTGCCAGCCTCCCACGCCTAAGATGGTAGTCCGAGCTCATCGAGATGATCGTTTTCAGCTAATTTGAGGTCGTAGAAGAAAAATATAGAGTTTATTTTGAAATGGAACCACGGGAAACCTTACCGTCGTGAAAGGGTTAATAGCATTGAGACGTTCTTCCTCAATGCAGCTTACTTTGGTAAATCGCCTACGGCTGGGATTTTGAACAGTTTGGCTAGGTTGTGAAGATTAGCTAGGATGAGTATGCGACCGGCGAGGCTGTAGAGATGGACTTGGATATGTCGGAGAACGGCTTATATGTGCAGGAGATCGGCAAGGATGCGCAGGAAATTGGCTAGGATGTGTAGGAGATCGGTTAGTATACGCAGGAGATCGGCTTTGATGTGCAGGAGATTGGCTGGGTAGAAGTGGAGATCGGCTTGTGGTTTGGGCTCATTGATTGGGCAGTTCAAGTGGTTATAACCATTTTCCCTTTCATCAGCATTTGAGGATTGAAATGTGAAAGGTCTGCCTGGCGGTGTTTAAGTATTGTGGAGTTTAGTCAAATCGGCAACACTTCAAGTGGAGTCAAACTAATCTCTTGTGACGGACCTCCTCCTGTTGCGAAAATATTTTTTTTTGTTGTATACCAAATTTATTTTCAAGTTGGCCTAATTATAAAAAAATATTTATTAATATAATATTTATGCAAAATTTTATTTTATTTATTTCACTTATAAACAAACCCTTTGCCATTCCTGTGGTGAGCGTGTTGGAGGCCCGATGCTATTGAGCTCAACGGTGAACTTATCCCAGAACTCATTGGTCAGCTGCTTGCTAGATCCAAAATGCCCTTTTCGCCTTGCCACATCTGTATACTTCTCTAGCATAGAAACCATCCTATCAAATTGTTTTTTGGTAGTTACTTTCCTAAATAATATTTATATTAATTAAAATCGTTTTTTATTAATAATTGTTGCAACTTACAAGTTATTTGCCACTTTTCCATCATAACACAACCAGCAGACAACCTCACAAATACAGTTGTAAAATTTTAGCATTTGACAACCGCATCCAAGTTCGGTTGCAATTCATTATGCCAAAAAGTGTACATACACAACTGGAAAGACAACTTTGGAGCTAGAACTTTGGTTGTGTTGTAAGTCATAATACCGATTTTCAAGCGCGTCGGAAGCTAATTTCATCTGGGGGCAGTACAAATGGTGGTGCAAAAAAAATTTCACCAAAATTTCTTCAAAGAAACTTGAATGTGAATAAACAAATTTTTTATTTTAGTTTAAAATAAAAAAATATAAAAATATATAAAAAATATTAAAATTTCATTATTTTAAAAAGTGCACTTAAAAAACGCTCAGATAAAGCTGCTGATGCAGGCACAGTCAAAAGCAAAGCAATAAGTTTTTCAACTTCATTTAATAGTTTTTTGCAGTATCCGAATTTTTCGCAAATTGGGATACAATGCCACTACAATTTCAAGGTGTTTGGCCAGGCAATTGCTTCAGCAATTTCATCTGCAAAAAAGTCATCTGCATAAAGGCACTTTTCCGTTAAAGGCTTCGATTACAATATTTTCCAACGATTCCAGAGTGTCAAGATCTGTTGAAATGTACAGAAAATCCATAGTGTTTTACGTAGACACCTGCCGTTTAGGCTTAATTCTACGTTGCTCCATAGCATGGGACCGAAATATTGCGTCGGCCAACGCCCCTTTGAGAGTTCAAAGGTACCAAATTAGCTAAATGTTATGATGACATGTCGCAACCCTTGGTAGTAGTGGAGGCCTATCCAACCTCTTCCGCACTCTGGGGTACGGCACCCAGTTTGAGAATGCAAACCTACACCGAGCTGAGTAGCTCTACCCGCGATATGGGTGATAAACACACAGCCACCACGAATCTCCCCGAAGGGCCGACCCAATCAGTCAACCTGGCATATGCCAAGGGGCTACTGACTGCCCGTGGTACCATCTTTAAGTCTTTGGTCAGACCTCGAAGCATACTAAAAGCATACTCCTACCAGTTTTAGCTCATCACAGCTCCGGACTGGTAACCAATAAAACAAAAATGGACAAATCAACAAAAGATCGAACAGCCACATTCACACACCATTCAATTTGGACCAACACATTCACACAAAGCAGAACGAAAAAACGAATACATCAAACTCAAAAACGCCTGGCACGCCGCCTCTCAAACACCTGACATGCATACTGATCCAACCTAGAAACTTGCTCACAAGAAGCGAGTGCGTTTATTAGGTCGAAATCCCCATTCTCACGTATCACACCCATTGCGCGCAAATCACGAATGTCTTCATAAAAAGAACACTCACGAAGAACATGCAACCAGTCCTCATAGACTGCCCCACAATCACACTCCGCAGTCACACTCAAGTTTCTCTCATGCAAGAAAGCATTGAGAGAACCATGCCCAGTCAAAAGGAAACCCAGACTCAAGCTAAAGCAAAAGTCAGGGCGACCATTCACAAACATAACATCACGTATAAATTTATACGTGACCCTTCCATTCAAAGATTCATCCCATCTAGATTGCCATCTAGACCTCACACACTCATTCAGCAAAGCCTTCCACTCACCCTCATTCATACGCCTTACGTCAGAGTGCGAAACCCATTCAAACAATAAGGAGGGCACATCTTTCCCGATCCCATAAGCAACACAGAGTTGCATTACTACAAGATCAAGAGGAGGTACCCCCAACAACACTTGTAAAGCATCCGTAGATACTGTACGACACACAGGCATACACCCAATCATAATGGCTCTCTGACAAGAGAGTATCTTTCGATATCCCACAGCAGACCTGACCACGTGACCCCATACAGGAGCACCAAAAGTCGCGCAAGCAACAAATAGGCCCCCATACATAAGCCGCACAGCCCGCCTACTGAGGCCCCATTCACTCCTAAGCAGACGACGCACACACCCCACGACCGACAATAATCGGCCCTTCAATGTCACCAGATGGGCAACAAAGTTCATACGTTCAGACATAGTTATCCCCAAATACTTGACTTCAGTCGCATATCTGAGGCTAACCCCATTCGCTCTTACACATGGATTTCGACGCAACGATAACCTGCCTTTCAGCAGCATCGTCACAGTCTTGTCCATGGCCACACTCACACCAACACCCCTCCCCCAATCGCACACCATGCCCATGGCCGCACCTGCCCTAGCCTCCAGCTCAGCACGAGACTGGCCTTCAACTAAGACAAGGAGGTCATCAGCATACGCACAACATTTATACAGTTGACGAAGCCGCCTTAGCAATGGATCCATCATGAGGTTCCAAATGAATGGACCACAGATAGACCCCTGCGGACAGCCCCGAACAACATCCATCCACACACATTGGTTTACACCAACAACACATGCACGCCTGCCAGAAAAATAACTCCTCCAGAGCTTAATTTCCTGGCACCCAATCACACTCAACCTATCTAAAACTTTCTCCCAGCATAGATAGTCGAAAGCCCCCTTGAAGTCAATAAATAACCCCAAGACATACTTGGAGCCACTTACCGCAACAACATTCTTTACAAACATCCACGCATCAATCACACTTTTGCCCTTACGAAAACCAAATTGATTTTCGCAAAGGCTCGCATTCACACAATCAAGAAGTCGTTCCACCATAACCCTTTCCAGCACTTTTCCAAGCACCGGAAGTAAGCTAATACCCCGATAGGAGCGAGGATTGCTCCTCAACCTATCAGGCGACTTCAAGAGCACAATCACTCTTGCTTCCTTCCACACAGTGGGGAAGTAAGCCTCAGACACACACTTTGCATACATAGCCTCGAGATACTCAGGAATAACCTTCCAGATGGCTTTACCCATCTCTCCAGTCATACCATCCATACCAGGAGACTTCCGACTTCGCAAAAGACTGATACCATACTCAATCTCCCCCCCCAAAGACGGAGGATCCAACTCTTCTCTGGATTGAGAAGAGATTCCACCCTCCGATCTCGGAAAGAATGAGCTCAACAAAGCATGGACACAATCACTCCATTCAGACAGAATGGTATCGCCAAGACGAATACAATTCACATCTGTAGATCTGCCCCGCCCACGACATATTTTATATGCCATGCACCATGGGTCATCTCTACAGCGGTACACAAAGTCTCTCCATTCTTTCTCTTTCACACTTACAAGCATATGCTTGTACTCACTCAAACATTCCCTATATCGCTGTCTATGCTGGAGCACTTCAGGATCCCCAACCACTCTAGCCCTTTGGAATCTCTTCCTTAGACGTCTGAGTAGCCTCCTTTTTACCCCCAACTCCCTAGTCCACCACTTCACTCTGCTACGATTTGCCACTTGACACCTCGTAAGTAAAGCGTCGTTGGCACCCTCAACCCAATCACACAACAGAGCAATTTGCTCATCCACATTCATACATCTAAAGTGTTCAATCGGAACGCTCATGGCCATTTCATAAAGAAATACACCATAAACATCCCAATTGACACCACGTGTGCGCCATCGCTTCAAATTCACCCGATCACGCAACACTCGCTCGTAAGTAAGCACAACCTCAATAAGGTTATGATCACTCACACCACATCCACCTCTCACTCTCCATTCAAACTCAAACATACCGAAGGCCAAGCTGTTACCGATTGTAACATCGATATCACTCACCCCTCTTGGCCCATCGAACGTATACCACTGGCTTGGCTCATTCAACACACACAAACACCTACTCAAACACCATTCACTCAGCATCTCACCCCTAATGTGGTTCTGGTAACCAGACGCATGTCTGGGTGCCTTACTGAACCACATAGGAGATGATGCATTCGCATCCAAACCCAGGACCAGTGGCTTGCTACTCGCAAGTAATAGCAAGGAGTCCATATATGCAAGATATGGCTCAAGAGGATCACCGAACTTGCAATACAAGCTCGCCAGATACACACTTCCAAACACACCATCCACACACACACACACACCCCACTCACTCACACTCACAACCATGCATTCAACATCAATGTCATTAACAATCACAGCAGAATTGCACCTCGTATCAGGAAATACCCTCAAAGTAGAAGGTAAGCCCCGTAAACAACCATTGGCTGAGTACGGCTCCTGAACAAGAGCAAAGCCGATGCGACCATCAAGCATCAATGCACCCAAATCACACATAGCAGCATATGCACCCTGACAGTTGAGCTGAAGTATTTTCACACTCATTCTAGTGTCTTGCTCTCGCCCTAGCCAGTACCGCACAATGCAGAGGGCACGCCTCCGTCAGCATGCGATGCGCAGAAGGTAAACCCTTAAACGCACAATTGCGGCAATTCAACGGATTGCCGCACACCCTAGCAATGTGGCCAGACTGACCACAACAAGAGCAAACCACTTCCTTCACTCTACACTCACTCACCCTATGGTCCAAACTCATACAACGATAACATCCCAGGTGCTGCGTGTAAGCCCTCACAAAAAATGAGAACCACTTAATATAGCAACGGCCGACGTCGAGAAGGGATTCCATGGCAGTGCCACAACCCTCCAGTATGACTGCCGAAACTCCATTATCTCCCACTTTCCATGGAGGACTGACCAGCTTAACACCCTTACGGAACTCATCCTCAGTCATCTTGTCCTTGAGATTCATCTCATATAAATCACCCATGAACTCGTCAAGGGTAATTCGTGAGTGAACCCCCTGGACCACAACACGCTTATTCAGTCTTTTGTTGACCATTACGTCCAGACCGACTTCCGCGAACTTAACGTTCTTAGAAATACGGTCACGCTCAGCAATTGAAGGGGTACGAATAAGTGCCCCACCACCACGAATCGGCTTGACTTCATGGACCCGCACACCAAGTGTAGGACCAACCTTGTCAACGACGTCCTTGACCACCTCCTGAGGCGTAGCCTTGCCCCTGCTCTTCACAACCAGCGACCATGTTTCCACAACAGGCTTAGCCGGTGCAATCGGCACAGAGACAGGCACAGCAACTGCAGCAGGAGCCGCAGACGCCTTAACCCCCTTAACCCCCAATGCAGGAAAGCCTGCCAAAGGCAAATCACTTACTCTCGTTTGGGTTACATCCAAACGCCCCTTCAACCACTCGTTCTCAGCAATCAGGGACATCAGTATGATTTCATACTCCCCGGCAGTATCAATAATACTCCGGGCCAAATTGCCCTCCATGTTTGCCTCAAACACCGTCTTTACCAATTCGCTGGTAACACCCTTCAACAAGACAAGAGGTGAATCCTCCCGCCCTGCAGTTACCCCAGGAGCAGACCTCCCAGACACCGCACCGCCAGTCAAGGGCACCTCGGTCAGCCGTTCTTTTTTAGTCACCTGACAAGCGACCACCAGTCAACGACGCGCTCGATGCGACCACCCCTTTACCGGGGCAGACCACCTCAACCACACCGCCAGACAATGGCACCCCGGTTGACCTCCCTCCAGACCCAACTGCGCCAGCCAAATTAAAACCAGACGCTGGTTTTCCCAACAGGGCATCACCTGTCACCGACACACCCCCCGGCAAGAACTCGTCAGACAAACCGTCCGACGAGGACCCGTCAGCCAGTGCCCCGCCAGACAAAAGCGAGCCTGCGGTCAACCCTCCGGAATTCCACCCCCTAGGCTTAGCCCCCTCCGATTTACCCCCAGACAACGGCACACTGCCCAGTAAGATCCCCTCCGTCATTCCGGTCGTATCGTCCGAGTTAGACTCCCCCAAAGGCCCCACCGGCAAGGTAGCCCCTTCAATCCCCCAATTGGCTTCAACCCTTTCGGGTTTCCACCATCCGGACGATCTTTAGGGACGTCCCCAACTCCAGAAGAGCTCTTCGGCAAAGCCTCACCCTTCCCCTTACCAACGATAGCCGCTGCCTTCTTTTTCTTGCGAACGGACGGATTCCCCCCACACTTATCAACAACCGGACAATTCGCGCCCGATTCACCTCCAGCCTTCAACTCGGCAGAAGAAATGGATTTTATAATCCCATACTTCCCCTCACACCTAATCCTATCCATCGAAGTCTCCGACTTCGCCTCCCTCGAGACCTCACCCAATCCCTTCTTCCTCGACCTCTTCAATCTCTTCAGCCTACCGTCAGGAGGCGACGCATCGCACCCTGACGCATCACTCGATGTCATAATCAAGCCCTGTAGCCTCACCCCAACTATAAATTTATAGTTTAAAACGCTCACAGGCAAAAAATTGGGAATTTCCTAAAAATCCCGAAAATCCCACGAAAAATCGGGTAAACTGGGATTTCCGAAAAAATCCCCAACCAAAAATCAAACAGTTGTGATATCCCGTGGGATTACACAAACGTTTCCACAACCTATCAGTCAAAAAGTTTGACAGTCAAAAGTTCGACAGTCAAACAGGGCCCCCCCAACAGTTTGAGAGTCACCTCAAATTAACTCAACAGTTTGACAGTCACTGTAGTAACAGTTTGAAAGTCACTGGAGTAACAGTTTGAGAGGCACTGGAATAAATCGAACCCGAAAAAGTTTGAGAAGCACTGGAATAATCAAGTTTAGGAAGCACTGGAGTACTAACCCAAACCAAATACAACAACCGCCCGTGGGATGTAGTAGGTACACCCACCTCTCAGACAGACAGCCAACAGGTGGCCAAAAAGTCAAGTTTCAGGCAAGTTCAAGTAAGTACTGGAACAAGCTTCAGGCAAGTTCAAGCAAGTACTGGAACAAGAATCACGTGACAACAACTAAAGTGACGCCGATAACGGCACACTCAAAGAATGTGCTGTACTCAATAACCTTGCTACTATAAAAGCAACAAAAAATCATAGAATACAGCAACAAAATACAAGCAATTAGCTTCAAATCAATTAAAATACAATATATTTAGTAAAATGGCAAGGAAAACTCACCTGAAACCAATATACTATATTAACAACACTATATAATTTCACCCGGATGAAATACTTCCACTATAAGCGCACACAATTTAAAGAAAAACTTTAATAAAGCACACACTTTAAAAAACACGTCTAACCAGCTCGAGAGCACAATCAGAAGTGGTGTTGAAATGTACAATAAGATTTACAAAGTGCCAGTTTACACTAGCTTCACTCAACCGACTCACCGAATGTTAAATCAAAGTAAGTCGGTTGAGTGAAGCTGGTGTAAGCATGCAAAAATAAAAAAAAAGTAAAATATCAACCTGTTTGATCGAATCTAGCCGTTATCTCATTTGAGAGAAGATCTAAAATTTCGAAATAATCTTTTCGTAGCCGATCATATAATGGCAACTGTACTGAAGGAACCGGATTTGATATTTCTTCAAAGCGTCGAGTTGGATTTTCATCAGCTAATTCACAGTAGGGGCTTTCGCATGGTCCAAAACATTGGACCAACATGGCAGATTGTACAACATGTAGTACCATGCGTAAGCTACAACGATAGTCGAAATTTTTGGTTTTTTCTGCCAATTGTACAATATTGTATTTACAACTATGTAAAATTACTGCTCAATTGTTAGGGCATCTAAAAGTTGCTTAGCTATTAGCCGGATGTGTTCTGCTTGAGAGCTTGCAATTATGATGTTGCTTTACAAGTTGGATCGTTCGAACGCTCAATCAAATAGTCCCATTAGTTTTCCATCTAACTTATCGTACAACATGTCGTCCATTATGGAAAGCCCCTAAGAACATGTCAAATTTTTACTTACCAGAGTTGCAAAATTAACAAGCATTAAGCTACATACTTAAGGGTGCTTTTAAACTGAAGTGGTGGGTTTGCAGTAGAAACTCTACATTTTGTTCTATCTTTTTGCAAACATAGAGAAATAAAATGGTTATCCGCAAGCATGCTTATGAAGAAGAGAGAATTAAGAGGAAAATATATAATACAAAAATATTATCGTTGTAAAAAAAACTGATATTTTGAATAACTTTTGAAGTTTTCTTTTAAATTGTTTATCTAGCTAAAAAAGTGGGGGCAACTGCCCCCCTTGCCTCCCGCTTCCGACGCCAATGCCGATTTTGATTTGATAACTCAACTTTAAGCAAAGTTGTAAGCAATAATAGGGGCAGAAAGCTCTGCAAAGAACCATCCAAGCACACTAGTTGTGTGTTGTTAGTTTTCCTTGTATCGACTTGTATATGTTTCGCTCTCTCTGAATTGAGTATTCATCGAATATTTCTCTTTTCCAAATCCTTTTTTATCTTTATAGCTTTTTACCTTCCGAATTCGTAAAAATAAAAAAAATAAGGTGGCAGCCTTATCCAACATCTTGAATTTTAAAATTCTGACACCAGATTCGAAATCAGTAACCCCCAATACTGTTTCCTCATGCTTAAAATTCTTAAAATAAAACATTTTGGGGTGGCAGCCCTATGTGTAGAAAAATGTTTGAATCTTGAAATTCTGACAACGGATTCGGATTCAGCAACCCATTTTTACCCTTTAGTTCGCGCCAGCCCCGAATTCGTAAAAATAAAAAAATTAAGGTGGCAGCCTTATCCAACATCTTGAATTTTAAAATTCTGTCACCAGATTCGAAATCAGTAACCCCCCCAATACTGTTTCCTCATGTTTAAAATTCTTAAAATAAAACATTTTTTGGTGGCAGCCCTATGTGTAGAAAATTTTCGAATTTTGAAATTCTGACAACGGATTCGTATTCAGCGACCCATTTTTACTTTCAGTTCGCGCCAGCCCCGAATTTATAAAACCTTATCCTACATCTTAGGCCTTTTCCACACTTGGTCAAGGCAACTCCAACTCAAGTTGCTAGACTGTGTACTTATACCGGAACCTTCAGATTAAGCAACTTGCACGCAACAAGTTCTCGACACGTTCTCAACCTGTTCAACGCAACGCGGCTTTCCGCAATTTTCATCGATGACGTGTTGCATCAGTTTGTTTGTTTTGGGAATTCAAGTATTTGTAGTGCAGTAGGCTTTATATTAATCAAGGTGAATACGCTTATTAATTAGTTCCTAATAGAATCTAAAAGAAGAAGAAATAGTTTGCAAGATGAATGAGCAAATGTTAAATATTAAATTGATGCAAGAAGTCGAAAAACATGAGTTATTATATAATAACAATTATTATATGTTGCATGACTTTTGAAGCAAGTCTGAAAGCATTCGGTTTATAGTTGCATTGCTTTTCAACTTTTTCGTTGTTGCGTTGAAGTTGTGTTGGAATTGCGTTGACCAAGTGTGGAAAAGGCCTTAAACTTTAAAATTCTGACACCAGATTCGAAAGCATTAACCCCCAATACTGTTTCCTCATGTTTAAAAATCTTATAATAAAACATTTTTAAATGGTAACCCTATGTGTAGAAATTTTTTTTTACAGTGTATTGTGGGGGTAAATAAATCTCTAGTGTCAAATGTTCGTTTGACATATAGAAAGAGTGGTGGTTGGTGAACCAGCCTTAATAAAATGTCACTTTCAGAACGCTTCCTCGAATTTTGACAGCAAAGGCGACAGGTTGTTACACTTCTCGGGCTTGAGTTTGAGTTCAAATTTAAGATGACATGGCTAATAGGTGGATAACGACTCAACCCGAAAAGTAGTTTTGAATCCCAGGGTCAGCGTGAATTTGAATTCAAGTTCAAACCTGAGCTGGGCATTTAACTCTGTAACAATTAAATATATTCTCATTTTTTTAAATTTTTTTTGGTAATGGGTTCTGTTTAAAACGCCATCTAGTAGCATGCTCTTGATTCCTTCCCCAGCTGTAAATATCCCTGGCTATTCGACCTAAAGTCGCTAAATAAAATGACTAACTTCGGCAGAAAAATCAGTTTTAGTCAATGGGAATGGAGATTGAAGCGTGGTAAACGGGAACTTGCTGACGTGGAAGCAAATTTCTCTTTTTACCATATCTAACTTCAAGATCCCACACGAAGTTGCACAGACATCGTAGTTTGCATGTGTAAACGGTCAAGAAAAACTGTGTCAAATCACCTTAAAGGACTGACATTGAAAGAAGGCAACGTCGATAAAGGGTTAGTATAGTATATTGGATGTTGGAAAGGATGAGAATTTTAAAATAGATTTTTATTGCTTGTTCAACCAAAGGAGGCCTAGACAAACACGGATTTTTGGCAAGCTGAAAAATAACCCCTTCATTTCGTGTAGCATCGCTCCACTGGTCAGCAGCGCCGAATCACGTAGGATATAGTTCGCCTGCACATCGCTACACGACACGGCAGTGCAATTTCCACGTCGGCCTTTGCATCTACCACTAACAGCTGTCAACAGCTAGTGCTTCGCTGTGTACTGCACCAGCACTGCCAACTTGCGTACTACTGTATAAAAGCGCTCCGCTGTTACTTGATGCCAAGAACGTACACAAATCGACAGCAACCACTGAAATAGCGTTCCGCTTAGCAGAGCAACCACCAAGCAGGCACGCAATCAAGTCGGACGTTCTTTTGTCATCACGACTAGTGCTCAAAGCAGCGCCCACTCAGCACCCTGCTCAAGGCAGCTCGCACCATCACAAAATTATCACGGCAGGATTAGCACACCACCGTCAGAATTAGCGCTCTTCCGGCCGCAGAGCTACCAACACCGCTACACTATCGGCAGCGCCAACAAAGATTGCGCTTAGCTGGATGCAAACAGCCTCATCACCATAACAAGCAACGGCCAGCAACAGCCAACAACAGCAGCCACGAACAGCATGCCAAACATCACCAACGGCTCGGTCGATTAGCCACTAACGTGGCACAACAACAACTACAACAGCAACGTACACCTCGGCACGGCCAGCAACAGCCAACAATAGGAGCTAGTCAGCACCACTGACACCTCCAACAGCAAGGTAACCACCACCTGTACAGTCCGGTAAGCAGGGCATTGACCTGAAACTCTTATTATTTATGGAACTCTTATGTTATTGTTATTGGTGCTTGTTAAACCTAATAAGAAAAACCAAAATCGAAAAAAAAGTATCAAAGGTAAAATTTAAACAAATAGCAAATATATTCATACAATTATAGTAGGTTTTTTGTGTTCAATTTAGGCTTCCAGTAAAGTGCTATTCGTAGATTGACTTATCACGATGTATTTTGTTTTTTCATTTAGTAAAATGATCATTTTGCGGTTATCAGGTTCCCAATCCATAGTCAATAAGATGGGTTGATGTTTAATTAAAAGAAAACAATCAGTTGAACATAAATTTAAGAGAAACAGAATAAATGGAAACGTCATTTAAATTGCAACTAAATTGCAAATGCTTAAAACGTAAAAATTGCAGCAATTTAAATTGAACAAAAATTTGCTTCAATTTGAATTAAAACAAAATTAAAGCAGTTTAAATTGAATTCGTGAAGTTCAATTACGATTAAATCTGAGTTGAAAACAAAAATTCAAAAATCAACTAAGTTTAAAATTTGAAGCAAGAATTTGCTTCAAGTTGAATTATAACAAAATTAAATCAGTTTAAATTGAATTCGTGAAGTTCAATTTCGATTAAATTTGAGTTGAAAACAAAAATTTAAAATTCAACTAATTTTAAAATTTGAAGCAAGAATTTGCTCCAATTTAAATTATAACAACACAACTTTAAGTGAAGCATATAGATAAATACTTAAACGCAAGTTTGTTTTTTTTTTTTACAAAAGCGTACACGGGAAAAATAATATAATTAAACGAAAGTTTATTTTTCAAACAAAAGCGTATATAAAAAAATAGCATATTTAAACGAAAATTTATCGTGGAAACAAAAGCCCCGCTTACGCTTTTGTTTGAACATAACAAAATTAAACGGAAGTTTTTTTTAAACAAAAGCGTATACGAAAAAATAATATAATTGAACGAAAGTTTATTATTTTTTTTATTAAACAAAATCATACACGGGCGAAATAACATAATTAAGCGAAATTTTATTTTTAAAATAAAACAATGGCGTACCCGGAAATATAACTACAGTAAACATAAGTTAAATTAACAACCAAAACGATTCATAGGCGGAAAATAACTTACCTTTTACTAAATGAAATTTAATACACTGAAAGTAATAATCAAAAGTACCTGATTGCAATTACTTAAACTGCAAACATTTTCAAATTGGAATTGAAAGACTGCAAGAAATATTTATTGTCGAATTCTAAGTAAATTAATTCAACATTTAAGAAACCTTTAATAAAATAATTCACTATTTAAGAAATCTTTAAATATTATTGAAAATAAAAGTGAACGCATACACTACGAGAAAGATTGAACGTTGAATTTTAAATAAATAAATTCATCAATTACGAAACCTTTAAATATGATTGAAAACTAAATTGAAAACATACACTGTGAGAAAGATTTAATTTTGAATGTTTAATAAAATAATTCACTATTTAAGAAACCTTTGAAGATGATTAAAAAATAGATTGAAAGCATACACTGTGAGAAAGATTTAATGTTGAATTTTAAATAAAATAATTCACCTTTGAAGAAACCCCTGAATATGATTGAAAAATGAAATTGAATGCATACACTGCTAAAAAAAAGCAACAAAACTTAATATTAAGTTTAAAAATGATATTAATACTTATATTTCGATTACTATAAACATTTAACTTCACTTTTTGCAGTACCCTGAATAATTTGATATTTGCATTTTAATTGCTTTGATAATTTAATGTAACTTTTTTCGGTACACTGGGAAAAAAAATTGATGTATACCTTTTGATTCTTATAAACACTTAACTTAAATTTTTTTCAGTACACTGAAAGGAGATAATATTTACCTCGTGATGCAGGGTAAAATAAATTTATTTTTGTTTAATACACTGCAAAATAAAATTCACCAAATTTAATATTTCTATACTTACCTTTAAATTACCCTAGTAATTGAATGCCTCAGTGAAATCAGTGAAGTTCAATATGCACTGAAAAAGAAAATGAATATAATTTAAGATTTCTACACTTACCGTCAAATTAACCTAATTATTTAATGTCTCAGTGAAATTATTGAAGTTCACTATACACACTATACAAAAAAGAAAATTAACATATTTTAATATTTCTATAATTACCTTTAAAATACCCTAACAATTTAAATGCCTCAGTGGAAATATTGAAGTTCAATATACACTGAAAAAGAAAATCACTATAATTTAATATTTCTATACTTACGTTTAAAATACCCTAATTATTTAATGTCGCAGTGAAATTATTGAAGTTCAATATGCACTGAAAAAGAAAATTAATATAATTTGATATTTCTACACTTACCTTTAAATGACCCTAATAACTTAATGCCTCAGTGGAAATATTGAAGTTCACTATACACTAAAAAAAATACAATTTAATATTTCGATACCTACCTTTAACTTACACTATTAATAAATTAATTCCAATTTAAAATTATTATATTTTTAATTTACGTTAAATAAAATTTGGATCGAACTTAAAAATAGAAACTATAAACTCATGCTTAGAGGAGGATGGGGTAAACTTAAAATTTCTTTTTTCTCAGCGTACCATATTATAAAAAAATAATGTAAATTTAAAAATATTAATTCTCAATGAAATGAAACAAAATGAAATTGTATATTTATATTTGTATTTAAAATTTTTTTCTCTATATAAATAGATCCCTTGATATGGGTAACATGACAAGCAATTAATTTGCGTAAAATTCTTTGGACCAATGAAAGATAAGGACATGGTGGACTGCTGCACTTAGGTGCATTTTTCAGGGTTAATGAAATACACTTCTCCGTTCATTAACAGGCAGGGCGGGTATAGACTATGAGGGGAATTAACACCTTCCTCCCTCATACTATACGGTGCATAGAGGCTACGTGACGGTTCGCGTTTTTTCTCTTTTTTCCACTTTCTCTCCTATCCGTTTCCTGTTTCCACCCATTTGAATTTTAATTCAAATGTTCCTTGTCTGTTTCCTTTTATCGTCTGCATACGTACGACTTGTGCAGATCGCATCCCACGACTTTCTGACGAAGCAACCCCACGACCATTTTCCCTGAGCTTAGCTGAAGTATATCTAGGTATGCAGACGCCCGCTAAGTCAGGAAGTGCCTCGTTATCCGGTTTGTGGATATAACGACGCGACGAGGTGGATCCGCCACAGTATGTCGCAGAGATGGTTCAATTAATTGCAGCACCGTACGACCGCAGCCTTCGTCAATCCAAAACGATAGACGAAGTCATTCTCGTCCCACTTGTCCAATCCAATGCGTTCCTGCATTTTATATTGCCTGCGTTCAGCCCGCAAAGTCACTTCCACTTCGTCATCATCGTCACTCCAGTTCTCCCAAAAGTGCACCAAAAGATCCATTTAGTTATAATTTTTTTCTTTTATTTTTTAAAAATTTTTTTGTCAAACCTCTTTTTTCAGAATTTAACTAAAAATTAAAAGAGCTGTGTCTGTTTATATATTTTGATACCAAGTAAATAAAAAATATTAAAATGAGAGTGATGAGAGCGAATTAAAAATCTTAACTCACCAATTTTCTGGGGTAAAGCTATCTCGTCACCATTTTTATTGAAGAGTTAACAATGTGAACAAATGAAAAACTGGAAAAATCAACGAATTAACTCGGGGATAAATTTATTTCTCTGAGAAAAAATGGGTCTTAAAAAGGGTCTTAAAGAGCTGAAAAACTTGCGCAATAAAAATATAAAATTATTTAAGTCAACTTCTGGTCCCCAGTATCACAGTACTTTCATTACATGAGAGAATTTAATTTTTTAAATAAATTTCTCTACAAACAGTATATTTTACGTTGTGAGAATCATATTAAAATCAATCCAAAGTCATTTTGGTACTTTATTCAATCTAAGCATGATGGCTCCTGCATTCCTACTTCAACATACTACAACTCTTTTACTATTGAAGATACTGTGAATATATTTGCTGATTGCTTTAAATCTAACTATGTTACGGTCAATTCAAATTTTGATGTGTCAATCTTGGAAAATGTAGACGCATTTTTAAACCATGGTACTGTTGTTTTGTCTGAGAATGAAATTTCCAGTGCTATGACCAAAATGAAAGTTTCGATTAAAGCTGAGAATGATGGTATTTCATCTATTTTGCTTAATAAATGTGCGTTTTCTATATCTAAGCCTTTGTGTGAAATTTTCAATAAATCTTTAAAGACTGGCACTTTTATAGACTGTTGGAAAATTGGCTTTATAACACCGGTTTATAAATGTGGTAATGAGAATGATGTCTCCAACTATAGACCTATTTCTAAGCTATCAAATGTTTCGAAACTTTTTAAAAGTGTTATTAAAAACAGATTATTCTTTTTAGTAAAGCGACACATTTGTCTTGAACAGCGGGGGTTTTTTGCTGGTCGGTCTACTGTAACTAACTTAGCAGTTTTCTCAAGATTCTGCATTTTATCTTTTTTACTAGGACATAATGTTGATGTCCTCTATACTGACTTCTCCAATACTTTTGACAAAGTTCCCCATAACGTTTTATTAACTAAACTTGCCAAAATGGATTTCCATTCTAATTTCTTGAATTGAATCCAGTCTTATCTTCAATATAGAGTATGTTTTGTGGAAATAAATGGTGTTAAATCGCATCACTTCAATGCTTCTTCTGGAGTCCCGCAGGTTAGCATTCTTGGCTCTTTACTTTTTTTCATTATTTATTAATGATGTTAGTAAATATTTTCATTCGGCAAAATTTTTACTTTATGCTGATGATTTAAAGCTTTTCAGTAAAGTATCTAATCTAAATGACGCTACTCTTTTACAGAGTGATCTTAGTAATTTGTTAAATTTTAATAAGTGCTTTGCTATGACATACACGAAGTGTAACAATTTTATAATTTTTTCATATTCCCTCTCTGGTAACCCCTTAAAAAAGGTTAATTCAATTAAGGACCTTAGAGTTATTTTTGTCTCCAAGTTTAGAATTTTCTGATCCTTATACTCTGGTTTGCCTTTATAATTTTTTTGTAAGGCCAAGGTTAGAGTATGCTTCTTTTATATGGAGTCCTTTCAATTTAATCCATTTCGCTCGATTGGAATAGATCCAAAAATCGTTTTCACGTTTTGTGCTTCGTTCTTTACACTTTGAAAAACCTTTGCCTTCTCGCCAGTGATTGCAGATATAATTAAGCAAGAGCTATTAGACAAGACACTTGAAACACTTTTGACGAAACCTAGCCTGGTGACTAAATATGTCGATGACTTTTTCGTAATAGTAAAAACATAAAAAATACAAGAAACTCTAGACGCACTAAACAAATTTCACAAAAATATTAAATTCACCAAGGAAGAAGAAAATAATGGAAAATGAACCTACCTGGCACGGTAATAAAAAAAACAACAAATGAATTTAATTTGACATATGACACATGTCGATGACTTATTCTCAATAGTAAAAACAGACAAAATACAAGAAACTCTAGACGTACTAAATAAATTTCACAAAAATATTGAATTCACCAAGGAAGAAGAAAATAATGGAAAATTAACCTACCTGGACACGGTAATAACAAGAAAAAAACAACAAATTCATTAATAACTGGTTTAAAAAACCTATGTCTTCCGGACGTCTCATTAATTTTTACTCAAAACCAAAGGTTGGAAATAAACTGTACGAAAAAACTAACTCTACATCTGCTAAATCTGCGAAAGGAAACAGTTTCACTATCTGCTTAGCTTTGGATCTTTGCTAAAAACAGAAATGCGTACCAAAGCGAACAGAAAATGAAGAGAGATAGAAAACTATTGTTTTGTGTTATACGAAAACAAGAAGTATTTCGTTTTTTAGATTTTGTTGTCACGATCGCAACCACAACAAGTAACAAATGTTGTGTTCGTTTTTCTACGGAAATTCGACAAAAGAATTTCGTCATGTTTTAAGAAGCATTTTTTTTAAGCTAAAATTTTTTAAGTCTCGTTCTGTTGATTTGCTTGCATGAAAATTTAATAAACCGATAGATTATTACGACATGGTTTTAGTGACATGGTTGTTTGTATTGGGACACCCAGGAGGGTGGCAGATAGAATGTAGGTGTGTTCAGAAGAAATTTTGAGGGGGAAAAAATAATATGACCAGCTCATACATTTCTAGTTATCGAATTTTTGATATATTTGTTATACTTTTAAATGAGCAATATTTGTTTACATGTTTGTTTGTAAATGATTTCTCGAAAACGGCCCAAACGATTTTGATGAAATTTTCAGTATAGGAATTTACAGGGGCAAAAAAGCAATCTACCTAGGTCTCGTTTCTGAGAAAATTCGTTTAGCAGCGCACGTAGGGATATATGACCGATTTTGGCAGCCAAAATTAATTTATTTGGTAAATATTTTCTATTCAAGTCTGTTATTTGATTTTAACCCTGTACGACCATCGGGACATATTCAACACTATTCAACATTGCAAACAAATTTGTTAAGTAGTGCACATTGGGGTATTTGATCGATTCAGGCAGCCAAAATTATTTTATACGGTAAACAGTTTCTATTCAGCTCCACTATTTGATTTTAACCCTGTACGGCCGTTGGGACATTTAAACACTATTAAACGTTGCGAAAAAAATAATTTTGCAGCACACATTGAGGTATTTGATCGATTTAGGCGGCCAACATTATTTTATACGGTAAATAGTTTCTATTCTAGTCTACTTTTTTATTTCAACCCTATACGACCATTGGGACATGCTAAAGCAAATGTGCCCTTAAGCGGGAGGCAGCTAAAAATTAACTTTTTAAGCGAATAGGCAGCTAAGCGATTTAAACTGTAAACATTCATTTGTTTATTTGAAGAACAATGTTCGAGATAGAAAATAACAAACATATATTAAAATACTGCTAATAAACTACTATTAATTAAAGTTAAAAAATCTGCTAATAGTAAGAAATTTATACTTTGCACTATTTAAACATAAGGGGTCGTCCATAAACTATGTTACCAATTTAGGGGTGGGGAGGGGTTTTGAAATGCACTGCGATAAGTAACGGTAGGGGGTGGGGGGTGTTTAGATATTGTAACGTTACCAAAAATTAAAAAATCGACGAAAAACCTCTAGTTAATAACACAATTATTTCAAAAATTTTTAACCTTACATGCTTATGTTTGATCGTCTAAATTGATGGTTAACTTTTGTTTCAACGATTTCTTCCACCACCTTTTCCCTCGACACAGGAACCTTTTGGTATTCCTTTACCATCTGCCTACGTCTGAAAAATTTGGGTCTTTGCTTTTGCGACTGGCTGTGACGTTAAGGCCTGAATGTTCTTGATCAAAGGAGATACCGTATGACATGTACTGTCCTTCTCAGAAAGAAGAAATCGGTTCAAGGTCGTGTCCTACCTGCGGCTTGTATTTCGTTTTTAAAACTTCTATGAATTGCCATAAGTTTGTATTATATCGTTTACAATAAATCGGAATAAAAAATACTATTTTAATAAATCAATTTTCAGAAAGCATTTACACAAAAACACAGAACTTGGTGCAGCTCGGGTGCAGCCTTTAAGGGTACTCTGTCAAAGACCAGGCGAATTTCTTTGCGTTAGAAATGAGGATTCTCCTGAATTGGTCGACATAGAATCCGATGAAAAATTCTATTTTGAAGAATCCTCAACAAAGCTACCAGCTTCTTCTATCCCAGTGATTGAGAGCATCGAATCTTGGATCGCAGATGGAATAGCTTTGACAGATGATATTAATTATTGATTTTTTTCCAATTGTTCCTTTAATGTATCAAGTCATACTAGTCACTAATACTAGTGAAAATTGTCAGAGCTAGTCAAAATATATAATCATTCGAATGAATTAATTTCATAAGTCACGTTACTTTATGGGGGGGAGGGGTTTTGAAAAGCACTACGAAAAGTAACGCAGGGGAGGGGGGGGGGGTAAAAAAACCGGAAAATCAGTAACGTAGTTTATGGACGACCCCTAATCAGTCTCATAGCGTAAAAACTGTGGCTTTTACGATAAAACTGTTAATGGTATTTTTGAATATAACTATCTGATTTACAATTTTGTTGCATGCATATTTTCTGACATAAAGGAGTGCAGATATTGGTGGATGACCGACTTCGAAGAACTTTGAACACAAATATCTTTAAGCGCGTACATGGTATCAAAGGGAAGTAATTATTTAGTTAGTAATTATGTCTTACTTAAGAGATTTTCATAAAAAAAAATTAAAAGTAAATTTTTCGATTTTATATTAAAAAAAATAAATTTCAGTGGAAAAAAACTCTGACAATGAAATACAAAAACCCTCGGGCATAGTCAAAAGTTTCGTCACAGAAAAATAACAAGGATGCAGAAAAATTTGTTTTGACGAGTAGTTTTCAAAAATATATTACGCCGGTGAGGTCAAAAATTCGTCCCACTCTAATGCACATATTAAAATCTTATACAATGATTGGATGAGGACAATTGAATCTAAGAACCGTGGATGGCGTAAGCGGATGCTTTCAGTTAAATTATAAATATTGATTTTTTCATGATTTAAATACAAATTCTAAATGTTTGATAGTTTAAATCATACTTTAGTTAATATTTTTTATTATCGCTAATATTTATTTTTTTATGTAAACATTTTTAAGGAATAAAAAATAAACTCAAAAAATTACTACAATTACAAAAAAAATTTATAAATATTAAATTTTAAAGACTTTTATAGTTATTTAGCTCAACTAGACAAACTTAAACAGACCTTTAATTATTAAAATTATTTTAAAAATTATTTTATAACAGTACCTCAGAAATTAGAAGCTGTTTGTAAGTCGGGAACTTCTAATTTCTGAAATCTTATCATTTCGGAGTTAAAATTTATAAAGTTGAATTTATAATAATATTGCTCAAATAATAATGTAAAGATATAGTTACTGGATAAAAGTAACACACTTATAATGTGTAAAAAATTTTACAAATTTTTATTTAAATGGCCTTATTTTGTAAAACGTTATTTTGTCTGGTAAATTTCATTTTCATATGAAGTAAAACAAAATCTTTTTCTCTCACTGAAATTTTCTTATAAAAATTATTGCCACACAAAAAACTCCAAGTGAGGTGATTGCGTACACTTAACATAATAAGTAGTGTTCGACCGATACCGGAATTTTGGCCGAGACCTAATATTCGGCAATTTTATAATATTCGGCCTAACCGAAACCAGAACCGAAACTGGTTATTAATGATTTAAGTTTTCACAAACAATTTTTTTTATTAAAAGGAATCAAAAGTACTTTCATACACATAAGAAAAAAAATAATCCAAAAGAAAGTATTACTTGCATATTGCAGTTTATAATAATTAATTGAAGTTTACTAAAATAATAAGTGAGACTATTTTTTATTTTATTCTTTATTAATAAAGTATTGCATACTTTATATCTTTCGTACACACTCCAAATAGTATGCACCTACAATGTAAATTTTTATAGAACTAAAAAACAAAGTATTTTTGTTTTTTTTAAAGGTTTTTTAAACTGGTATAAAATAGACTTTGGGATTCTTTATTTAAAAGTCCATTAGATTTATTATATAAGTCTTTTATTTTGATCCTATTCTGATCACGCCAAAAATAGAGAGAGAGAAAGTAAAAAAACGGCAAGAATAAGAAAAGACGAAGTTGGCCGTTTTTTCTTTTCACCTCCTTCTTTGACATCTCAATCTACTTAGCGTTGCCACTTAAACATATAATCACTAGTTTACGCTATACGTTTGCACTATATGTTTACAACTCGGCCGATCTGACAAGTAATCGACCTCGATTAACTATACATAAAAATAAAAGGCACAATGTGCTTAGGGTTAAGACAAAATATTAATATAAACTTAATACATAACTATTATACGCTAGCTGGTATTGCTTAGTTCGTTAATATCTATGACTTTCTCGTTCAATAACCATTTTCTCATTCGATTTGCTTCTAGAACCCCATCATACGGAAGCTGAGTCAGCTGGCAATTCTCAATATCACGTATGACATATCGGTCATTTCCTAAACATTTATATACTACGAATGGCCCTTTATACTTCGGCACAAACTTCTTATTAGTTCCAAATGCAGAATCGACGTTTCGAATAACTACAAAGCCACCAACGTCATAGCTTTTAGCTTCGGCACTATGTTTCATAAAATAATTTAAATTATACTCTTGGGACTTATCTATTGCTTCTGCGGCACTGGATCGAATCGATCCCAAATCACGGCACATTTATGAATTATTTTTATCTGCCAAATGCTCTGTAAACTCATCAACAACGGATCCACGCTGTTCTGTACCAAACAGAAGCATACTCCGAGTATTTTTAGTTGTGGCATGAACTGAATTATTGATCGCGTATTCCACATCTAACAGCTTGTTTGACTAGTCGGCATGGTTTATCGGATTACTTAATTTTCCTAACATCGCTTTAATTACCCTGTTTACTCTCTCTGCCTGTCCATTTGCCTGCGGCGAAGCTACGGCAACCTTCACATGTTTTATGTTACGTCTCAGTAAAAAGTCTTCAAATTCTTGTGACGTAAAACACGTCCCTCTGTCCGATACCAGTCGTCTAGGTCGACTGTAGTAACTAAAATACTTATCAAGAGCGGATGTGACTTCCTTCGTACTCGTTGAATTCGTCGGGTATAGTTTCACAAATTGAGTGAATGCATCAATAACAACCAGGATGTGTTTTCTTTTAGAGGTAATTGACGGTAGTGGTCCGAAATGGTCAACATGTATGGTGTCAAATGGTATGGGTAACTTAGGAATATGATGTAAGTTTCTCTCATTTATTCTTACTGGTGCGGCATACATTAGGCATTTAAGACAACTACGAATAAACTTTTATATTTTTTGACGCATAGCCCGAAACCAGTAATAAATACTTATTTGATCATAACATTTATCGAGCGCTTGATGACCAATTTTTTCATGTATAAGTCGAATAACGTTATCCTCCATTTCGCTCGGCACGTATAATGCTTTCTTTCCGTCACATTTTATTCTATAAACAAGTCCATCAGTTAATTTAAAGTCTTTTAGTTCTTGCGTCTCTAACCGGTTAGTTAAAGCCTTAACGGTGTCGTCTCGTCCCTGAGAAATTTGAATTTGAAAGTCTATATCATCAGCGTCTAATAATGATGCAATTTGACATCTGCTAAGAGTATCTGCATGACCCATATCTACCCCGCTTCTATGTTGTATCGAATAATTGTAGCTTTCAAACTCCAGAGCCCACCTAGCTATTCTAGGGTTAACATGTTTTTTTCCTAACGTTAATGCCAATGAGCTGCAGTCTGTAACAATTTTAAAAGGTATTCCTTCCAAATAAACTCTAAATCGTCTCAAGGCATATATAATAGCGAGCGTCTCTAACTCAAAACTGTGGTAGTTAGATTCTGCGGCAGATGTTGTTTTTGAGAAATACGCTATTGGATGGAATCTATTATCATCTTGTCGTTGTAACAGGACGGCACCAAATCCGATAGAACTAGCATCACAATGTAATTCAGTTTCTTTCGTCGGATTATAAATAGCAAGGATTGGTGGTTTAGTCAAACTAGATTTAAGCTCATAAAAGGAATTAAGGCACTTTTCGTCGAACACAAAGTCGGTATTATTCTAATGGTTTCGCAATAGTGGAGAAAGACGGCACAAATCGTCGAAAATAGGAAAAAAGCCCAATACACGAATGTAGTTCCTTCTGATTAGTCGGCAATGGATATTTCTTTATAGCAGCAATGTGTGATTCACTTGGCGAAATTCCAGAAGCAGACACAGTATAACCCAAATATTCTATTTTCCCATAGCCAAATTT
Organism: Dichetophora obliterata; assembly: GCA_963920525.1. Classification (NCBI taxonomy): domain Eukaryota; kingdom Metazoa; phylum Arthropoda; class Insecta; order Diptera; family Sciomyzidae; genus Dichetophora; species Dichetophora obliterata. The sequence goes on from OY986435.1 coordinate 111,213,776, forward strand.
ACATTTAGAAAGGTTAAGCTTCAAATTATTACCCGTTATTCGTCGCAAGACTGTCTCAAGAAGAATTTTGTGTTCGTCAGAGTCGGCAGTTGCAATTAAAATATCGTCCATATAAATAATTATCTTCCTATTATCGATTAAATCATGAAAAATATTGTTGATAAATCGCTGAAACACAGCAGGGGCATTCTTGAGGACAAAAGGCATTTTTAAATACTCATATTGCCCATTGGGCGTCACAAAAGCCGTGTATGGAATGGATTCGTTAGCCATACTAACTTGATGGAAACCACTTCTAAGATTTAAAACGGAGAAAAACTTACAACCTTCAAGATAGTCTATACAATCTTCTATTAGCGGCAGTGGGTAATTATCCCGAACTGTGATTTTGTTTAGTCCGCGATAGTCTATACACATTCGCGTCTGGCCGTCCTTTTTTTTTACCAGTACTATGGCAGAAGCATAAGGTGAATGACTCGGCCTTATAACACCATCACGCTGCAGTTCTTCAACTATTGACTGAACCTTAGATCGTTCTAAATAAGAAAGTCGCCGCGGTGCACAGTGAAATGGTACGTCCGTGGTTAAATGTATTTTCATTTCGTATTCAATAGGGTCTATTTTAACGTCTTTTGGCGAAATATAGGAATTTACGATTAAAGATTTCAATTCAGCATAAAAAGATTTATTTAGTCTAACATCAATATCAACTTCAGTGTCGGCAGAAGCAATTTCTATATTATATATATCAGGCATATCTGTTGTATCCATCTGTTGCATCGAAGTTATTTTTATTACTACTTAACTCAACTTCCGTACTACACGCTACTTGATCTGTTGTATCCCTGTCATCAAAGTTATTTTTCTTACTACACGTTGCTTTAAAATTATCTCTCAGAAGGTCATATTTATTAAGAACTGCAAAAGAGTCATTCAGGAGAAGAGTGCAAGTGTTTATTTCTTTATTTAAATTCACAAGTTTGGATTTATTATAGCGTAGCTTAACACGAGTCAAATGAATATTAAATAAATGTAAAAAATTTCATTTAGAGCCATTCTGACGCAGAGGATAGGGACAGCTTGGTTTCATGTGCCCAGTCTGCGAGCAATTAAAACACAATATTGCATCTTTTTCTGCAATTTGTTTCGGATGTCTCGTAGCGGCGACGCGCGTCGTGGCGGCGACTGTGGAATCACGTCCGGCAGTTGGCGTTAGATATTTAAACTGGTATCGCTTAATGAGTACTTTTAGCTCCTCAATAGTGCGAGCGCTGGTCAAAAGGTTAACATTAGCAGCACTATTACCGATTCCGTCTATCTAGCCTGCATAGTCAAAACATAGCAGTGCATGGATTCCTCACGTCTCTGCCACCGCCTCTGCGCCAGCATTTTGTAAACGTCGTGTCTGGAAATAGAAACATCGAACTCCTTCATCAACTCCTTTTTTAATTGAATATAACTCAATGCTGAGGTTGTTGTAAGAAACAGCCGTGCTGTGCCGGTAAGAGAGCGTCGAAGGCTTAATAACTTTAAGCGATTGTCGGCGTTAACTGTTTGCATTAACTCCTCGAAGTCGTTGAAAAAGTTTTGGACAGATTGAATTTGGCTGTCTCCGGAAAACTTCGGTATAGCGTGCTCTATCTCGCTAAAATCCACTCTGTGCACTGTGCTTGCTACCTCATCTGCAGTGGAACCTGCCAGTTTCTGTCGCAGCACCTGAATTTCGTGTTGTTTTTGTAGCATTCGTAGTTCCTTGTCTAGTCTTGCCTCCTCATTGTCTTGGTAACTAGCAGCACTGAGGGCGTCAAGTTCAGCGTCAAAATTATTGGCAACTGCATTGTTTGTTGCTGATACCGCCCCATCGTCAGCAGCATCGCCGTCAGCACATTGTATAATTTCTTCGTCGTATAATTTCTTCAGTTGCGCCGTCAACGCTGTCTGTGGAAACTCCACCCCGGCATTCAATAGTGCGTTTGCCAACGCTTGCTTTGTGCGAGTCGTCATTACGGAAATTTTTTTTCTTATCTTAAATATTAATTGGATGCAATCAGGTTGCTGTACCCCACATCTGAGATTTCAACTGGTATAAAATAGACTTTGGGATTCTTTATTTAAAAGTCGATTAGATTTATTATACAAGTCTTTTAATTTGATCCTATTCTGATCGCGCCAAAAATAGAGAGAGAGAAAGTAAAAAAACGGCAAGAATAAGAAAAGACGAAGTTGGCCGTTTTTTCTTTTTACCTCCTTCTTTGACATCTCAATCTACTTAGCGTTGCCACTTAAACATATAATCACTAGTTTACGCTATACGTTTACAGTTTAGTATTATAAAAATAGATATATTTCGTTTTCTTTTCCTTTATTCCACACACACAGAATTTGTTCGTAATAAACTTACGTAATAAACTTAACAATTTTTGGCTTAAATTCATGATAAAATCAAAAATGATAATATCGAACGCATTAAATTAACCAAAATGTTTTATGTTAACACGATAAATCAAATTATAGACAAATTCATAATTTTCGTTTTGTACAATGCGTTTTTAATATTTTTATTAAACCAAACATATGTATTTGAATTAAATTACTGATGCAAGAAATTTTACCAAAAATACCTCAATTGGCTGAATAGCCGAAACTAACAAAAAAGGCCGAAACTGGAAGTAACCGAAACCGAATATTCGGTCGGACACTAATAATAAGGTCACTAGCTTCATTTTAAACTTTTCGTAGAAGACGCTGTACTGTTAAATATAAATTGCACAAACAATTACCTCGGAAATTAGAATACAATTTTCTAATTTCAGAAGCTTCAATGTTTTGAAAATTCAACTTCTAATTTCTAGATGATTCTAATTTTTTTAGCTTCTAATTTCTGAGGTTTTATTGTATTTAAATTTAATAAAGCCTAAATTGTATTTTATAAAAAGTAAAGTATATATTTACTTGATGGCTTCTTAGTATTTTAACTTCTTCTTTTTGGGTTGGTAATAAAATACATATCTTAGATGCGGATGCGGAGGCGGATATCAAAAAATGAATAATGCAAAAAGTGCATATTATTCATAAATTTAATGATTTTTTCATTTTTAAACACTTCTTACTCGCAAAAAATTATTATAGAAATTAAAAATGTCATTTTTAATATCTAGACCATTCACTAAATTTGAAATAACCTATCTTCCCCGCTATGCACTGTTCAATCGCAACCACTTCATTTTATTACTCCAGCATTTATTCTAACCGAGACATTGTATTTTTCACGAACAAAACGTTACCTCATATGCATATGCACAACGCATCTATATAAAACAGCAAATTCAATAAAAGCAACAAAATAAAGAAAAATTCCAACGCAATAACTTTTTCAACACAAAAAAAAGTCGCATCATAAATGAAACGAACAAACATTGCAGATCTCTCTTCGGATTTTGGTGCTTCCAGCAACCTACAAGATATCGCTAAAGATACTTTACTTTGATTGTTTTTGTGCCCGCGATTCAAAAGCATAATAGTGAGAGGAAGTTTTTTCTATTCGAAAAAAGAAACATTTCCTTTTGCTTTTCTCTCTCATCTCTACTTGCTTCGGTTTGAGCTATTTTTTGAATCGGAGAAAGAAAACTAAACAAACCAAAATACTTGTTGTGATCTTAAAAAGAAACAAACAGAACAGAAAAATACTTCTCTTTAGAGTTTGTTTGCGAGCCCTGCTCAAAGCATCCCAAACGAGTAATTATAAATACAGCAAACAATTTTATTAGCAATTTTCTGGACATAAGTAATAAGGAATTTCATCGTGACAACATAATCAACATCAGGACTATAATCGACAACTTAATCGACAATTGTTACAAAATAAAAAACAAGAAAAATAAAGAGGATAACAACACGATAATATTCAAGTCTGTGACTTAGGGCGCATTTATAGTGGCGACTTGTTGCTGGACCGGACCGAACCGAGAAGGAAAGCTGGAAAACGCTGCACATACAATCATATGAAACAAGCTCAAAGTGCGTATAGTGCCAGCCGAGCTTGCAACTTCAAGTGACTTGTGCGCTGGTTTCCATCTTCCCGATTGTTGCTTTCTCGCTCGCTCGCACGGTTTGCTTGTGTTTTGATTCATTTTACACGTTGCTTGCTTATTACTTTCGTTAAATAACATGAAATTTAAAAAGAAACAAGGAAAACAATTTTTTTTTGTTTTTGCTGTTGCTCCTTTTCTTCGTCTTATCTTTTTTTTTTTGTGCACAAAAGCAAGTGTGTAAAATGAACAAACGAATGAAAAGGGATTTTTTCCCACAAAGTTGGCAACGCTGGCGGTAGCAAACTAAATTCCTCGGAAAAATATTGATATACGAAAAAAAAAAAACAAATTGCAGCACACTTGACTGCCAGCGTCGCGATCGATTCTGTATTTCCTTGAATTCATTCATTCAAAAAAAAACAAAGAACCAAACGATAGCAACAAAGGAGACCAACAAGAAAAGTAATAAGCATACAAGAACACGAAATTTCGCTGTTGTTATGCTGTATTTTCTTGCCCGCAAAAAATACACACAAAAACAGCACTATAAAGAAGCAACAAAGATAAATTTCTATCAACTGTTGCACACAGAAAACAAAAAGAGAAATAGTGAAAAAAGCTAAACCAGCTGGTGAAGCAATTCGTCGATTAGCGGCTGCAAGTGCGTTTCATCTAAAACAGAGAATCGAAGATTATCAAATTTTTTTATGTGCGCTCTTCCTTTCCATTTGATTATAAGCACAAAAGTAAACAAACAAAAATAGTAGCAACAAGATATAATGACTTTGTTTAGATTAGTTTTGTATTGCCTTGTTGCAATATCAAAAATAATACAAAAAAACAAAACCTAAAGAAAAAAGTTAAAAAAGTTAAAACCAGTTGGATGATCAAGTGGCTTCATGCGGCTTGAAGTGCGTTTTCACTGAGTCATCGCATAAAAATTCTTGGGCCAGCAGCTGATGTACGTTTTTTAATGTGCGTTCTTTCTACGATCTTCTTTTTTGTCAAAAAAAAATTTTAAATAAAAACACAACAAGAAGGCAACAAAAACCAGCAGAAAACACCAGCGAAAAAAGTCGAAACAAGTTGGTACCTCAAGTGACTTGAAACGACTTGCAGTTGCAGGAAGCGCGTTTCAGCAGTGTTTTTCGCATTTTCGTCTCTGTGCTTGTTGGTTTGAGGAAAGCAAAATGAATGAACGAAATCATGTGGCTTTTTTGATGCTTCGGTTGCAATAATAAAAAAAAAAAAATTAATATATACAAACAAACCCAAAATAGTCAAAAACCAGCTGAAACAAGTCACCAGCGACAAGCGCGCACTATACGCACTTCCAGCTGCTTTTGGCAGGACGCGTTTCCAGCTCGGTCCGGCCCAGCAACAAGCCGCCACTATAAACGCGCCCTTACATTCCAGGTCTTTCAGAGAAATTTGTAAAGTCAAATATGTACAACAAAGAAAAAATAAAATTAGCTTTAAAAACAAACAATGCATTACAACATTTGTACAGCAACACAAAAACATAAATTGAAAAACTTGACAAATCTAATGTAATTTACAAAATTACATGCAACGGTGACGGGTCCAAGGTATGTGACCAGGCATATGTTGGGACAACAAAGAACAAGCTACGGACAAGAAGTTTCTCGCATCGATCAGACAACAAATCTCGCAGACCTTTGGACCAGAAAACAGTACTTGCAGCCCACTGTGCGGAACATGTACACACACCTGATTTTGACGCTGTAGAAATTTTACAAGAGAACAATTACTTGAGACGATATACATTAGAAATGCTCCACATCATAAGCTTACCAGGGGGCCAATTCCCTTTTTGCGTTAAAGCGAAGTTAAAAAAGTTTTTCACAATAGTTTTCATTTGACGATTTCACTTTTTCACTCCACTGCGCACAAAAACGCGATTCTTGTTCGCCTAATGGAAAGTTGTTGCTGAATAGCATTTGAGAGTTGCTGAATGTCTATTAAACAAAGCTTTTATGAAAAATAAATGTAAACAACTTCTTAGATGGTAGAAAATATTTACAAAAATGTCTTTATTGAACATGATGATGCCTTTATTATGACTTCAACATTCTTTTTATTGATTTATGTAGAGAAAACTCAAGAATTTTTAGGAGGAGACTTCGCGATGAAGAAAACTCATTCACCAGAATTGCGGAGGAACACTTTGACTTATATCGCTTTCCCAAAGCTATAAACTTGATTAAGAAAGAAAAACTATATATTAAAAATAAGCAATAAAAAAGAAAAATATAATGAATTTTACATAAATAAAAATAAACAAAATAAGTTTTTCGGTAGCATAAAATAGCCGAAACTAATATAGCAAGTCGAAAACGCGCGTTTGCAACCGGCGTTAAATTTGTTTGCATTTCAGCAAAAAATAAACAGCTGTTGCCCGTTTAACACACAACGGGAATCACGTTTTTTGTGTAAAGCTGAAAACACTTTTCATATGACGATAACGCAGAACGGGAATTGACCCCCAGGAAAAATTAGACTGAACTTCAAAACAGACACAGACAGATGCACACACATATATGGAAGTATGTTAAAAACAACAGTTGAAAACCTGACGGCACAAGAAGTGGATGTTTTGTGTTAATTTGTTTATGTATTCAAGTTCTTGTCAAAAATTTAAAAAAATGTGATATTAATGTTTAATGTCGTTCTTTGCTGTTAAATGTTTATCAATTATTAAAATGTTTTAATTATTTAAAATTGTGAGTTAAATTGTTCAAGTGAAAATAATTGTTCAAAATTAATGTACATATATGTTTTCAGTTCTTTTCCCTGATGATGATTGCCGACGGCAATCGAAATATTGGTTTATAAAAACTAAAAATCAAAACAATTAAAGTTTTTCATTTTTAATAATTTGGACCTTGAGCCCGCAAAATTAATGATAAAAATTACTTCAAAAGGTCGTAAGTCAAATAAAATATTAATATTTACTTTATTATTTTAAGAAAAAACAATATGTTGTTCGTAAACACGTATTTTGAACGCGTGGTGTACGTTAAAGTTTCGTTAATACGTATTCTGAACGTATGCTGTACGTAAAAATTTCATAAATGCGTATTTTGAGCGTATGTTGCACGTCATATTTTTGTAAATTCGTATTTTTAACGTATGCTGTACGTAAAATGTTCGTAAATACGTATTTTTAACGCGTGGTGTACTTAAAAGTTTCGTTAATACGTATTCTGAAAATGTGCTGTAACATATGCTGTACGTAAAATGTTCGTAAATAACGTATGGTGTATATCGTAAAAAGGAGCAGAGCACTTAATAAATTCGTAAATACGTATGCTAAACGAACAGCGTACGTGAAAAAGGCCCTAAATACGATTTTGTAAATATGTATTCTGAACGGACTGTGTACACTCAAAGAAATATTTGTTCATATTGACTAATTCCTAGGTTTAGTTGATAAATATTTTGGATTGAGGGAAATAAGTTGAAATCATATTGACAAAATTTTATTTTGTTTATTTGATAAATGGATGCTTCAATTTGATATAAGCCTTTATCACGAATATCGCGTTTTAATTGTTGATTTGATAAAACAATCTGTCAGTATGAATACAGAATATTCTAACATGAAAAAATGGTTTGTTGAATACAAAAAGGCTTTTCTGTTGAAAACATATGTTTTCTATTACTAAATGCAAGCCCCTCCACCTATTTTAACTTCTACTTCGAATACAGCAAACATATCGATTTCTGCTCCTTTGCCAGTGCTGGCACCTCCACCTTCATTGCCAGTCATGTCTTATGCCCAAACTGTTTCTCTTTCACCAACTTTGGTCGATTCCCAGGTTGTTCCTCTTACTTCTCAGGTTTCTGTTCCACCTAAGCCAATCATTGCAATTCCACCAACTAAATCAATCTTTGTTTCTCGCTTAGCTGCGGATACAACAGAGGTTGATATAGATTTTTTCATTAGATCAAAGTTGAATTGTTCCTTGCATCTTTCGGTTCATAAATTCAAATATTAAAATGTAAGATCAATTACTTCTTTTAGATTAACAGTTCCTGAAAATTTATTTAATTCTATAGTTGATGTAAACATTAGGCCGCCAAACACAATTTATTTATTTATTTATTTATTTCGTCTATGGATACATTCCTTACAGACTAGTAGTACAAAAATTTGATTATAATTAATTACCTAAATACTAATTGAAAAAGTTCATAACAAGAAATAAAATAGGGTATACTACAATAAAATAAGAAAATTTCATTTAATAAAGATTTAAAATCATTTCTAGATAAAGAAAAATCAATATTATGAATTATATACAGAGCATTAAAATCAAGCATAGTTCTCGTTAGAGGCTCATTGACTGCATAATTGCTACTATGAAATGGAATAGAAAAAATATTATACTGGCGTAGTTGACGAGTAGGAACAAAGAAATTTACCAGATTTAATAATGCAGGACAATCAATGTGTCCAGAAATAATATCAAAAATTATCATAAGTGAGCGAATTCTTCTTCTGCTTTCAAGCGATTGAAGACGTATTAGCAAAAAACGCACATTATATGAGGGAAGTGGTTCAACAAAATTTAAAGTCCTAAGGGAGAGCCTCAGAAACTTTTTTTGAACTCGTTCAAGTCTCACAGAGTGTGTGGAGTAGAAAGGATTCCAAATAAAAGATGCATATTCCAGCTTCGATCTTACAAATGAGGTATAAAGCAATTTATGCGTATACGGATCTAAGAATTCAGAACTATTGCGACGAAAAAAAGCAAGTAAAGAATATGCTTTCGGAATGATATAATTAATATGTGGAATAAAGGAAAACTTAGTATCAAAAACTACTCCCAAGTCAAGAATTTCACCAACTGTTTTTAGCATACTGTTATCTAACTTATAGGAAGAGTCAAAAATATTTTTTGATTTAGCAAAAGTTGCATGATAACATTTAGAAATGTTCAAAGATAATCTATTAGCTTTACTCCAAGTTAGAAGATTATTTATATCCAACTGAAGAGAACAAATATCTAAATGATTCTCAATTCTGGAGAACATTTTTAAATCGTCAGCGTACAGCAAAAAATTTGAATTAATAAAACAGTCAGCGATATCATTTACAAATAAGATAAAGAGCAAAGGGCCAAGAATGCTACCTTGAGGAACCCCCGAAGTTGCAATAAAAGAGTACGAACGTACATTATTAATACAAACATAAGAAAGTCTGTTTCGAAGATATGATTCAATCCATTTTAAAAAGCGAGAATGGAATCCAAAATTGCAAAGTTTATTAATCAAAATTGTGTGAGAGACCTTATCGAAGGCTTTAGAAAAGTCTGTGTAAATTACATCAACTTGACAACCAGATTCAAAAGAATTTATACAATACTCTGTGAAAAGAGCAAGATTAGTAACCGTCGAGCGTCCAGAAACAAAACCATGCTTTTGTGATCCGAATTATTTGAGGTCTTATAAAGATTGAAAAATTTATTTCTAAGATTTTTCAATTTCTTTAAGCCTTTGGTATACCAAGGAAGCTTATATGCTTTTTGCTTTGTTCTAGGAACAAAAGCACTACAGATTTCAAAAATATTTGATTTAAAAATTTCATAAGAAGAATAAGTACTTTTGTTATGAAAAAGCCCATTCCAATTGATAGAAGCAAAGCGTTCATTAAGCAGAATAAAATTGCAGTTGTTAAAATTAAAATTAATTGAAAAATCCTCACTATTATTGATAAATTCATAAAATTCAATTTGCATAAATAGTGGAATATGATTTACATCAGCAGGCTGAAGGGGAAAAATACAATTTGAGAGCGCAAATTTTACATTGTTGCTTATAAAAATTAGATCTAACATTCTGTTTAATTTGTTGAGAAATGAATTAATTTGTAATAAATCATAACTTAAAAAATTATCAATAAGGTAAATTTCATGAAGCTTATTAACATTATTTGGAGTTAAAATATTATTATCCTCAAAGGAGGACCAAACAATAGAATTAAGATTAAAATCACCAAGTATACAAATATGATCGCTAGTATCTGAAGATTCACATAAATGGACTATATTATCAACATGGGCAGCATACAGCTCAGCTGAACCAGTAGGTGGTATGTAAGAGACACAGAGTCGGAGAACTCCTGAAAATCCCATAACAGAGACACAGAGTTGATCCAGCAGGGACTCACAATTTTGCAGATACAAAAGTTGAGAGCGAAGATTATGTTTTACGGCAATAAGAACACCCCCTCCGCTGAATAATCCCGTTTTAGCCGCATCTCTATCTTTACGATATATTTGGTACAAATTTGTATCAAAAAATTCTTCATCCGAAAAATATGCATTTAGCCAAGTTTCCACTAGGACAATTATATCAAATTCACAATTTGAAGTTAGAAGACGAATTACATTAGATTTAGTTCTAATGCCAGACATGTTGTGATAATAGATTTTTAGAGAGCGAGAAAGATTGCAGTCAGGTTGTGGAACATATGTATTAGGCACCAGGCCATCAACGTTTGTTTTGTTTACCTCATTGTTTTCTTTCCCAATTGAGTATGAAAAAAACGGAACGGTTTGACTCTGATATCTTTTTGCCAAAGAGAAGGTGAAAACAGCTTTCCGTAAAACTCTGACGACACACCAAGTTTAAATGTAATCCCAGTGAGATTTTCAATTGGAGCATTTTTTTTACCAATTTATTGCAAACCATATGCTTCCGATCAATTTGAGCATGTTTATTAACATAGTCAATAATATTTTGTTCAGTAACCGTAGGCAAAAAAGATCCTAGATGCACATATTTTTTTGGAGCAACAACATCAAGCTCATTGTTTACATTGCAACCCACAATAGCATCAAAAGATTTCGAAGTTCTCAAATAATCTTCTTTATGCCCTACTTCACTAAGAGGCAATTCAGTGACAGAGGGAGAAAGAGCCACAGAGACATCAGAAAGAAGAACAGCTGATGACTGAACAGCAGTAGCAGAAACAGCAGTAGGTAAAAGAGCAGCAGAAGTAACAGGTTTATTTATAGCATTATGGCTAGTAGAAGCTCCAACTTCATACAACGGCGCAGCATGCAAATTTAAAACTGATGAGGAGGGCGAAGCAGTAGCAGCAGCAACAACAGGTGCAGCAATAGCAGGAGAAACAGGTTTTTTTATAGCATTATGGCAATTTGAAGATTCAGCTTCATAAGTAGGCACAATATGCACATTAACTTGAGTTTTTTGTTTTTTGTTGTTAGAACTAGCTTTATTATGAGGTTCAACAACCTTAGTTTTTGAGCGCGTATGTATAATGTTAGTGTTAGCACTGCTTAACATCGGGCAATCACTTGTAAGAGCATTTGGCTCAATTTTAAGAGAGTCAAAAAGATTGATTAAGTCACTTATTTTGTCGTGTGCAAGATTAAAGTTTGAAATAAAGTTTCCAGAAAAAATCTTGACACAGTCGCGACATTTATAAGAAATGTTTTTATTAATTATTATTAAATTCACAGAATCAGAGCTTAACTGAGTGCACTCAGTGTGAAATATTTTGCAACAAAAACCACACGAGATTGGAACAGGTTCCAATATTCGGACGTTACAACGAGAGCAAGAAGACATTTCAAACACGTCAGATACCGACAAACGATACTAACTGAATGAAAGGGTATTGTTTATATCTCGTACGCAAATGGTAAAAGTTATATAATATTAAAAAATATAAAAGATAACACTGAATCAATAATCAGCGCATTTGAAGGAGTTGTTTCTGCACCAAGATTTTCTCCCGATGGTAAATCTCTTTTAATTTCCCACTCATTGGGTGGTGAAACGAATAGATTATCTTTGGATTTAAGTAGAAAACGAACAAAAAAAATTACTAAAGGTTCAGCTATAAGCACTTCTCCCTCTTTTTCTCCAGATCAAAAGTATATGGCTTTTGATCTGGAGTAATTTGAGTAATTGTACGCGAATTTTGAATTAAAAGCAATCCAAGACCGGTAAATGTTGGACATTTGCCGCGTCCCCAAAATCCCTGAATCTCATCCAAAAAACGATTAATAAACCGCAAGTCTAAATTAGAGCTTGTGTACTAAAATGTCAGGGGTCTTAACTCCAAACTTTCCGATATTTTCATAAACTGTTTTGATTTTGAATATAACATTATAAATTTTACAGACTTGGCTTCGCTCTAATATCTTAATTTCTGAAATAATGTGCAATAAATATCAAATTTTTCGTAAAGATCGTCATGATAAGATCGGTGGCGGTGTTTTGATAGCTGTTCAAAACTCGCTTGTATCTGAAGAATTGACAATTCTTGACACCAGTGACATTGAGTTCATTTGTGTTGCAGTTAAATTAAATTATAGTATTATTTATGTTACCTGCTCTTACATTCCTCCTAAATGTGACTTAACAATGTATTTAAAACACTTACACTCCATCGAAAAACTTCACAATTTGTTAAAAAATAAAGACGTTCTTATTGTGCTGGGTGATTTTAACCTACCTTTTGTGAGTTGGAGATCGTCTGACGATTCTTCATTTCTTACTCCTGTATCCAATAATGATTCGATAAATGATTTCTTAGATAAGCTGTCTGATCTGTGTCTTCAACAAGTCAATAATATTTTAATCATACACATGCAATAACAATAGAGTTCAGCTACTACAGCTTTTTCACACTTTCTCCGCAATAGATCATTTTAAGAACCAATCCAAATATCGTTGAAATATCTCAAAGATATCGATAGAAGTGGTCCAAAAAAACCAAAAGGGAGAAAAATTTACCCACCATAATATGGGTTGGGCTCAGGGACAACACAAGACATAACAACTAACCATGCGTTTACATAGATCTTATCCTTCATTAGTTTTCAATCTACTTTTGAGTTGACCTTTCGACAAGTTAACATCAAACACGTTACAGTTGTTAACAACAGTACTCATGCGATTTAATGGAGCAGTTAACATATAATTTGTTCTACTAAATGGTAAATAAATCAAGTTGTTAGAGTTTCTACTGCTTCTACGGTTAGTGTTAAAATTTATAAGAGAAAGAAGCTCTGGAGAGTCGAATACACCTGTTATGAGTTGGTGTAAGTAGACGATATCAGCAGATTTTCTTCTCTCACTTAAAGATTGCATTTTTAATAATTTCAAACGATCCTCATATGGAGGAAGGTTAAATGTGTCAGTTCCACTCAAGCCTCTTAGAGCAAACCGAACAAAACGTTTTTGAATTCTTTCTATACGATCAACATGCACATTGTAATGTGGGGACCATACTTGACTGGCGTACTCCAAGTGAGGACGCACGATTGAATAATACAGAGTTGTAGTTGTTATTAAGCTATCAAACTCTTTGGCCCACCGTTTTATAAAACCAAGCATAGAAGACGCTTTTTTACAAATTGTATCAATATGCATGTTAAACGACAATTTAGAATCCATGCATATACCAAGGTCTTTGACGGTAGTTACACGACTTAAAGCAGTATCTTTAATTTTGTAATCAAAAATAAAATTGTTCCTTTTACGCGAAAAGGTCATAGTTTGGCATTTATCTGGATTTAAAAACATGTTATTTTTAGAACACCAAACCTCAAAGGAGTTCAAGTCTGACTGGAGCAGGTCTGAATTGTCATTAGAATCAATTGTTCTGTATATTTTCACATCATCTGCATAAATAAGCAAATGAGAGTGTTTGATGACGTGGGTAACATCATTAATTGCCAAAATAAACAGAAGTGGACCCAGGTGGCTTCCTTGAGGAACACCCGATTCTGCAACAAATTCAGAAGACAACACGCCTCGGAACCGTATTTGATAAGATCGCTCCATCAAATACGATTTCATCCAGTTTACAAAATATTTTGGAAATTCCATTAATTTAAGTTTAAATAAAATTAGATTATGTGGTAATTTATCAAAAGCTTTGCTAAAGTCAGTGTAAATACAATCAACCTGGCTACTAGAATCAATAGATTTTAAGCAGAATGTAGTGAAATCAAGGAGATTAGACACAGTGGATCTGCCAGTAACAAAACCATGCTGACGAGTTGTCATGACTTGCCCACAGTGAATTTTCACTCGATCGTACACTATTCGCTCAAAAATTTTAGGAATCGAAGACAATTTAGCGATAGGCCTATAATTAGTGACGTCATTCCTGCAACCTTTTTTGTAAATAGGACTGATATAAGATTTTTTCCAAAAAAGAGGAAAATTACTTTCATTAATTGATTTATTAAAAAGTAACGAAAGTGGCTGACATAAAATGGAGCCGCATTGTTTTAACACTGCGGCAGGAATTCCATCTGGTCCAGCGCTAAAATCCTCATCGATTGATTCAATATACTTAAAAATATCCTCTGAGGTAAAAGATATATGCCCCAAAGAAACTCTGGATGCGTTGTTCATATAATCAAAATACGCTAAATCAGGATTAAAAGAATCTGAACAAAATGATTCTTTAAAAAGATTGGCAAATAAGCCACAAATAATGGTGGAATCGTCAGTAAATCCATCCTGAAGTTTGAAAAAAGAAGGAAATCCATCAGTCTTCTTCTTAACATTAATAAATCCCCAAAATTTTCTTGGATCAGACAAAATACTCAGCTTCATATTATCCAAATACTCATTATATAATGCAGCTGAGCAATTCTCAAATTCCAGAAACAAACGTTTGTATGTTTCTAGGTCATTTGAGTCAAAACTACAAACATATTTCTTCCATGCCCTATTCCTATTGTTGCGAAGAGTCTTTTAATCCTTCGTGTACCAAGTGTACGCAGAATTTTTCGCAAATTTGAGACTATATGGTACAGACTGAGAAAACATGGCAAAGAGCTCCGTATAGAAACAATTTATTGAACTGTTAAGATTATTATTATTTATGTATTCTGTCATTATATTTAATTTACTATAAAGTAAATGATTCAACCCCAAAAAGTCAGCTTTTTTGAAATTGAATTCATAAACTGTGTCAAGAGAGCTTGAATTTACCATATTCTCTCTATCGGATTTATACCAAATACTCAAAGGTGGATGGTAATTATCAATAGTAGTCAAAGCATGAAGTGCCTTCTGAACAATGACATTGTTACTGTCTGTAGTTAAGACTAGGTCAAGCAGCCTTTCCAGACTATTATAAATACAACTAACTTGTTGTAAGTCAGAACATATATTGTCAACAAATATATGTTCTTGGCGTGTCTTCGAATTAGATGCACAAAAATGTGTTTCATCGTCAGAAGAATGCCATTTTAAGTCAGGCAAATTAAAATCGCCCAACAATAAAATGTCGTCATTAACGTCAAGTAAATTTAATATAAATTCTATGCAATCCGCTAGGCTTGCATAGACCTCTACACTGCTCTTGGGAGGAACGTATTCATTAATAACATATACATTAGAATTGCAATGTACAACCTTAACGCATATAAGTTCGATATTAGCAGAGCAGGGAATATCGATAAAGGAACTAACACAGGAGTTCCTTACAGCTAATAGGACACCACCACCAACTGCAGAATTATTGTCAGCGTGTCTGTCCTTCCTATATACTTGAAAATTATTGTCAAACAGTTCTAAGTCAGTAATTCCTCCGTTTAACCAAGTCTCAGTCAACGCGATAATATCTTCAGAAAAATTCTGAGTTGACAAAAAAATGTCGCGCGTCTTTGAACGCAATCCCCTTACATTTTGATAGTAAAGGGAAAGCCTATTTAGTTTTTTTGGGTCTGACTGGCGATATTATTCGTCCTTCTAGACCTGTGTTTAGGCTTAAACTCAGAAACAAAGATATTATCAGCCCACAGATTAGAGCTCAGAACAGTTGCAAACTCTTCAGCAGCCACTGTGAGAATAAATGATGCGTGGGACGGTTTATTGCCAATTTTTTTGCATGAGCAGAAAGCAGTCTGACTTACTAAACGGTTATGTTTGACAAACGTCAATACATTTTCACTTGTTGTATCGGGCTGAAGGCGTGAAATGAAAACTTTTTTTTTCCTCGACAACGCTCTTAAATTTAATGAACTATTGCGCTCATTAGTTATGTCACTAGCCGGGGGAGAAAGAGATGGAGGAGATGGAGTAATAACTATATTATCCATTCTCACTGGCGTAAACACTGGTTTAGCCGAGATCTGCTTCGTTTCTAAAGTGGCTGGAAGCGTCATGCGCCGCTTATTATTTTTTTAATTATTTCTCTTTTTTCCGAAATATTTAGGTCTTTTTTAGATGAAATTTTTTGAGTCTCAGAAGAAGAGGCTGGAAGAGTCTGAGACAATGCGTTCGAAATATTTACCGATGAAGACTTTTCATCATAAATGCTAGTGCTGGGTGAGGTGCTTACTTCATTAAAAAATGTAACAATTTCTTTAAAATTGTTATTTAAAGCGTTAAGACTATCACCGAAAAGCTTAATTTTTGAGAAAAACTCATCTGGTGAAAGAACCCTACACGAAGCACAATAGCAGCGAAGACCTGATCGTGGTGAGATTAAATCATCAAGACACGACTTAGAGATCCCAGCACATGAAGTATGGAACAAACGCCCACATGGGCCAGAACAACTGAACATACGGTTCAGAATGTTTTGACTTTTGCAAAGCTCGTCTAAAGAACAAGCAGCAAAATTTTCTACGGAAAAATATTCCATAGCGAAAAAATAAAGTTAAAAATTATATGTGTGCAAAAATAATGTTTAAAAAAGTTTAAAAGCAACTGCTTTTAAAAGCAAAAGTTCAAAAGCAAAAGTATATACTTAAGCAGCAGCTCAACTATCAAACTATGACGATAAATAAAACGATATATGTACCACAATAAAACATTAAAAAATTAATATACTACACCATAAAAAAATTAACTTCACTTTATTAACACTAAAAATAATTTTCAATTACAAAACAGCACACACGGAGATTAATAAAAACTGATATAAACAAATTACAATAACAAAAACAACACAAGATAAAACGACCGTCACCGGCTATATGACGAGATCAACTGATCAATTTTTATTTTAAATATAAACCACAGAACCTTAGACCTTGCATTTGTAGATAGATGCACTACTGTTAATCTCCATTGTTCGAATCCCGTATTTCTTCCAGAAGATGTACATCATCCAACTCTTGAAATAACAGTTTTACTCCTCCACGAAAGAGAAGATAAAGTACTCTGCAAAGGTGCTTCTTATTGTCCGTCCCAAAAAAAAGTGTTTCTCCAATCCTTTAAATCCACCCTGGCTTACAAATGATCTAAAGGCACTTAAAAATTTAAAAAATCGTTTATTTAAAAAATATAAAATATCTGGTTCTAGTTTGGACTTTGCTTCCTATTCTTCTTGTAGTTATAGATATCAACTATTAAATAAACAATGCTATTCTGCTTATATAATTAACATAAAATCTCAATTTAAAGATGATCCAAAACTTTTCTATAGTTTTGTTTACTCAAAACGTTAAGCCTCCAGCTTTCCACCCCTTATGAAATTCGATCAGGAAGAATCATCTTGTGACAATGTGATTTCTAACATGCAAACTTCTTTAAATCAACTTACTGCGATATATCATTTAATACTAGCACGGTGTATCCTTTTCTCCCGCCAGTTAACTCTTTTGAAACTCCTGTAATAGACCCAAATCTTGTTATGTGTTATCTTCGAAAAGTAAAATCTTCTTTTACGACCGGCCCTGATAATATTCCAAGCTGTATTTTAAAGCAATGTGTACTCCTCTAGCCAACATTTTTAATATTTCCTTGCATAGTGGTTATTTTCCTATTATATGGAAGGATTCTTATATTATACCCCTTCATAAATCTGGCTCCAAGATAGATGTTTCTAACTATCGAGGAATTGTAAAATTAAGTGCAATCCCTAAGTTATTTGAGAAAATCATAACTGATCAATTAACCCACTCCGTGTCTTCCACCATTTCTGTCTTTCAACGTGGTTTTCTGAAGGGTAAGTCCACTAAAACAAACCTCTTAGAATATTTTCAATATTTTGAATAGGCTTCCTGATCAATTCTTTTGTATGCAATTAAATTAAAATTTCAATTCATATTTTTCCCGACGTTTCGTTGATTCTTTTTCAACTTCTTCAGGGGATCTTTACTCGGAGTTTACAGGGGAGTTTACTACGCGTGTTATAAATGGTTTTACTTTGGGACTGCAGACTGATGTTATTTATACGGACTTAAGCAAAGCTTTCGACAGTGTTAATCATAATCTTCTTTTGAAAAAACTCCACCTTATTGGGTTTCCTGTCACATTATTAAATTGGATAAATTCGTATTTATCTAGACGTATTCAAAAGGTTATATATAAGAATTCTCTTTCAAAAAGTATTTCGGTCACTTCTGGCGTTCCTCAGGGCAGTCATCTTGGACCGGTTTTGTTTTTACTATTCATTAATGATCTTCCTTCGGTAATAAAACATTGTAACGTCTTAATGTACGCTGACGACGTGAAACTTTTTCTTCGTTACAAATCACCCGAAGAACGACATAGTTTACAATCTGATCTAAATAGACTTGTAGACTGGTATAGCTTAAATATATTAAATCTTAACTTAAAAAAATGTAAGCAAATTACATTCTCGCGTAGATCTGGTAATAACATAAATTACACTATAAATAACACTAACATAGAAATAGTTTACAGTTTTCTCGATCTTGGTGTTATTATGGATTCAAAACTTCGCTTCAATCTCCACGTTAATATAGTGATAAATAAGGCAAGAGGAGTCCTTGGTTTCATTAAAAGATGGGCTAAAGAATTCAGTGATCCCTTTAATACTAAATTATTATATACCTCCCTCGTAAGGCCAATTCTTCAATATGCATCAGTTATATGGAACCCACAATATAATGTCTACATCGACGCCATAGAAACCGTTCAATAACTGTTTTTACTTTTTGCTTTACGCCATAGTCGTTGGAACCCCAATATTATGCTTCCATCGTATGAAATACGCCTTAAAATTATTTTACTACCTTCCCTAAGAAGCAGGAGAATGATGCTTAATGTCATGTTTCTATATAAATTACTTCGTAGCGAGATTAATTCGGAATATCTCATCTCAGCTCTAAATTTTAACATCCCAAGGAGAGGAACTAGACATTTTCTGTTTTTCAAGTTGATTCAGTGCAGTTCTAATTACGCTCTTCATGAACCTTTACGATGTATGTGCAGTGATTTCAATGATAACTTCAACATGATTAATTTTTCTGATTCGGTAGACGTCTTAACACGGAAAATTATATTACATTTAAATCAATTTAACTTCATCCTATTATACCTAACGCAGTTTTATAACTATGTAATATTGGTAATTGAGATTGTTCTGTTTCTCCTTTTTGTCTAGATATTATGTTTTATAAAGTAAGCACACTCAAATATGAATCGTTTTTAAAACTTACTTTTTAATTATTCAATATTTTAATTTTAAATCGAATTGGGATTTACGTGCTCACGTGGTTTCCTGATTTGAAATTAGACTGAACTCACACTATCACCTGGATTGGTGTGCCAGAGTATATCTCTTTTTCACACAAGTTTATGCCTGCGTTGGCCCAAATGCATATCCAACTAATTGGGATTTTGATTTGGCGGGTATGAGATTTATATCATTTCCACGTAGGTCCTTGGGTTGGACAATGGCCGCAAACCAGTTAAAATGAGTTTGGTTGGTTGGTTGGTTTAGATGGTGATTCTACATGCAAGTAGGATTCAAGTAGCTCTAGTGAGCCGTTTTGATACCATAACCTCGTGTTTCTGTTGGTTGGCTGGGCAGCACACTGCTAGGTTATAACCATCCGGTGCGATTGATGAACGTTAGGAGATTGTTGATTTTTGTTGTTGAGAGTTCCTCTAGGTTGCTGAGGAAGGGCCTGTCAAGCGTTGTTAGTCTGGACCTGGCCAGGGCCGGGCAGGTGTATGTAGTCCAATTCTCTCGGCATGAACTCCGATGCACCAGTGACCCGTAATAATAGCCGTTAATCTGGCTATGTCGTTCCGGGGCTTTGAGAGCATCTGTTGAGTTCTGCCTATGTTGTAAAGGGGCCATATTTTTCTTGATGTGTTGCAGGTTGGTAGTTCTCTCCATCTACGACCGGCTAAGGTTAAGTAGTAAGAACGGATTCCTCCCTTGACTGTGTTCAGTGGAACTTCGACTGGTTCCGCTCTGGAAACGTCAAGGGAAGAACCCCGCCTGGCCAATTCATCCGCCTTTTCATTACCATAAATGTTCCTATGGCCGGGAACCCAGATTATGGTAATGCTAAGTTGGTAATTTAGCCGGGCCAGTTTATCCTTACATTGCCTTACCAGCTTGGAGTTGGTACTGATCGCAGCTAAAGATTTAACGGCAGCTTGGCTATCCGTCAGAATAGCTGCGTTAAGGTGGTTGGTATTAGCTCTCCTTAAGGTGCGACAAGCTTCTCTTATCGCAAAAAGCTCGGCCTGAAAGACGCTGGCTGAGTTTGGTAGACGAAACGAGTCCGCCACCCCCAGTTTCTCAGAGTATATGCCCGCTCCCACTCCGCACTCCATCTTGGAGCCATCCGTGTAAAAGGACACATCGAAGGCTAGATCAATTCCCCCATTGCGCCATTCCACCCTGGTGGGAAACTTGGTTGTAAAGGATTTCGTGAAGTCGAGTTTGGGGGTGTCGTAGTCCGTTTTTCCAGGAAGCAGTTCCCGAGGTAGCGGATTAAGAATGTTGCTGTGTCCATATGGTCTATTTCGCCAGTTGTACGACTCTCTGAGTCTGACTGCACTGTTTGTTGCGGTAAGCTTAATGTGTAAATCTATGGGGAGTAAATGTGTCAGGACATTAAGTGCATCAGTGGGGCATGAGCGGATACCCCCCGTGATACCTACGCATGCGGATCGCTGGATCCGAGCTAGTTTAGTTGTGTTGTATGCTTTATTCAGTGCAGGCCACCATACTAGTGCACCATACGCCAAGATAGGTCGCACTACCGCTGTGTATGAGCATTTTTGGTTGAAGACCCCATTTTCTACCAAAGGTTTTTTTGCAGGCGTAGAAGGCTATGCAGGCCTTCTTGACCCTTTGTTCGATGTTAGTTTTCCAGCTTAGCTTAGGATCCAGAATGACACCTAGGTATTTTGCGCTACTGGATAGTGTAAGAGGTTGGTTGTTGAGCTTTGGAAGGACAAATTGTGGCACTTTGGTTTTTGTGGTGAATAACATCAGTTCCGTCTTGCTAGGGTTAACTCCTAGGCCGCACCTGACAGCCCAGACACTGAGTTTTCCCAAAGCAACCTCCATTAGCTCGCTGAGCGTAGAGGGGAACAGTCCTGACACCATAACAACCACATCATCCGCATAAGCCACCACTTTGACCCCATTGCAATTTAGTGTATTAAGAAATTCATTCATGGCGATGAGCCAGAGTAGGGGGGAGATTACTCCTCCTTGCGGAGTACCCCTACTGACAAATCTCGTGAGTTGGCTGCCACCCAGGTCTGCCTGGATTATTCTGTTTCTGAGCATTGAGACTATCCAGTTTCTCACCGGTGCTTGTACACCAAGGTTGGTAAGAGAATCAAAAATGGCCCTAGTATGAATATTGTTAAAAGCCCCTTCTATGTCTAAGAAGGCCGCAAGAGTGTATTGTTTAAAGTAGATTGATCTTTCAATAGTGGTAATAACCTCGTGTAGGGCGGTATCTGTGGATCTGCCCTTAAGGTATGCGTGTTGGGCGCTGGATATGTTAGCACCCTTTAGAACGTCCCTGAGATGAATATCTAGTACACGCTCTAGGGTTTTCATTGCGAGTGATGTGAGGCTTATTGGTCTAAAATCCTTGGCTGATTCGTGACCTCTCCTCCCAGCTTTGGGTATAAATATTACCTTAACCCTTCTCCAGCTCCATGGAGTGTAGTTAAGGCAGAGACACTTAGTGAAGATAGAGAGTAGGATAGGTGCAACTACATCTTGTAGTTTCTGCAACATTATTGGAAGTATGCCGTCGGGACCTGGGGATTTGCATGGAGAGAAGCTGCTTAAGGCCCAGATAACCCTTTCCATTGAGATAAAGGAGCCAGTCGGAATCGCCGCAGTTGCCTCGGGTGATTCTAAACCTAAGTTCTCATTGCAGTTGCTCCTGCAGCCGGGAAAGTGTGTGTTGAGTAAGTGTTCCAGGGATTCATTGGTAGATTATGTAAACGTACCATCGTCTTTCCGAATGAAATGGACTGGTACTTTCTTTGGACAGGATTTTGCTTAGTCTTGCCGATTCTTTTATATTGTCGATCGATTAGGTGCATTCCTGCCAAGAATGCTTTTTCGCGTCTCGAATTGCTTTCTTGTAGGTTTTGAGAATGTCTCTGTATGGTTGCCAAAGACACTGTCTATGACACGAGTTGAAAGTTTTCCTAACCCTTTTCCTAAGGTCGGATAGATCTTTGCTCCACCACGGAGGAAGAGATTTCTTCTTGCCCCTGCTAATGGGACATGAGACTCTAAAGGCAACCTGCATGGTTTGCTCTAGGGCCTCCACGGAAGAGTCTAACTCCTCCGCAGTTGAGATTTGCTTGTAGGCTAAAGAACGGATTTTTGGGCGAGCCACTTTGGCAAATTTGGCTCAGTCAGTACGTTTGGGGTTACGAAATGGAAGAGGGGCCCCTGTTTCAAGATTCAAATAAAAGAGGATCAAGATGTGATCCGAGAAGGAACTTTTGCTCGAAACTCTCCAATTGACTACTTTTAGAGACTCGTTTTCGGATAGAAGGGTAATATCGAAGACCTCACTCCAGCCTGTTGTCAGTACTTGGAAAGGTGAAAGTAGGTGTATTTCCTTTATTCTATATGTTTAGATTAGAGTTAATTATAAAGTCGAATAAAAATTCACCTCTAGTGTTTATCTCAGAGCTGCCCCATAGTGTGTGTCTCGCATTGGCATCGCAGCCCAAAATTGTGGTGGTGTTGTCCAGCATTGCCGTAGCCACTAATCACTTCACCTCGTCTGGAGGAGCTTCCCTGTCATGGCCCATATAGGCTGAGGCTATGAAAAGATTGTTGGCGCCCTCCAGTTTGACAACTGTCAGGTCTGAAGAGCTAAGGTTAGGGAGTAGAAATAAGTGTATGTGCTTTTTGGCTACAATGCAAATTCTTGGTTTACCTGCTGTTCTCTTGTAGTAGATGTTGTAGTGGTTGTTCTGGAACCCTTTTACTACTGAGTCTCTGACCCAGGGCTCCTGCATAATGCCCACGTCGATACCATCCTCCATCATGAGGATGGCCAGATTATCAGCAGCACATCTGGGGTTACAGGTTAACCTGTATTACCGATAGTGGCATTACGTGGCTGGTGGTTGTTGTGGCTGCTGCGTGGAAGGCACCGTCGGATCCTCGATTGTAAGGGAATCGAGGATATCATCGATGCTGACGCCTTCTTCCGCAGACGGGTCTTTAAAGATCTTTAGTTTGGCACGACGGATGCCAAACCTATGGGTGTTGCCCGCTTTCTCGAGAGCACCCAGGCACTCGTCTGAGATTAGCAGTAGGAAGGTCATGCTGTTACGCTGGGGTCCTCAGTCTTGATGACAGCCCAGTCGTTCATGGGAATGTCTGGGTTGTGCAGTTGGAGGATTTCGATGAGCTTGTTTTTCTCAAGCTTCATCTTAGGCAACCAAATGCGAGCACGAGGTCTCCTCGGAATATCCTTAGCCGGGATTAGCTTAAGGCTTAAGCCGTCCCATGCGTCTCTGATCTTAGAGACGCACTCGCTTAGGAATTCTTTGGAGAACTGATCCTCGCATTTGATCACCCGGAATCCTCGCACTACATCCGCAGATTCGAAAGATGAAAGCGCACCACCCTTGTTGCCGAGAAGATGCTCAATGACCATCTCGGACAACTTGGCTTCGATGTTGCCCCACTCTTCCGAAATCTGCTTGTGGCTGTTTGAGTTCGCGTCAATCAGCGCCACCTGTAGGTGATCCCTGGCCACCTCACTAAAGGCGCGCTGGCTGGTTGTCGGTTGCTCAGCCACGGTTGACTTGCCGCTAACCTTTGCCCTCTTCGCAACGTTGTCGATCGCATCTTGCGACCGATTTCGCTTTGAATTGGCTGCGTCAGCAGGCTGAGTAGCCTGGTACTTCAGGTACTCATCAATCGTAGCCTCGCATTTTTGTTTGTCTTCCACGTCGCGCTCCTGAACCGTACCCTGCTCCACATTTTTGTCTATCTTGGCAAGAATGAACAGAGCCTTGGTATATTTTGCTTTCAGTAGCGCGCCGTGGGATTTCCTGCTCTTCGGACCACTATGGCTGGTGGTCACATTGGAGCAGGATGTGGATGGTTTTGCCGAGCCACTGTGGCTGGTGGTCTCGGGTATGGTATTTAGTGTTTGACTAGAAGGCCCAGGAGGACTATGGCTGGTACTCTCTGTGCCTTCAACGATTGTCTCCTGACTGGAGGCAAGCAGTTCATCTTCTGTGCTATCCCCTAGCACTGCGGGTTGGTTTTCGGTTTTTTAGTTTGTTGTATTCATCTGGTTCTTACGCCCCCTTTGCCACCGGAGCAGCGCGGGAGGCTATGAGGTTAAAAGGGGAAAGAAAAATTCGGCTATGGCGAGCCCCAATACCATGGTAGAGCCAGTGTTTCTCTCTGGTTCGGCCAGGTCAGAGAGGGGATACGCTAGAATACAGCACAGATTACCCTTGGCTGCAAACTTTAAACTCGGTGGGTGCCGTCCCTCGATCCCGGAGTTAAGGGTGGGATAAGGTTTAGTTCATTGCCTCACAACAGCCTGTACGACATGGGTGGCCCTATCAGGACCCAAGGCTCCCTGGAGCCGAGGTTCCCGTCGTCATAGCCCGCTGTGCTGCAATTTAAGCCCCTACACCACGACAAGGTAGTTATCCCAAATTAGTAGAGGTAAAATGAGTTTAGTGTTTTGGATTGTTTTTGAAATCAGGATTGTTTTTTTGGTACCTTAAATTGATAATTACTATTATTTAATTCGATGTTGCTTATTTATATAGAATCAAGTTTATTTAAATACACGTTTTATATATATTCAATTTTTAAATTCCGCTGAAAAGCCAATTAATGTGCTTAGTTAAAAATCCTAATTGCCAATAGGGGGTATGTTTAAGTACGTAGGTACATTCTGTCTGTCCCGGCTGATTCGGACAGGATCTAGAATGTAAATCGTGCATGCGTATAGGACGGGTATATGTATCTTTGGAAGATTTCATACCTCCGGGCGAATAAAAAAAAATTTAATGCAAATATGTTTTGTTGTTCTGATAAAAATATTTTATTACATTTTATATATCTGTGGTCAAAAGCACTAAGCGCTTAAGTCAAAAATTGCTGTTTCGAGTAATCTCGTGTTAAAGTTTTCAATCGCCATATGAATTGTATGAAAGAGTCTTTTGTTTTTATGTCATAACTTTGGCTAGGGTCATGCTAGAACCTCCAGATTTTGTGTGCTTATAAAGCTATATGCTTGAAACACATCTACATCAATAACTCAGTTTTGTCTTAAGTCGACTTAAGCGCTTAGTGCTTTTGACCACAGATATAATAAACATATTACATTTGACATATAGTAAGCACATTAGTTTTAAATATAATTCTGGAATTCACAAAGGTTGATATTATCCATGCTATTCGTTATTAGCGCTGTTTACATTATTATAAATCGCAGTTTGTTAACATTGCTGCTCACATTGTGACTTGTTATAGTGTGAACAGCACTAATAACGAATAGCACGGATAATCTGAACAAATAATGGAAATAAATAATAATGTAATGCAAATAAATAAATAACCAAAACTCCTGCCTAATTCGTTGGAAAAGAACTCCATTTGTAGTCACCGCTAATGATAAATGCATTAAGAAACTCAGCCAAAAATGTAGAAGTTCCTCATAAGTCGAAGTTGCATTGTGGCAAAATTGGTGCACTTGAAAACAAGAAAAATTTATTTCACAAGATCATATTTACTTATTTACTATTTAGGGTAATTAGCTTCCACACACTTAAAAAATTGCACTGGACTTTTAAGCTTTCCCGAATTTTATCTCCTTTACTTTATTTTGTACTTGATCTAAAAAGGCAAATGACTCCACTGAAATACCAAGCATTTCTTTCTATTGTCATGATTAAAGGTTTTTTGAAATTGATAATCCATTTTATCATTATGAAATGGAAATTTTGTCTATTTGACTCGATCGATTATCAATAACATTAATTATATCTTCAGTATAACAAATCTATTTATCAAGCCAACAAAGTAGTTTGTTAAAATTATTTATTAAAATGATGAAATTTTATTCCGATTGATTGACGAGTCTGTCAGCGTGTATAAGCTTAAATCAAGTTAACAAACTTATATTTCAAGCTAGTAAAACAATTTCTGAACGCATTGAATTTGTTGCTATTTTTAATCAAATGGATGAAGTTTCTTTTGAATTGACGAAAAAATAATGCATTATTGATAAAATTTAATTGATTGGACAATTTGGTTTTGTTAGGGATTAACAAAAGTTATTTATCAATTTTACCAAGAATATTTCTTTGAATGTGTGCGTACGAGCAATGTATGGAACACGTTACCGAAAAAATATTCTAAACGAACTAGTACATACAAACAACGAATAGCGTTCGTAGCTGTGTTTGTAAAATTTTTAGTTATACGTACATCGTGCATAAAATTTACGCATGTGTATACGTTAAACCAACGTTTTCTTACATGGGACCAATTTCAACGCGTTTGTTGCCTAAACGAACTTATTCGCTGTCACTACGTCCTTTTTCGGTTTAGTGTGGCTATTCAAGTTTAGACAAACAGTTGTATTTGATGTCATATGTAAAAATAATTCAAATGCGATTTCCGAAAACGATATTGGGATATAATAATGAAAACGGATAGTTCAATACAGAATAAGGATACAATATGAGAATACGCAAACGGGTGTGTTGGAAATTATTTTCAGTGGAATTAACCAAAGTGAATATAAAGAAACTTTAAAAGAACAATGGAAATAATTTTTAGTTGAAAATGGAAAAAGTAAAACAACGCTTATTTTACCAATAAGGGCCGCTTTTTCAATGTTCGGTTAAGCACTAATCAGAACTTTAACCAGCAGTTAGCAAAAAAGCTCTTTTTAAATGTTCGGTTAAGGCTTAACTGTCAGTTAAGTACTGATTAAGTTAACGACAAGTTGTGGTTTCGGTTAGCTGCTATCGAAGGAACAGCTGACAACACTACTAAAAAACCGACGGTTGCTTAACCAGCACTTGGTGAAATCAAAATTATTTTTTTAGCTATCATATGGCTAGCTAACTCCTGGTCCTAAGGGGACCAACCTGGTTAGGCTGGTCCTAAGCGGCCCTAACAGTTATAAATCATAAGGATATGAGAAAAATGTTGACAGAAGAGAAAAGGAGTTTTGACATATTGAGAAACGAAATAATTCAACAACACAAAAATGAGAATATATCAGCAAAACACAACCTAATGGAAAAGGTGGGGATAACATTCAGTGTGACCACAATATTAATAATTGCAGCATTGACGGGACCCCTTCGACCAGCACCAGAGTTGCAGCCGACGGGAAGGACGATGAGTACCCAAGAAGAGAAGCGAATAGTAGAAAGCAGCAGAGGTCGAAAACTACCAAGTGTACCGCACTCGATAAAGCTGGAGAATTATCACGGCGTTAAATATACCTAGATAAATGATTTGTATATATACATAAAAAAACGAAAAATAAATAAATAATAAAAAAAAAATAAAAAATGGAAGATATTTTAAAGTTACATTTATACATAGTAACCCTCAGCGGTGTTGCTCGCGATACATAAACAATTCTTTTTTTATACCATTCAACCGAAAGGAAACCACGCTAATGAATTGGAAAAACCAAATCAAACCAGAGCAACCGAAGCAACATCTTGATCGCTACAAGCAGTGATAGCATCAAAAACAATAAACAAACCAATTGCATGCAAAAAGAAAAAATGTTTTCTCAGCTACGAAAATGCTCGATATTTAAAAAGTCTTATTTTTTATAATAGTATATATACTTTATTTTTATTTATATACTTATTTTAAATATATAAGAAATGTATTTTATTGTTTAAATGCAGGAGGGTCAACAAGCCGGGCCAGCCGGTAAAGGAACATTAGTTCCCCACTTCCGATGGTCGACGCGGGTTATTGCGTAGCAGATCTGTGCCGGTATTGACAGATGGCGGCAAGAGTGTCGCGAGTAACTGGCTTCTTCCCAGCAACATCGCATTACTCGTGTAGCCAGAACGATAGTTCTGGCTATGACAGGAGAACGATATGACAGGCGAAAATCTTGCCAATACCAAAAACCCATAAAGAATACAGACCTATAGCAATTTTGTCTTATCTTGCGAAAGTCTTGGAACTATTAATTTTCAAACAAATGAATGCTTATCTCACAAAAAACTGTCTGATTTCGAAAAAGCAATCAGGATTCAGATCTAAACGTGGATGTGTGACTGCCTTAACTGACGTCGTTGAGGAGATTCGGTCCGCACTGGATGTTAACAAGGTTACCATCCTAACTCTGCTAGATCATTCTAAAGCGTTTGATGCTGTAAACCACTTGTCACAAAACTTTTGAAATTTTATAGTTTTGAGCCTTGCGCAGCGAAGCTCATTGAATCATATTTGACTGAATGATTGCAGGCAGTCAGCTGTGGTAATACGTTGTCGTCATACATTTGTCTCACCAGAGGTGTCCCTCAGGGCTCAGTTCTGGGACCTCTGCTTTTCTCCATTTATATCAATGATTTACCTTCTGTTCTAAGTAACTGTGAGATACACATGTATGCAGATGACGTTCAACTGTACTCTTCTTGCACTATAAGCGACCTAAACAAAACTATAAATGATGCTAATGAAAGCCTAGAATAAGTTAACGACTGGGCACAAAGACATCCATACAGAGACATCCTCAAAACCTACAAGAAAGCAATTCGAGACGCGAAAAATCATTCTTGGCAGGAATACACCCAATCGATCGACAATATAAAAGAATCGGCAAGACTAAGCAAAATTCTATCCAAAGAAAGCACCAGTCCATCTTTCATTCGGAAAGACGATGGTACGTGGACAGAATCTACCAATGAATCCCTGGAACACTTACTCAACACACACTTTCCCGGCTGCAGGAGCAACTGCAATGAGAACTTAGGTGTAGAATCACCTGAGGCAACTGCGGCGGTTCCGACTGGCTCCTTTATCTCAATGGAAAGGGTTATCTGGGCCTTAAGCAGCTTCTCTCCATACAAATCCCCAGGTCCCGATGGCATACTTCCAATAATGTTGCAGAAACTACAAGATGTAGTTGCACCTATTCTACTCTCTATCTTCACTAAGTGTCTTTGCCTTAACTACACTCCAAGGAGCTGGAGAAGAGTTAAGGTAATATTTATACCCAAAGCTGGGAGGAGAGGTCACGAATCAGCCAAGGATTTTAGACCAATAAGCCTCACATCATTCGCACTGAAAACCCTAGAGCGTGTACTGGATATTCATCTCAGGGACGTTCTAAAGGGAGCTAACATATCCAACGCCCAACACGCATACCTCAAGGGCAGATCCACAGATACCGCCCTACACGAGGTTATTACCACCATTGAAAGATCAATATACTTTAAACAATACACTCTTGCGGCCTTCTTAGACATTGAAGGGGCTTTTAACAATATTCATACTAGGGCCATTTTTGATTCTCTTACCAACCTTGGCGTACAAGCACCGGTAAGAAACTGGATAGTCTCAATGCTCAGAAACAGAATAATCCAGGCAGACCTGGGTGGCTGCCAACTCACAAGATTTGTCAGTAGGGGTACTCCGCAAGGAGGAGTAATCTCCCCCCTACTCTGGCTCATCGCCATGAATGAATTTCTTAATACACTAAATTGCAATGGGGTCAAAGTGGTGGCTTATGCGGATGACGTGGTTGTTATGGTGTCAGGACTGTTCCCCTCTACGCTCAGTGAGCTAATGGAGGTTGCTTTGGGAAAACTCAGTGTCTGGGCTGCCAGGTGCGGCCTAGGAGTTAACCCTAGCAAGACGGAACTGATGTTATTCACCACAAAAACCAAAGCGCCACAATTTGTCCTTCCAAAGCTCAATAACCAACCTCTTACACTATCCAGTAGCGCAAAATACCTAGGTGTCATTCTGGATCCTAAGCTAAGCTGGAAGGAAAACTAACATCGAACAAAGGGTCAAGAAGGCCTGTATAGCCTTCTACGCCTGCAAAAAAACCTTTGGTAGAAAATGGGGTCTTCAACCAAAAATGCTCTTATGGCTATACACAGCAGTAGTGCGGCGTATGGTTCACTAGTATGGTGGCCTGCACTGAATAAAGCATACAACACAACTAAACTAGCTCGGATCCAGCGATCCGCATGCGTAGGTATCACGGGGGGTATCCGCTCATGCCCCACTGATGCACTTAATGTCCTGACACATTTACTCCCCATAGATTTACACATTAAGCTTACCGCAACAAACAGTGCAGTCAGACTCAGAGAGTCGTACAACTGGCGAAATAGACCATATGGACACAGCAACATTCTTAATCCGCTACCTCGGGAACTGCTTCCTGGAAAAACGGACTACGACACCCCCAAACTCGACTTCACGAAATCCTTTACAACCAAGTTTCCCACCAGGGTGGAATGGCGCAATGGGGGAATTGATCTAGCCTTCGATGTGTCCTTTTACACGGATGGCTCCAAGATGGAGTGCGGAGTGGGAGCGGGCATATACTCTGAGAAACTGGGGGTGGCGGACTCGTTTCGTCTACCAAACTCAGCCAGCGTCTTTCAGGCCGAGCTTTTTGCGATAAGAGAAGCTTGTCGCACCTTAAGGAGAGCTAATACCAACCACCTTAACGCAGCTATTCTGACGGATAGCCAAGCTGCCGTTAAATCTTTAGCTGCGATCAGTACCAACTCCAAACTGGTAAGGCAGTGTAAGGATGAACTGGCCCGGCTAAGTCACCAACTTAGCATTACCATAATCTGGGTTCCCGGCCATAGGAACATTTATGGTAATGAAAAGGCGGATGAATTTGTTTCCAGAGCGGAACCAGTCGAAGTTCCACTGAACACAGTCAAGGGAGGAATTCGTTCTTACTACTTAACCTTAGCCGGTCGTAGATGGAGAGAACTACCAACCTGCAGCACATCAAGAAAAATATGGCCCCTCTACAATATAGGCAGAACTCAACAGTTGCTATCAAAGCCCCGGAGCGACATAGCCAGATTAACGGCTATTATTACGGGTCACTGGTGCATCGGAGTTCATGCCGAGAGAATCGGACTAAAATTTATGCACGGGTAAAATTTAAGCAACAAAAGAAAAGCTACAAATATTGTATTTAGCTGAAAACTTTAATTTCAAAATAACATCTAAGAAATACACAAAAGTATTAATTAAATGATAATGACCTTCGAAAACATTATCGTAAAAAAGTTGCTTAGCATAAAATAACTAAAATATCTAATATCGGCTAGTAAACTTGTTATCAGAACGAATTTGTACAATAAAACCCAAATAATGACATAAAATCTCAGTTTTCTTTATTCTAAAAATTAACTAGGAAGGTCACGTCTAAAAAACTATTATTTACAAACGTTGGCTAAATAGCCGTAAAGATTTAAGAATGAAGTTAGCAGATTTCATTCATAAATCGTCCTTTGACATGGTCAAACCGACCCACAACATTGAGCAATATAGAATGATTTGCACGAATTAAAAAAGGGCTAAAAGATTAGAAATAATCTAAAATAGGCTAAAACATAGGTAAAAATCTGTAACACAGGATTTAAATATTACTTTAAGTATAAAAACCCCAAAATATACCGTTGACCGTAATAGAGGTTAAGAATGTAAAAATAGCTCGTAAAACGGTTAAAGTAACAAACACATTTACATACATATACGCGATATTTACGAACATTCTTTTATTTCCATATAGACAGACTTAGGAGGAGAAATAAACTAACGGGAGAATCACTCCAGGCTGGCTGATACATAGGCTGACTTCGGAAACGTAGTAATGCAGTGTTTACATACAATTTAACTGCAAAACCTAAACCTCATACGATACAACATTAAACAACGTTGTAAAAATTTACTTTGTTCATGTTTGCGTTACCGAACACAATTTATACAAAGTCAGATTGACATTTGACATTTCGTAAAATGGCCGCGAGTCTTGCGAAAAATATTTTTTCTACGAAAATTATTGGATGGTTTTGAGGAATCCAGCAACCAAAATTCTCTTAACATTTGAAAAAAATATTAAGAAATAAGAGAATGAAGAGACGTGTTCCTGCAGCGCTAAAACAACCTAAGAAACAACTTGGAAGAAAGGTGCCGAAAACCTTGCACTTCTGGCAAGTTATTGCGAAAATGCCTGATGAAATTTTCTTCAGCCAATTCAGAATGGGAAAAGCCACTTTTGAGGTTATTACAGATTTGCTTTAAGAATTTCTTAAAATTATTTTTAATGTTTTTTCAGAAATTCGAAAAATTGATGGAACTCTTTTGTAGCAAAGGGAACACTGGTCGTCCTGGTCTTTCATTGAAGAAGGCGTTTAATATTGGAGTGGGTACAGCATACGCTGCGTTTATTAAGGCAGTAAGAACAACTTCTCGCTTAAAAAGCCGAATAATTAAATTCCCAAACACTTAACAGAGCCAAAGGATTACCATGGAACTGTTTAATGGTAGTCGTTCACACCCGTTTCTATTTGTGTTGGGCACGCATATCTGGATATCACAACCCACTAAGGACAGCATAAGTTACTACAATAGAAAAGGGTCATTTTCTGTGGTTTTACAGGTAACCCAACTTTTATCAACATTTTAATCTTAGCTGCTTTTTCAGTACTCCAAATTCTTTTTTAGGCAGATTTGCGACAGTAAAATGAGGTTTTTGGACGCTTTTATAGACTACCCTGGCCGATGTCACGATGCGGCTGTTTGGCAGAATAGCCCTATAAGAAAAGCTATAATAAACCAAACAGTTAGAATACCCTCGGAGTGTCATTTGCTAGGAGACGGTGCCTACCCACTTGAAAATTTTCTAATTGTGCCGTATAATGATAATGAACATTTGTCGGAAGAGCAGATGAATTTAAATAATATTTTGAGTTCTACTAGGGTGTTTATAGAAAAGGCGTTTTGAATTTTAAGGAAAAAATTTAGAATATTGAACTATTTGGAGATACAAAATATAGCACTTGCGAAACATATAATAATGGCATGTATGGTGCTTTATAACATTATTATAAATAATGAAGGCTACAGTGTGGAATTGAGTGACGTAGAAAACTATTGTGATGATTACAGAAACATCGAGTTCACTGCGCCAGAAAAATCTGAAGCCAAAATGAAGAGAAGTCGTTTAACTACATTTCTTTCAGCTTAGAGCATTAAAAATACACCTTATATTTACTTCAAACTATCTTGCAAACAATAAAAAATATGAAAACATAAATGAAATATTTTGTTATTACTTCAATTATCACGTACTTTAAATTAAGAAAAAACACATTAAAGCTAAGTAAAGGCTTCAATTTGTGGAATTTACATTAGTTATTGCACACAAAAGTGCTCGCAAATTTCTCATCTCCACTTTGATTTTTTCATTTTCAAGGTCTATCAACTGCTTCATAGTTTCTTTATCGTCTTTCGATTCGTTCTTTAGGAAATCCAAAATTTCGCACGTTAATCGCTTTGTCTTCAATTCCGGCGATGGGGCTTTGGAGTCAACATTTTCAAGATTACCGTATGAGTCGGACAATATACTTTGAATTGACGACTCCAAAGTGGCATCCGGTTATGTCGTCTCTGGAAAACGGAAAAGTTTCATCTACTTCTTTGATATCTCTCAAAACTTTTCCCATAGCACACTCCTTTTTTTCGCTTGGCAATGAAACTATGCTCATTGCGCAGCTGTGTCACCCAGTAAGAGCTTTTTGCGCTCATGCGTCCATTTCTTTTCAAAAAGAGCAAAAAGAACAAGTATAGGTTTATTTTATTATTTGTAAGCTAAATAAATTAAATACCAATAACATTGCACTCACTTTTCCATTTTTTCCATTTTCAACAAAATTTTCACGAGCTAATGTAAAATATGCATCAAGAATGTTAGTGATGCCATGTTTTCTCTTTTTATGCGCATCAAATACTTTTTGGCGGCGTTCATGAACACAACACATTGTACAAATTTTAACGCATGCGACTCCGAATTGTAAACTTTGTATATTTGCATTGCAATTGACGTTTCCGAAGTCAGCCATAGTCCCATAGGAAGAGATCATCGAGAAAACTCACGCTCACATACATAGACACCATGAGCGCCAAAATACCGCATACTCAGAGCTAGAGTATGAGCAGAGAACATGACCACATTTATATCACAAAAGTAAATGGGCGGAGCCATTTCGTCGTCAACCGGACACGCACACCCAATTAACAGTGGGTGTACTCAGTCAACACATGGCAGCTACAGAGCGACATACAACACATATTACTCTAGGCGAAATTTATCACCAGGTCGCACCAGTGACCCTATTACCAGTTGTTGAACCCAGTCAACATATATCGCCGACAGAGCAGCATAGAACATACAAACATACAAAGCGACGGGCATGGTACCATTTATTGAGGTACTAATAAATTCATACACCCTATCACCAGTGTTCAGTCAGCATACGTCATCTGCAGGGCAACACATAAATACTCATACTCTGAATAATAAAAGCATCAGTCCAGCTGCATACCAAATTACCAATGGGTAACCTAAATCTAATGGTCCAATTATGTTCGTGTAACGCAACGCAAGGTGGCCGTAGCAAATGCCACGTGAATTTCTGTTGTATGGGCTTTGTGTGTATCTGGTCATGCACAAAGTAACGAAGCTTAGAACAGTATAGATAAAAACAGAATCATATCTCACAACCTTAAGATAAACATATAACAAATAAGAAGTTCAATTTCATTTTGAACGTACGTCGGATCTATGGTCTTGTGACAGCCAGTGTTGTGACTCTATCACAATCGTGGTAAATCTACCACTTTTTTGGATGCTACACTATTTAAAATTTTCAAATTTTTGACAGCACTGGTAATAACTGCATTTTCATAGCAACAGTTTATGTGCGGAAAATTTGCTGATAAATTGTGTCTTTTAACCCACAATTCTTTTTTTGTTCTCCTTTGTTTTTAGTGCGGTAAATTTGCTTATAAATATATTTTGCAGCCAATTAAAAACATCTTACTTGTTGTAAACAAAAGCAGCTGAATGGAAGTTTTTTAAGTAGCTGTTTGTCTGCATAATCAACACGAAATTATCTACGTGCAATCCGCCATTTGCTGCGGTCACCTTGCGTTGCGTTACGCGAACATAATTGCACCTTTAGACTCTGCTGTTGTGCGTTTACTAAAATATGCAATGACATGACGTTTACTATTTTTATTTTGCATAAGTATAGCACCATAACCTATTGAGCTTGCATCTGTATGTAGCTCTATAGAACATTCCGGGTCAAATATAGCCAAAAGCGGTTAATTAATTAGAAATGAAATTATTTTCTGTCTGACAAGTTCATACGAGAGTTGCCAATCAAGAATAACTTTACTTAAGCTTGTCAAAGCATTAAGTGCCATTATTTGAGAGAATTTGGGAACAAAAAACAAAAAATTTTGGGCTAAGCCAATAAATTGACGCAACTGAGTAACAGTTTGAGGATGAGGCAGAGCAACTAACGCCAACTCAACTTCCTAACTTCCTAACTAACGCCTATCAACTTTTTCTTTGATAAATGAACATTTTTTTAAATTAAAAGAAAATCCTGCTTATGTCAATATTAGCAAAACAGTTCGAAGTCTAGCAAGAGTATCAATAACATCCGATGTTCCAACTATTAAAATATCATCCATGTAGACTACAACGTAAGTTCTAACGAGATCGCCTAAGGCCTTTATAACAGCTCTTTGAAAAACAGATGGAGCATTCCGTAAACTAAATGGCATAGTCAAATATTCAAAATGTCTATCAGGAGTCACAAATGCAGTTTTTTCTATAGAGTCAGGATACTTCGTTATATTCACTTGCCATGTCTAGAGTAGTAAAATAATGACAGCCGTGAAGTCGATAAATTTGATCCGCTATCAATGGCAAAGGAAATCTATCAGGAATGGTATTGTCATTTCATTCACTGTAATCTACACACTTCCTATCCGAACCATCTTTCTTTTTGACAAGTAATATGGGACTCGCAAATGGGGAAAAACTACAACGAATAACACCAGCATCAAGGAGGTCATCGATTTTCTCGCGAACTATATTACGTTCACTCCCACTTAATCTATATGGTCGTCTACAAACGGTCTTAGCAGGGTCCTTTAAACGAATTTACATCGCCTCAACATTAGCTGGAGATTTAGGTGTACCAGATATAAAAAAATTTATAAAATTTATTTAAAATTAACAAAAATTCCAATTTAATTATATAAGGTATGTCCGTCTCAATTTCATTAAAATTTGTTTCAGTGATTATTTTAACATTACACACATCAATATTTTCAATAACCTCGATTTTTATACTTAAGATTTCGCGCCCAACATATAGTTTAAACAAGAATTAGGTAAAACATGAAAAAGTATTTGTATTGAAATATCATCTATTGTAACGGTTGACAAAATTTGCATTGTACTTTCAATGCTGATTTGACCAATACCGCTCATCCTCACTGTTCTATTAAAACGCTTGCCTTTTAACCTACAGTGGCTCACAGCTTATTTTATGCAGTGCTTACTTTAAACTTTAGGGCTTTATAAAAACAAAACTAACAGGAATACAAAAGATAATATGGTGTCTGTTCAATCCTGAACTAATTATCATTGAACGCCTGGACTAATCCTATACTAAATTGCTTACTTTATCATCGTATTTTAATATTAATCATTGAATATACTTGTTGTTTATAAAAAGTCATAAATTTTCTAAATCATCAGTTGTTTGTTAATTTTTGCCCACAGTAAAGTAATTTCACTCAAACTGAATTGGTTACATATATTTCTGTATACTCATATGTACATAAAATCAACTGTAATTTCTTATAACCTTATTGCATACTCAAGCTAAATCATTAAAATCAGTTAGACAAAATCATCCGACGTGTTAAATTCATTTTCGGCAACCAAAAAACTCTTTGGTTAACATTTTGGCGCCCAACGTGGGGCAACCTACGTAAATTACAAATTTAATAAAAGAAACCTAAACTGAATTTTAAAGAAGAATAACAAATAGCACCGGCTTCATACGGATAGAAGTTCCTGGTCTTCCAGAGATATTGGTTCCAGCGCGAGAGGTCGAAAAGTGGTTCGACCAGAAAGTAACATAAGGAGTTCGGTGACTATAATCATAATTAATACTATATTTTGTGATATCACATAATTATGATTTGGAAAGTGACATTGATTTATGTAGATGCTGTGGAACGTAAGTTCTGATAATCTATATCGTGCACAATTGCTTGCAATACTAACATCGAACATTGCGTTTGATCCACCACCACTTCGCTCAAATTGCTTTTAACCTCAACATCAAACATTTTAGTTCGCTGACATCGTCGATCTCGCTCGCAACACCGCAGTTTTTGTAACCATCACTTGTGTCGAACGCATTGCTATTTTTTGTCGCAACATTGACACATATTTGTTGTGTCAAACCTCGCTCACCCCTCACACCTCGCATACATCTCGTTTGGCATCAAGCATTGGATCGTGCGATCAATCATTTTGTTTACACAAGTGCATCAGTCATCAAACACTCGCTACTGTTTTCTCGCTATTTTAGCTTATTACTCAATTACTTTGCTGCGATTGCAACCTCGTCGACACACACACTAACCCCCATTATTTCGTCTCTCATTGACACTTCTGCAGACGAATAACTTTGTACACACACCATCATCATTTGTTTTACCATCCACTCCACTGACTCGTTGTTTTCTTTTCTGCTGTCAATCTAATTCGCATAAAATGTCACTCACAGAGTACACAAAAAAACGAGAGACCACAAAAAAAAATATTCTTCGAATAAAAAATCTTATAGATGAAAAAGAAATTCCAGCAGGTGAGCTTAAATGTCGATTAGAAATTTTGGACACATATTTTAAGCAGATTCTTGAAATCCAAAATCGTATTGAAGGCTTGGACTGCAACGATTCTCAACGTGCTGAAATTGAAGATTTATATGTTATCACCAAGTCAAAGATGCAACAGCAGCTTCAAGAAGAGAAACACAATTCAACAATAGTTGAACATACGTTCGCTGTTCCCGTTGCAAGTTCTAAGTGTCCTGTGCTAAAGCTCCCTTCATTCGGAGGAAAGTACTCGGAGTACAAGAACTTCATGGCGTCTTTCATACAAATTATTGACAGGGAAGTTAACCTTACGAACATCGAGAAGTTTAATCATCTCTTAAACTGCCTACAAGGTCAAGCACTGGAGACCGTTAAGGCTTTCCAGATCACAAACGAAAATTATCCTAAAGCACTTGAGAGGCTTAAGACGCGGTACGACAACAACACACTGATATTTATGGAAAATATTACTACATTATTTGATCTACCAACATGTTCCAAGCAAAATTCGTCGCAATTAAGAAGTCTTGTTGACAATGTGTCGGCACTGTATAGCTCTTTACTTTCTCTGGGCAACGACAAAGACATTTGCAATGCCATGCTAATTTTTCTCGCCATGCAAAAGGTCGATTCTGAAGCTCAGCGGAAGTGGAAGGAATCTCTCGATTTCACCAAGATACCAACATGGGAAGAATGTACCACTGTTTTGGATAGGCATTGCCAGTTTTTGGAGTCAGTGGACAACAACCACTGTCATCAGCTTGAGTCTAGTAATTTGAAAAATAAATCGTTTAAAGATAAGCATCGGGTTCTTCATCATCGTTCGTCATTTTCAGTTAGCAAACATGCTTGCCCACTCTGTGCAAATACAAACCATTTAATAAGGAATTGTTCGAAATTTCATGCTATGAATGTAGAAGAGCGTTTCAGTAATGTCAAACGTGTTGGACTTTGTGTCAACTGCCTTGGGAACAATCATCAGGTAACAAACTGTCCTTCTAAAGTTAGATGCAAAGTCTGCTCGAAGTCGCATCATAGTTTTTTGCATCGCGGACAGATGCCACCATCGCTGTCATTGTCAGAACCTTCACCAGGCATAGTTGCTGCAAGCGATAATACTGCTTACACGCATACACATGTTGAACAATCGTCGCAAGAGCAAGTCATTCTGGCCACTGCGCTGGTGCTTGTTCGCGACTCTTCAGGCAACTTTCACATAGGTAGAGCACTTCTCGATTCGTGCTCTCAAGTAAATTTTGTGACCGAGCATTTTGTACAAAAATTACGTCTCCCAAGGGAACGACAATCAGTTCGTGTACTTAGTATAGGTGATTCCCATACTACCATTAAGCATATAGCATTAACAACCATACGATCTCGCTTCACAACGTTAGATTTGTCACTTAGATTCTGTATTACCCCCCACATTTCATATCAGCCAGACAGTGAAA
Organism: Dichetophora obliterata; assembly: GCA_963920525.1. Classification (NCBI taxonomy): domain Eukaryota; kingdom Metazoa; phylum Arthropoda; class Insecta; order Diptera; family Sciomyzidae; genus Dichetophora; species Dichetophora obliterata. The sequence continues at coordinate 111,253,477 of OY986435.1, forward strand.
TTGACGTTTCTACATGGAACTTCCCAGCAAACGTTCAACTTGCAGATGATAAACTTTTTAAGTCCAACCACATCGATTTGCTTTTAGGAGCCGAAAGCTTCTATGATTTATTATCAGTCGGTCAAGTTAAGCTGGGTGATGGTCTGCCATTATTGCAGAAGACACTGCTAGGCTGGATCGTTGCTGGTCGCTGCAGAAAGGTCATACGTAAGTCTGCTAGCCACGAAAAATCCCCATCAACCTGTATGCTGTTATATGAAAATTCGATAAATGCGTCGCTGGAAAAGTTATGGAAAATTGATGATATAATTTCAATAGCGCCACGATGGACTGATGAGCAGGAAAAATGCGAAAACTTTTTTATTGATAATGTGTGTCGCAACACTGAAGGGAGGGTTGTTGTCAAATTGCCATTTAAGCATTCGCCGCCAAGACTAGGCCTTTCATACGATACAGCTCTTCGACGTTTTTTCTCACAGGAGCGCCGTCTGAGTCGACACCATGAACTTAAGACGCAATATATCTCTTTCATGAATGAATATGAGAAGTTGGGACATATGAGTGTTGTTAACAAGCCTGCATCAAATTCATGCCACTACTACATTCCTCATCATTGCGTTCTTAAGCCCTCAAGTTCATCGACAAAATTAAGAGTAGTCTTTGACGCCTCTTGCCTTACCACATCTCAAATATCTTTGAATGATTTATTAATGGTAGGTCCGACCATACAAAAAGATTTTTTTATCTTGCTTTTTCGTTTTCGCTTGTATAGGTATGTGCTAACTGCCGATATTGTTAAAATGTACAGGCAAGTACTGCTCGACGAAAGAGATCGTCAATATCAATATATCTTGTGGAGGAGTTCAGAGAACGATATAGTGAAGACTTATGCGTTAAATACAGTAACTTATGGCACTGCTGCTGCACCGTTTCTTGCAGTGCGCAGTTTACATTATCTTGCCGACCAATACTCATCGCAGTATCAGCTAGGTGCAGATATCATAAAAACTTCTTTTTACGTCGATGACATGTTGTGCGGGGCTGACTCGATTAGTGAATTAAAACAAATAAAATTTGAAGTTGCTGAAATTCTCAAACAAGGCTGTTTTGAGTTAGCTAAATGGCATTCCAATTGTGCTGATTTCACACGTGAGAAAACAATTAAGGATTTCCCAATAGGCGAAGAGGAATCAGTCACCAGTACTCTTGGTCTAGCTTGGGATCAATCTAAAGATACATTTATTTTTTCGTTCTGCCCTAAGATCCAGACTAACAATAAAATTACAAAAAGAGTCATCCTTTCAGTCGCCTCATCATTGTTCGATCCACTTGGTGTTTTAGCACCACTCATTATTAAATCGAAAATTATCCTACAAGAATTATGGCTTCTTAAGCTCGATTGGGATGAGTCCGTTCCCCAATCTTTGCACACTGCATGGGCAACTTTTTTAAGCAACATGTCACAGCTTTCGTCAATTAGCGTTCCAAGGTATTGTTCACTTCCTGGTGCACAAACAATTCAGCTACACGGGTTTTGTGACGCTTCAATACGGGCATATGGATGTTGCTTGTACTTACGAGTCGAAGATGGGTTTGGCAACATCTCTGTTAATTTGCTAACAGCAAAATCAAGAGTTGCTCCCACAAAAAAAAGTCATTACCCAAACTAGAACTGTGCGGTGCTCACTTGCTATCAAAACTTTACGAGAAAGTAAAGCCATCGCTTCTTCATATAACCAATGTCATTTATTTCTGGACTGATTCACAAATTGTATTACACTGGTTAAAAGTTCATTCTGCAACATTGTCAACATTCGTGGGAAACAGAATCGCTGAGATTCAAGAGCTGACATCAGAATGTCTTTGGAGATATGTTCCGACATTGGAAAACCCCGCTGATCTAGTCTCCAGAGGCTGCGATGTAAATCAGATTGTTGAATCCATATGGTTCACTGGACCCCCATATCTGTTAAAGGAACTCAAATTTTGGCCGGCTAATAAATGCAACAACGTTGATGTTGACGAGGTCAATCGAGAGCAGCGAAAGTCAACGTTTCTTGTCTCGCCACAACCTAACTATCTGCTTCAGATTATTAATAGCTACAGTTCTTATTTGAAAATAGTTCGTATCGTCGCTTGGACATTGCGGTTCTGCGACAAGGTCGCCAAAACCGTCGAAGCTAATTCTGATGAAACGCTTTCTGTTCGTGAATTTGAGAAGGCGCTTTGTTGTATAGTTAACATTATTCAGCTGCATTTCTTTGGTGACGAAATCGCAAATTTAAGGAAAAATGGTTTCGTTGGCAGTTCTTTCCAACACCTTACTCCATTTCTGCAAGAAACTGAGGGTTTCAGTTTGCTCAAAGTTGGAGGTCGACTCGAATTAGCAGATATACCTGACAGTCAAAAACACCCAATTTTATTACCCAACAAATGCAAATTCGCAGAAGTCTTCGTTCGCTACTTGCATCACACCAATTATCACACCAAGGCTTTGATCGCTCTCATTCGTCAAAGATTCTGGATCATTAATGCTAGAAATTTAGCGCGCCAGATCGTAAATTCCTGTATTCATTGCACTCGATACAAGCCGCGCTTACTACAACAAATGATGGGCAACCTCCCTGCTGAAAGGATTACACCCTCCAGACCATTTACGCGTTGTGCCGTGGATTTCTGTGGCCCAGTTAACACCTACTTGCGAATTCGAGGCAAGACTCCATACAAAACTTACGTTGCTGTGTTTGTATGCTTATCTTCGAAAGCGGTCCATCTTGAAGTCGTCTCGGACTTAACCACAGAGGCTTTTATTGCTTCGCTAAAAAGATTGATCGGTAGGCGTGGTCTTCCCACAGATATTTTCTGTGATAATGCCACAAACTTTGCTGGTGCTGCAAACAAATTAGCCGATTTGAAGGCACTCTTGTTTGATTCAAAAAATCAAAATAATATTATAACATATTGCACAAACCATTTTATTAATTTTCGTTTCATCCCTCCCAGAGCTCCACATTTTGGCGGCTTGTGGGAAGCGGCCGTAAAGACTGCTAAAGGACACTTGTACCGAACAATCATGAACGCTCGATTGACGTTTGAAGAACTCGCTACAGCCCTAGTAGAGATAGAAGCAGTAATGAACTCTCGTCCGATTTCGCCGTTATCTCCTGATCCCAGTGACATGCAAGCGCTTACTCCAGCACACTTCGTCATAGGCGAATCTCTCAAGGCTATACCTGAACAGGCTGTCGAATGTCAAGACATTAGTCATTTGCAGAGATGGGCTCGCATCACAGCTGTAAAGCAGCAGTTCTGGCAACGGTGGTCGCATGATTACCTCAACGAGCTGCAGGCACGATACAAGTGGGCGCATGATAAACCTAATCTTCATGTGGGATCCCTTGTACTTGTGCATGAGGACAATGTCCCACCTCAACGCTGGGTTCTAGGAAGAGTCGAAAGGTGTGTTCCTGGAAGCGACAACCGAGTTCGAGTCGTTGATGTACGTACAGCTAAGGGTCAAATCCGGCGTCCAATACACAAGCTGGCACTTCTACCAATTTGAAAACCATTCTTTCAAAGGGGCCGGTATGTTCAATCCTGAACTAATTATCATTGAACGCCTGGACTAATCCTATACTAAATTGCTTACTTTATCATCGTATTTTAATATTAATCATTGAATATACTTGTTGTTTATAAAAAGTCATAAATTTTCTAAATCATCAGTTGTTTGTTAATTTTTGCCCACAGTAAAGTAATTTCACTCAAACTGAATTGGTTACATATATTTCTGTATACTCATATGTACATAAAATCAACTGTAATTTCTTATAACCTTATTGCATACTCAAACTAAATCATTAAAATCAGTTAGACAAAATCATCCGACGTGTTAAATTCATTTTCGGCAACCAAAAAACTCTTTGGTTAACAGTGTCATTTAAAAGAACAAAAAGTCTAGTTAAATAAAGGTTTTTCATTAATTGTGAATACATATATTTAGTTGTTTAAAAATAAGAGAACAGAAAATACTGCTTAATTTCATCTCGCAGCTTATTTTATGCAGACACTTCTCTCTGTTACAGTACTCTAATGCTGCGCTGTCTAACGGTACTTTCGTTAGCTATGCCTTCGTTCTATTTCTTTAATTGCTTTGTGTCAGCTTTTTAGTCCGATTTTTTTGCTTCAAGTGTCTGCTTCTATGATTATTTAAAATAGAAGCGCACACAACGCTACAACAATGAGAATTGGTTATCTACTATTTTAAAAACAGCAGCTCGCAGCGAAAAATGGCTGAAATGGTTAATATCAATTTCTCTACAGTGCAAAAGATCATCGCGCGCTTCGTCCATAAGAATCAATTGCACAATAAGAGCAAAGAAGCACCAAACCAAATTTTTAATGCAACCGACGAGCGGCATATTGTACGGAAGATAAAGGCTAACCCGAGACTCTTAGCTCCAAAAATGGCTTTTGAAGTTCAAACTGACCTGAGCAAACAGTGAAGTGCTGAAACTATTCGACGTGTCTTGCGCAAAAAGAACTTTCATGGCCGAGTAACACGAAATAAGCCATTTATTAGCCCCAAAAACAGATTATGCAGACTCAACTACGACAAAGAACATATGTCCAAGGGCTCAGAGTACTGGACTTAAGTTATTTTTGCAGATAAATCGAAGATAAATTTATTCGGTTTAGAAGGAAAACCAGATCTACAGCATCAGCCCTCAGAACTTCAAAAACAACCACAACTTATACAAAAGCCAAAAATAAATCAACTGCTTCAACAGACGTCAGAACAACAGCCGTCAGAACAACAGCAGCAGCTTCAACCACATTCAGATCAAAAGCGCCTAAAACACCATTCGTCAACTTATCCACAACAACAACAAAAACAGCAACTACCTCGTCATCAACAACCTCATAACCATCCTCTACAACAACAAACATATCAACAATTTCAATCGAATTCTCAACAACAACAACAAACACAGTTAAATCAGTTTTTAGCGCAGAAAAACTAACAACACCTACAATTACAAAAACAGTCGTTCCAACCAGAACCCCAAATTCAGCATAAGCAAAATCAGCATAAAGAGCATTCAAAACCACAACAAAAACTTATGCATGAACAAGCTCTGGCAGCTTCTTCTATACCTGCAGTAAATCAACTACAAGAACAACTCCAGCCACAACAACAACAAAAAAAAAACAACAACTAATGCAACTTGCTCCACAGCAAGAGATAACAATAGAAAAGGTATTTAACGAGGTTTAAAGGTATTTTTACAAGAAGAAAAAATATATTAGAGCAAAGAGTTGATGCGCTTCAAAGGGAAGTATACTCATTACGCCGTGAAAAAATTGAGAAATGTGTGGAATTAGTTGGGGTCCCTAATTTGGAAAATAATAATGCTATTGATTGCGCTCTCAATGTCTTTACTCGTGGTGTTGTTACTAATATTACAGTGGGCGATATTGATGATTGTTTCGTTAAAAAATAAATACTTTCAATAATACATCTAAAAATATATAAGTTTTTAAACTTATGTCAGTATTACGAAAAAAAGAAGTGTTAAAAAATAAATTTAAAAATCGTACTTAACTAAAAAAACTTAACTACTAAAATTTTCGGTTGTGAAAAAAAATTAAAAATTTTTATAAATGATAGTTTAGATAGTGATACAAGATTATTGTTAAAAGCAGCTCAAAAACTCAAGAGGGATAGAGGTTTTAAATATGTTTGGGTTAGGAATGGTAAAGTTTTTATGAGGAAAAGGGATGGTGATAATTTCATTGTTATAAATAAGCTTGACGATCTTGAGTCAATATCTTAATGCCCGTTAGTTTAACTGATAATAATGATAATTTGTTTAGCATCCCTTTTGTCAACTGCACCAATATTAATTCTCAAGACCTATGCTATGACCAACACTATTCAAATAATTGTTTAATTGTTCATCAAAACATAAGTATGCGTAAACATTTCGACAATTTATTGCTGCATTTAGAATATTTTTTGAATAAGCCTGCATTTATTTTCTTAACTGAAGTTTGGATTTATGATAACGAAAAATCACTGTTTAATATTAATGGTAACAATTTTATAGCTAATTGTAATAATACTTATGCATCTGGCGGTGTTGCTGCTTTTGTTCATTGTAGTATAAGTTTCCAGCATTTTTGTTTTAATTTCCGCAATTGAGATGTTTTAAAGGTAATATGTTCAATAAATAATATGAAATTCACATTCTTGTGCATTTATAGGTTTACTGATAGTTCTATTTCGCTTGATATTTTTCTCAATGACATAGTCACTCTTTTAGATAATGATAACCATACCAATTTGTGTTTCATCGGTGATATTAATTTAAATATTCTTGTAAGCAACATTCACAGTGACAGATACTTATATCAACTTTCTTTCTTTGGCTTAGAATCATGTATAAACCAGCCTACTCGTATAACTTCATTGTCTGAAACTTGTATTGACCACATATTTGTTCGTCTTGAAAACTGTAAATTGTGTCTGTATAGCTCGGTGATCGATTTGCAGATTTCTGATCATTGTTTAACTGTCTTAAGTATTGCTAATTGTCAAGTAACGAAAAATGATTTTTCTATCTCTCCTTCTATTTATACTTCTAATTATTTTAGGTTATTAAACGACTCTCTTCGTTTTGAAACTTGGGTTACAGTTTATAATGAATCCGATGCCTCTTAAGCGTATACTGCTTTTATCAAGCAACTAGTTAAGCATATTGAAAGTTCTACAAAAACTTTAAAGAAAAAGAATCGCGAATTGAAAAAAATTAAACCCTGGATAACGAATGACTTGCTTCATAAAATAAAGGCCAAAAACAAGCTATTTAAGCGTAAAAAAAGATTCCCACATGATTCTTTAATTAATTCTTCTTATAAAGCTATTTGTACAGAAGTGTCTAAAGATGTAACGTTATGCAAGAATAACTTCTGGTTGGTTGGTTGGTTTAGATGGTGATTCTACATGCAAGTAGGATCCAAGTAGCTCTAGTGAGCCGTTTTAATACCATAAGCTCGTGTTTCTGTTGGTTGGCTGGGCAGCGCACTGCTAGGTTATAACCATCCGGTGCGATTGATAAACGTTAGGAGATTGTTGATTTTTGTTGTTGAGAGTTCCTTTAGGTTGCTGAGGAGGGGCCTGCCAAGCGTTGTTAGTCTGGACCTGGCCAGGGCCGGGCAGGTGCACAGAAAGTGTGTTAGTGTTTCTTTTTCATTTGGGTCATCGCAGCCGCGACAGTGGGTGTTGATATGTAGTCCAATTCTCTCGGCATGAACTCCGATGCACCAGTGACCCGTAATAATAGCCGTTAATCTAGCTATGTCGTTCCGGGGCTTTGAGAGCATCTGTTGAGTTCTGCCTCTGTTGTAAAGGGACCATATTTTTCTTGATGTGTTGCAGGTTGGTAGTTCTCTCCATCTACGACCGGCTAAGGTTAAGTAGTAAGAACGAATTCCTCCCTTGACTGTGTTCAGTGGAACTTCGACTGGTTCCGCTCTGGAAACGTCAAGGGAAGAACCCCGCCTGGCCAATTCATCCGCCTTTTCATTACCATAAATGTTCTTATGGCCGGGAACCCAGATTATGGTAATGCTAAGTTGGTGACTTAGCCGGGCCAGTTCATCCTTACACTGCCTTACCAGTTTGGAGTTGGTACTGATCGCAGTTAAAGATTTAACGGCAGCTTGGCTATCCGTCAGAATAGCTGCGTTAAGGTGGTTGGTATTAGCTCTCCTTAAGGTGCGACAAGCTTCTCTTATCACAAAAAGCTCGGCCTGAAAGACGCTGGCTGAGTTTGGTAGACGAAACGAGTCCGCCACCCCCAGTTTCTCAGAGTATATGCCCGCTCCCACTCCGCACTCCATCTTGGAGCCATCCGTGTAGAAGGACACATCGAAGGCTAGATCAATTCCCCCATTGCGCTATTCCACCCTGGTCGGAAACTTGGTTGTAAAGGATTTCGTGAAGTCGAGTTTGGGAGTGTCGTAGTCCGTTTTTCCAGGAAGCAGTTCCCAAGGTAGCGGATTAAGAATGTTGCTGTGTCCATATGGTCTATTTCGCCAGTTGTACGACTCTCTGAGTCTGACTGCACTGTTTGTTGCAGTAAGCTTAATGTGTAAATCTATGGGGAGTAAATGTGTCAGGACATTAAGTGCATCAGTGGGGCATGAGCGGATACCCCCCGTGATACCTATGCATGCGGATCGCTGGATCCGAGCTAGTTTTGTTGTATTGTATGCTTTATTCAGTGCAGGCCACCATACTAGTGCACCATACGCCAAGATGGGTCGCACTACTGCAGTGTATAGCCATAAGAGCATTTTTGGTTGAAGACCCCATTTTCTACCAAAGGTTTTTTTGCAGGCGTAGAAGGCTATACAGGCCTTCTTGACCCTTTGTTCGATGTTAGTTTTCCTTCCAGCTTAGCTTAGGATCCAGAATGACACCTAGGTATTTTGCGCTACTGGATAGTGTAAGAGGTTGGTTGTTGAGCTTTGGAAGGACAAATTGTGGCGCTTTGGTTTTTGTGGTGAATAACATCAGTTCCGTCTTGCTAGGGTTAACTCCTAGGCCGCACCTGACAGCCCAGACACTGAGTTTTCCCAAAGCAACCTCCATTAGCTCACTGAGCGTAGAGGGGAACAGTCCTGACACCAAAACAACCACGTCATCCGCATAAGCCACCACTTTGACCCCATTGCAATTTAGTGTATTAAGAAATTCATTCATGGCGGTGAGCCAGAGTAGGGGGGAGATTACTCCTCCTTGCGGAGTACCCCTACTGACAAATCTCGTGAGTTGGCAGCCACCCAGGTCTGCCTGGATTATTCTGTTTCTGAGCATTGAGACTATCCAGTTTCTCACCGGTGCTTGTACACCAAGGTTGGTAAGAGAATCAAAAATGGCCCTAGTATGAATGTAGTTAAAAGCTCCTTCTATATCTAAGAAGGCCGCAAGAGTGTATTGTTTAAAGTATTTTGATATTTCAATAGTGGTAATAACCTCGTGTAGGGCGGTATCTGTGGATCTGCCCTTGAGGTATGCGTGTTGGGCGTTGGATATGTTAGCACCCTTTAGAACGTCCCTGAGATGAATATCCAGTACACGCTCTAGGGTTTTCAGTGCGAATGATGTGAGGCTTATTGGTCTAAAATCCTTGGCTGATTCGTGATCTCTCCTCCCAGCTTTGGGTATAAATATTACCTCAACTTTTCTCCAGCTCCTTGGAGTGTAGTTAAGGCAGAGACACTTAGTGAAGATAGAGAGTAGGATAGGTGCAACTACATCTTGTAGTTTCTGCAACATTATTGGAAGTATACCGTCGGGACCTGGGGATTTGTATGGAGAGAAGCTGCTTAAGGCCCAGATAACCCTTTCCATTGAGATAAAGGAGCCAGTCGGAATCGCCGCAGTTGCCTCAGGTGATTCTAAACCTAACTTCTCATTGCAGTTGCTCCTGCAGCCGGGAAAGTGTGTGTTGAGTAAGTGTTCCAGGGATTCATTGGTAGATTATGTCCACGTACCATCGTCTTTCCGAATGAAAGATGGACTGGTGCTTTCTTTGGACAGGATTTTGCTTAGTCTTGCCGATTCTTTTATATTGTCGATCGATTGGGTGTATTCCTGCCAAGAATGCTTTTTCGCGTCTCGAATTGCTTTCTTGTAGGTTTTGAGGATGTCTCTGTATGGTTGCCAAAGACACTGTCTGTGACACGAGTTGAAAGTTTTCCTTACCCTTTTCCTAAGGTCGGATAAATCTTTGCTCCACCACGGAGGAAGAGATTTCTTCTTGCCCCTGCTAATGGGACATGAGACTCTAAAGGCAACCTGCATGGTTTGCTCTAGGGCCTCCACGGAAGAGTCTAACTCCTCCGCAGTTGAGATTTGCTTGTAGGCTAAAGAACGGATTTTTGGGCGAGCCACTTTGGCAAATTTGGCCCAGTCAGTACGTTTGGGGTTACGAAATGGAAGAGGGGCCCCTGTTTCAAGATTCAAATCAAAGAGGATCAAGCTGTGATCCGAGAAGGAACTTTTGCTCGAAACTCTCCAATTGACTACTTTTAGAGACTCGTTTTCGGATAGAAGGGTAATATCCAAGACCTCACTCCAGCCTGTGAAGTTGTCAGTACTTGGAAAGGTGAAAGTAGGTGTATTTCCTTTGTTGCATATGTTTAGATTAGAGTTAATTATAAAGTCGAATAAAAATTCACCTCTAGTGTTTATCTCAGAGCTGCCCCATAGTGTGTGTCTCGCATTGGCATCGCAGCCCAAAATTGTGGTGGTGTTGTCCAGCATTGCCGTAGCCACTAACCGCTTCACCTCGTCTGGAGGAGCTTCCCTGTCGTGGCCCATATAGGCTGAGGCTATGAATAGATTGTTGGTGCCCTCCAGTTTGACAACTGTCAGGTCTGAAGAGCTAAGGTTAGGGAGTAGAAATAAGTGTATGTGCTTTTTGGCTACAATGCAAGTTCTTGGTTTACCTGCTGTTCTCTTGTAGTAGATGTTGTAGTGGTTGTTCTGGAACCCTTTTACTGCTAAGTCTCTGACCCAGGGCTCCTGTATAATGGCCACGTCGATACCATCCTCCATCATGAGGATGGCCAGATTATCAGCAGCACATCTGGCGTGCTGCAAGTTAACCTGTATTACCGATAGTGGCATTACGTGGCTGGTGGTTATTGTGGCTGCTGCGTGGAAGGCACCGTCGGATCCTCGATTGTAAGGGAATCGAGGATATCATCGACGCTGACGCCTTCTTCCGCGGACGGGTCTTTAAAGATCTTTAGTTTGGCACGACGGATGCCAAAACTAAGGGTGTTGCCCGCTTTCTCCAGAGCACCCAGGCACTCGTCTGAGATTAGCAGTAGGAAGGTCATGCTGTTACGCTGGGGGTCCTCAGTCTTGATGACAGCCCAGTCGTTCATGGGAATGTCTGGGTTGTGCAGTTGGAGGATTTCGATGAGCTTGCTTTTCTCAAGCTTCATCTTAGGCAACCAAATGCGAGCACGAGGTCTCCTCGGAATATCCTTAGTTGGGATTAGCTTAAGGCTTAAGCCGTCCCATGCGTCCCTGATCTTAGAGACGCACTCGCTTAGGAATTCTTTGGAGAACTGATCCTCGCATTTGATAACCCGGAATCCTCGCACTACATCCGCAGATTCGAAAGATGGAAGCGCACCACCCTTGTTGCCGAGAAGATGCTCAATGACCATCTCGGACAACTTGGCTTCGATGTTGCCCCACTCTTCCGAAATCCGCTTGTGGCTGATCCCTGCTAGGTGATCCCTGGCCACCTCACTAAAGGCGCGCTGGCTGGTTGTCGGTTGCTCAACCACGGTTGACTTAGTAGAGGAGAATAACTTCTACTGTAGTGAATTCCAAAAAGCAAAAGGTGACATTCGAAAAAAATAGAAATTGGTAAATAATATACTCAATAAAGGGACAAATAATGAAACCATTCAAACATTGCTTATAAATAATTTACCTGTTTCTAATTCAAAAATTCTAGCAGATAGTTTTAACAAATTTTTTGTTTCAATAGGCTCCGAAGTAGTTGCTGATAATGCTACTGATATGTCCTTGTGTTCTTGTTTGTCCAGTGAACCCTCTTTTTCTAAGAGCTTTTTCTATGATGCGATTTCTTCGTTTGAGGTGTATAAAATTATTATGTCGTTAAAAATTCGAATTCTGCTTCTAATTATTATTTTACAAATAATTTCATTAAGAAAATTTCTTTTAATATTTGCGACGTTTTAAGCCATTTGTTTAATTTAAGTGTTGAGACAGGTACATTTCCGAGTGAAATGAAGATAGCCTGTACGTTTACGAGTAACTCACTATTAAACCTTGCTATAGGTTTAAATCATGATCTGGCAGTTTTAAGTCACTGGTTTAAAGTCCATCGATTGGTACTTAGCAATAAAACAAGAATTATGTTTTTTAGTGCTTTAGGTAAAGAAGTTGCATTTCCACAATTTTACTTTCATGATGGCAGTTGTAAAAAGTTCATGTCTAGTAAAGATATCTGTTCTTCATCTGATGTTTTTCATACTTATTCTGAGGCTTTTTGTTGCTCTTATAAGTGTTTAAGTATTGAACCTGTTAATTCTTTTAAATACCTCGGATTAATGTTGGATAACAAGATGAGTTGGTCGGAACATACACGAGCTCTAAAAAATTATCTAATGGCTGCCACTAGACATTTATTTTTGTTAAGACCTTATTGTTGTTCTGAACTTTTCAAGTCAATTTACTATGGTATTTTTCAATCCGAATTGGAATACGGTTTAGTTTGCTGGGGCGGCGCTTATGCTAACAAAATAACTCCTCTTTTTATATCTCAAAAACATGCAATACGTCTGATTTGCAATATATCTCGCCGTGATAGATAGTCTGATTCTTTTTAGAACATTGAACATCTTACCACTAAAGCATGTATACTGTTTCAAGGTGTTAAAGATATTTTTTATCAAATCTGGGTATCTACTAAGCAGATACTCAATAAGCTATAACTTAAGAATTAATCTTCAGAATCTTGTCACTGTACCACAGTTTTCACTTCAATTATTTCTGCAGTTTTATACTTCAGTAGCTCCCAGACTCTTTAACAGCTTACCTAATAGCATAATATGTATTCGTAATAAATGTATGTTTCTTCGTAAATTTAAAACTTGGCTTTTCAGTCTTAATTACAATGATGTTTATTGCTTGTTCAGTGTTGGTTAGTAGTTAATCCTTTTTTGTTTTTTGAGCTTCTCCACTTTTTTTTTTCTCATTAAATATTTATTTTTATTATATTTATTACACTTCTTTTTTTTGTGATTATTTTTATTATATATTTATTCTTTGAAACCACTTCACTTCACGTTATAATAATAATACGATTATGTTTAATTATTCAATTATTTACTTATGTAACTGCAATCGTCTCTAGTTCCTTGTGTTTCATTCCAAACTACAACTTCTTATGTAATGTAATTAATGAATTTTTTGCCTATTTAAGTTATGTTGTGTATTTTAATGAAAAAGATATAATAAATGTTACTACTACTACATAAAAAAAAAGGTATGTTTTGTATGTGGCGAAAACCGAATACCGAGGTCAACAAAAAAACTTAAAACAAACCGTGAAACATGGCGGTAGCAGCGTCATGGTTTAGGCCTGAATGTCAGCTGCTGGTACTGGGAAGTTGCCGTTTATTGAAACCACAATGGACAAATTTAAGTACCTACAGATCCTGAAGAACAATTTGTTGCAGAGTGCAAAGATTCTGGGTATTAAATTGAATTTACGATTTTACCAGGATGACGATCAAAACCACAAAGCGGATATTGTGCAAACCAGGCTAATATACAACTGCCCAGCGCAGTCGCCAGACCTTAATGTTATTGAAAATGTGTGGTCTTTATTGGAAAATAACATCCGGAAACATCAAATTTCAAACAAAAACCACCTGAAAGAGATATTGAAAAAGAAGTGGGCGAATATTTCGCCAACTTTCAATCAAAAACTGGTCGCATCAATGCCAAACCCCCTTAGATCTGTTGTGGACAACAAGGGCTATCATACCAAATAATAAAAATATCAAATATCATTAATTAATACGAAAAATTTATAAATAACAAGTGACTGCATAAAATAAGCTGTGATATGAAATTAAGCAGTATTTTCTGGTTTCCTAATTTTAAGCCAACTTAATATATATTTTTACAATAAATTAAGTTAATTTATTAAACTAAATATCTTGTTCTTTTAAATGATACTATATTATTTTTTCTATTCCTGTTAGTTTCGTTGTTATAAAGCCCTAAAATTGAAAGTATGCACTGCATAAAATAAGCTGTGAGCCACTGTACATGATAAAGACTCCTTAAGTAAGGGGGCGTCCATTAATTATGTGAGGCACTTAGGGGGGCTGGGGAGTTAAGCCGAATCTCACTCACTCTCACGTGGTGGAGAGGGTGGTTCTCACAATGATGACGTAATTTTTTATCTGCAAGAAGCAGTGTAGAACTATGAGGTAACTGGTTAAATCGAGTAAAACGTGTTTTTCTACTAAAATATGACTAAATTTTACACAATAATATTTATGTTTAATATTTATATTAATAAATCCAATACAATGAACATATTTACACTGAAAACACGTATTTTCAACAATCTCAAATGAGATTAGAGGGGGGGGGGGTCAAAAACCTTTCCCACACTTGGTCAACGCAATTCCAACGCAACTTCAACGCAACATCGAAAAACTTGAAAAGCAATGCAACTATGAACCGAATGCTTTCAGACTTGCTTCAAAAGTCATGCAATATGTATAAGACATCCGAAAAAGCATTAATACATTAAATAAGTGGCATTATGCAAACGTACTTATTATAACATTAAAATAAATATATAAATATAAATAACATTAAAATAATTTGTACTGCAAGTCGGCGATGAAAATTGCGGAAAGCCACGTTGCGTTGAACAGGTTGACAACGTGTCGAGAACTTGTTGCGTGCAAGTTGCTTAATCTGAAGGTTTCGGTATAAATACACAGGCTAGCAACTTGAGTTGTAGTTGCGTTGACCAAGTGTGGAAAAGGCCTTACGCTTATTCCGTACGAAACATTCTTATGAAATTTTTGTTCTTTAATCTTCTTGATGTTTGATCTACCTCAAATTGATCTTTTGCTTCCGATGTGAGTATATTTTGATTAACGATACGGTTTTTAGCTATTGCTATACTTTCTTGTATATGATTAACTTTATCTTTGAGATAAGTAAGTTCAGACATTTGATCCGTATACAGAAGGCGTCGTATGATTTAATTTTGCCTGCTTTTTAATTCCTTTTCAGAAATTTTCGTAATTTCCCTATCTTCTTCGATTGCTGATCTTAAAATTTGGATTGATTTGTTAAAATGCGTATTGATAAAAATCTGTTTATTAAAAGTATCTATGATGTTGTGATTATTTTCGTCAGTAACACTGAGATTTTCTAGAATTTCTTGACAGTCGTCATCATCCATTACTCCGAAAAGCCATTTGTAAGCTTTCCCTCCAAAGTTTATCAAACCTCTCTTATTCCTAGGCACTATTGGGATTATTGATTTTATTATTTCTATTTCTCTTTGAACTATTTCTTCGCCAAGTAAGTCGAGAGACTTTACATTGTTTTCTATTTCGTCTAAAACATGGCTGAATTCAATTGTATTTATTAAATGTAAAATTGTTAAAGTTTCGTTTTTTTTTTATTCGCCCGGAGGTATGGAATCTTCCAATGATACGTATACCCGAGCTATACGCATGCACGATTTACATTCTAGATCCTGGCCGGATCAGCCGGGACAGACAGAATGCACCTTCGTACTAAAACATACCCCCTATTGGCAATTAGGATTTTTCACTAAGCACATTAATTGGCTTTTCAGCTTTATTTAAAAATTTAATATATATAAAACGCGTATTTAAGTATATTTAATTCTATATAAATAAGCAACATCGAATTAAATCAGGGTGATTATCAATTTAAGGTACTCGAAAAACAATCCTGATTTCAAAAACAATCCAAAACACTAAACTCATTTTAACTGGTTTGCGGCCATTGTCCAACCCAAGAACCTACGTGGAAATGAGATAAATCTCATATCTGCCAAATCAAAATCCCAATTAGGTGGATATGCATTTGGGCCAACGCAGGCATAAAATTGTGTGGAAAAGAGAAGTACTCTGTAAACCAAGTGATAGTGTGAGTTCAGTCTAATTCCAAATCAGGAAGCGACGTGAGCACGTAAATCACAATTCGATTTAAAATTAAAATATTTAATAATTAAAAATAAGTTTTGAAAAACGATTCATATCTGATTGTGCTTACTTTATAAAACATAATATTGTGACAGAAAGGAGAAAAGGAACAATCTCAATTACCGATATTACATTGTTATAAAACTGCGTTAGGTATAATAGGATGAAGTTAAATTGATTTAATTATTTAAATGTAATATAATTTTCCGTTTTTAAATTAATTAAAAATTAAAATTTTAAAAATTAATCATGTTGAAGTTATTATTAAAATCACTGCACATACATCGTAAAGGTTCATGAAGAGCGTAATTAGAATTGCACTGACTCAACTTGAAAAACAGTTGTTTTTCTACCAAAGGTTTTTTTGCAGGCGTAGAAGGCTATACAGGCCTTCTTGACCCTTTGTTCGATGTTAGTTTTCCTTCCAGCTTAGCTTAGGATCCAGAATGACACCTAGGTATTTTGCTCTACTGGATAGTGTAAGAGGTTGGTTGTTGAGCTTTGGAAGGACAAATTGTGGCGCTTTGGTTTTTGTGGTGAATAACATCAGTTCCGTCTTGCTAGGGTTAACTCCTAGGCCGCACCTGACAGCCCAGACACTGAGTTTTCCCAAAGCAACCTCCATTAGCTCACTGAGCGTAGAGGGGAACAGTCCTGACACCAAAACAACCACGTCATCCGCATAAGCCACCACTTTGACCCCATTGCAATTTAGTGTATTAAGAAATTCATTCATGGCGGTGAGCCAGAGTAGGGGGGAGATTACTCCTCCTTGCGGAGTACCCCTACTGACAAATCTCGTGAGTTGGCAGCCACCCAGGTCTGCCTGGATTATTCTGTTTCTGAGCATTGAGACTATCCAGTTTCTCACCGGTGCTTGTACACCAAGGTTGGTAAGAGAATCAAAAATGGCCCTAGTATGAATGTAGTTAAAAGCTCCTTCTATGTCTAAGAAGGCCGCAAGAGTGTATTGTTTAAAGTATTTTGATATTTCAATAGTGGTAATAACCTCGTGTAGGGCGGTATCTGTGGATCTGCCCTTGAGGTATGCGTGTTGGGCGTTGGATATGTTAGCTCCCTTTAGAACGTCCCTGAGATGAATATCCAGTACACGCTCTAGGGTTTTCAGTGCGAATGATGTGAGGCTTATTGGTCTAAAATCCTTGGCTGATTCGTGATCTCTCCTCCCAGCTTTGGGTATAAATATTACCTCAACTTTTTTCCAGCTCCTTGGAGTGTAGTTAAGGCAGAGACACTTAGTGAAGATAGAGAGTAGGATAGGTGCAACTACATCTTGTAGTTTCTGCAACATTATTGGAAGTATACCGTCGGGACCTGGGGATTTGTATGGAGAGAAGCTGCTTAAGGCCCAGATAACCCTTTCCATTGAGATAAAGGAGCCAGTCGGAATCGCCGCAGTTGCCTCAGGTGATTCTAAACCTAAGTTCTCATTGCAGTTGCTCCTACAGCCGGGAAAGTGTGTGTTGAGTAAGTGTTCCAGGGATTCATTGGTAGATTATGTCCACGTACCATCGTCTTTCCGAATGAAAGATGGACTGGTGCTTTCTTTGGACAGGATTTTGCTTAGTCTTGCCGATTCTTTTATATTGTCGATCGATTGGGTGTATTCCTGCCAAGAATGCTTTTTCGCGTCTCGAATTGCTTTCTTGTAGGTTTTGAGGATGTCTCTGTATGGTTGCCAAAGACACTGTCTGTGACACGAGTTGAAAGTTTTCCTTACCCTTTTCCTAAGGTCGGATAAATCTTTGCTCCACCACGGAGGAAGAGATTTCTTCTTGCCCCTGCTAATGGGACATGAGACTCTAAAGGCAACCTGCATGGTTTGCTCTAGGGCCTCCACGGAAGAGTCTAACTCCTCCGCAGTTGAGATTTGCTTGTAGGCTAAAGAACGGATTTTTGGGCGAGCCACTTTGGCAAATTTGGCCCAGTCAGTACGTTTGGGGTTACGAAATGGAAGAGGGGCCCCTGTTTCAAGATTCAAATCAAAGAGGATCAAGCTGTGATCCGAGAAGGAACTTTTGCTCGAAACTCTCCAATTGACTACTTTTAGAGACTCGTTTTCGGATAGAAGGGTAATATCCAAGACCTCACTCCAGCCTGTGAAGTTGTCAGTACTTGGAAAGGTGAAAGTAGGTGTATTTCCTTTGTTGCATATGTTTAGATTAGAGTTAATTATAAAGTCGAATAAAAATTCACCTCTAGTGTTTATCTCAGAGCTGCCCCATAGTGTGTGTCTCGCATTGGCATCGCAGCCCAAAATTGTGGTGGTGTTGTCCAGCATTGCCGTAGCCACTAACCGCTTCACCTCGTCTGGAGGAGCTTCCCTGTCGTGGCCCATATAGGCTGAGGCTATGAATAGATTGTTGGTGCCCTCCAGTTTGACAACTGTCAGGTCTGAAGAGCTAAGGTTAGGGAGTAGAAATAAGTGTATGTGCTTTTTGGCTACAATGCAAGTTCTTGGTTTACCTGCTGTTCTCTTGTAGTAGATGTTGTAGTGGTTGTTCTGGAACCCTTTTACTGCTAAGTCTCTGACCCAGGGCTCCTGTATAATGGCCACGTCGATACCATCCTCCATCATGAGGATGGCCAGATTATCAGCAGCACATCTGGCGTGCTGCAAGTTAACCTGTATTACCGATAGTGGCATTACGTGGCTGGTGGTTGTTGTGGCTGCTGCGTGGAAGGCACCGTCGGATCCTCGATTGTAAGGGAATCGAGGATATCATCGACGCTGACGCCTTCTTCCGCGGACGGGTCTTTAAAGATCTTTAGTTTGGCACGACGGATGCCAAAACTAAGGGTGTTGCCCGCTTTCTCCAGAGCACCCAGGCACTCGTCTGAGATTAGCAGTAGGAAGGTCATGCTGTTACGCTGGGGGTCCTCAGTCTTGATGACAGCCCAGTCGTTCATGGGAATGTCTGGGTTGTGCAGTTGGAGGATTTCGATGAGCTTGTTTTTCTCAAGCTTCATCTTAGGCAACCAAATGCGAGCACGAGGTCTCCTCGGAATATCCTTAGTTGGGATTAGCTTAAGGCTTAAGCCGTCCCATGCGTCCCTGATCTTAGAGACGCACTCGCTTAGGAATTCTTTGGAGAACTGATCCTCGCATTTGATAACCCGGAATCCTCGCACTACATCCGCAGATTCGAAAGATGGAAGCGCACCACCCTTGTTGCCGAGAAGATGCTCAATGACCATCTCGGACAACTTGGCTTCGATGTTGCCCCACTCTTCCGAAATCCGCTTGTGGCTGATCCCTGCTAGGTGATCCCTGGCCACCTCACTAAAGGCGCGCTGGCTGGTTGTCGGTTGCTCAACCACGGTTGACTTAGTAGAGGAGAATAACTTCTACTGTAGTGAATTCCAAAAAGCAAAAGGTGACATTCGAAAAAAATAGAAATTGGTAAATAATATACTCAATAAAGGGACAAATAATGAAACCATTCAAACATTGCTTATAAATAATTTACCTGTTTCTAATTCAAAAATTCTAGCAGATAGTTTTAACAAATTTTTTGTTTCAATAGGCTCCGAAGTAGTTGCTGATAATGCTACTGATATGTCCTTGTGTTCTTGTTTGTCCAGTGAACCCTCTTTTTCTAAGAGCTTTTTCTATGATGCGATTTCTTCGTTTGAGGTGTATAAAATTATTATGTCGTTAAAAATTCGAATTCTGCTTCTAATTATTATTTTACAAATAATTTCATTAAGAAAATTTCTTTTAATATTTGCGACGTTTTAAGCCATTTGTTTAATTTAAGTGTTGAGACAGGTACATTTCCGAGTGAAATGAAGATAGCCTGTACGTTTACGAGTAACTCACTATTAAACCTTCCCTGCAGTGTAAGACTAATCAGCAGTAAAAAATGATTAGTCTTTATACTAGTTAAAACAAACTAGTTTATATTTTTCTCGATTTACTAGTTGCAAAAATAGTTTAAATCCAACTAGTTTGTGTCAAGTCACAATAAACCAGTTGTAAAACTAGCCAAAATCAAACTATATTACACATTGTTAAAATCAACCAGTTCCACAACCAGTTGGAGCTTGGTAGTTTTTCGAATTCTTTAAAGTTTTAAAAAACTCAATCCACCAAAAGTCCTGGCGTTCGTCACGATTGTAGTAATGTGGCAGACCATTTTTATTACTGAAAGTTTCGAAAGTCGAGCGCTCATCTATTTTGCATTTGTTTACGGTGACAAAATACCTTTGTTGATATTAAGACCTTTTTCTTAACACTAACAATGAAATTGTTGCTAAATGAATCCAAAAAGCCCAGTATTTGCATGTATATATTCTACATGCTTGCCTATTTTACAGAAATTCATAAGATTTTTATTTAAAAAATGTCATGACTGTGCATCAGCCAATATAAATGTAGATATGAAATTTTTTTAAGTTTCTAAAAACAAAACTATTTACTTCTTTTGCTAAGATCAAACATTTGTTAACTCAGTTACAATTACCAGACAAATATGTATATTTATATTTTATTTTAATTCTTCAACTTAGGAATCAAATGCGTTATTATATAAAGTATATCGAACTATGCCAATAATTTATAAATAAATATATAAGAAAAGTTCAAAGTACGAATGGGAAAATCGTGCGACGAGCTTATGATAAATCAGTCAATTCCTTTTTGCAGTTTTGATGCTTTCCAAGAGCGTCATTTGATAGGCGGCAGCGAGACATCAGCGAGAACGCCACCCAGAAGCCAAGCTGTATGGTGGCCATAGATTACGTTAAACAATTTGAACTAAAAATTTCCTATTTCACATAACAAAACCGTTTAGCAGCCAGCCACAATATGCGCTGTCAGCGAAATTGGAAGATCTGACATATTATCGTAGAGGATCGTTAGATGCGTGTAAAAGATCACGTACACAATAAGTACATCGACATGCTCTGCCAAGAGTACGATTTTCCAACAGATCTGTGAACCAGTCCTTGTCCTTGATGCACATTTTGTCTAGGTTATTGCAAAGTGTCGATTTCCTTTAGTGAATTTCCGCACTGCCTATAGTCGATTTCTTAAGTGTTTTGTGAAAATAAGCACGCAAGCCGCCGTTGATGTAACATGAATGTTGCCATAGGGCTTTGATGTTTTTGCACAAAATACTTCAATATTTATATTATGTGTTACTTAATTTTAAATTTCACTGGTTAAAGCTTTGTATAAAGTTTTTAAATTAAGTAATTTTCTATATTTATCAATTCAATTAACTAATTCAATACAAAATAAACACCGGTGTGTAATATTAATAACATAGTACCGTTAACAGGGTTTATAAATTGCGATGGCTAAACATTAACTTAAGGCAGATAGTGTCAAAACGATAAGAAAATTACAGAAACGGAGGATTTTTTTTGTAAAATACGCACACTTTGTATGCATTTCAATTCTTAAATACTGATACTAGCAATTTTGCAGTAACTTTTAATTTATATTCATTAAGAAAAAAGACGAACAAATAAGGAAATGATAATTTTATAGTAAAAACAGTGGTAGAATATAAGAATGATGCTAAAATATAAAAAAATTGACAGCTAAATAAAATAAGAAAGCAAAACGTTATTGAACTAAAATTGCTAAAATTACATAAGGGGTATTCACGGGTTGTTGTGAATTGCAAGAGTGTGCAAATATAAGATATTTTACGCATTAACGCGTGAGCATTGACCTCTTCAGGTAAAATGGTCACATTTGTTTTTGTATTGAAATATTTTCTGATTTGTTCTTATTTCATTCAAATATTGGCGTAATGGATTGAGAAAATATTCTCTCTCATTAGCTCACATTTTAATTTTTCAAATATGTCCCGTAAGAAGGCTCCTAGGTATGGTAAGTAAAGAAGTGTTAATAAATAGTGAATTTATTGTAAAAAGTACAGTATGTCATCATTATCTTCTTCAACTTATCTTTTTTATTTATTTAAATAATTGCATTGTTAAAATAACAATCCTCTTATTTAGTTCGTTTAAATAAAAACATTGTTAAATTTACGAGTTTTTCTTTAGTTTTTTAAATACTTTTATTGTTTCTTTAACAACTTCTGCTCTTGTAACTACATTATAAATTGTTAGAAATATTAACAACTCGATTGCTGTTAAATTAAATAACTTGTTTTGTTGAGCACAAAACAAATGCAAAAACTACTTAAAATTAAGTCTTAATTTGTTGAATTTACTGTTTTTTTTTTCTGGGTATACACGCAACATAAAAGCATCTATTTTTCCATACAAATAACACTAGAAAAACTCAACTTAATGCCACTTTTATTCTGCATTTTTGAATGTGTCATCGTGTTCATATGTCAATAACAAATATAATCAACAAAGGCAATAAGTATAGGATTGTAAGTATTTCTATATATTTAGTTACAATATAATAATTATAGTCATATATCTCTTATTTATTCCAGACAATTGCAAAGAAAAAGCGTTTAGCCTGGTCTGCTGTAGCACACAAATGTCAAAATACAAACTCATAGTCCAATTTGCCTCGCATGGCATAGCAGATCAGCTAAGTCGTCATAAATAATTTCAGCACAGGAAAGAGCCGATTTTTCAGAGAAAGAAAAAAGAGCAAGTTTGAGCAAAGAACTGTCAAAAGTAAGAAAAAAATTAAAAGTAAAACAAAAAAACCTAATAAATACCTTTCTGTAAGCCATCTTTGCGGTTTATATTTTTAAAACTTTCTATTTTCTGAAGAAAGCTAACAGCTTTCAGCAATACAGCTTTAAATAGTAGTAAATTATAAAACGTACTTTTTAAAAACACTACTTTTTCTAAAGTGATGCAGCTTATTGAGCAACTCTGAACTTTCACATTTAATTAGTTGCAGCCGCCAAAATTGAGATATTAAATAAAAATTGTAATTTCATCGAAGCATTATTGGAAATTGGATCATATTAAAGGTAAGTTGAAATATGAGTAGCAAACGACATTTAAAACGTCTTGTTAATAAGCAAAAAGAAATTTATTTAAAAAAGCTTATAGACCTAAATGAAATTAAAGAAATAACAACGCAAAGAACTGTTGAAGAACTTAATGAAATTCCAACTATTGAGGTAGAAAGTAGTGATCAAGTGCCAGAAATATCAGCATATGTTGAAACTAGTTCCATGTTGAGTAGCCATTCATTTAAGGATAAGCTTACTGCATGGTATATTAGAAATAGGCCGTCCCGCAATAGTTTTGAAGAACTCTTAAGCATTCTCCGCGAAGAAAACCTGGACGTTCCACTTACGGCCGAAACATTTTTAAGAAACAGAGAAAAAGCAGTTATTCAACCAATTACTCCTGGTTTCTATTGCCACATAGGTATAAGAAATCAGCTTCAAAAACAGTCTGTTGTGAATGATACCGATGTTCTTGTTGTAGACATAAACATTGACGGCTTGCCATTGTTCCGTAGCTCTAGAACACAGTTGTGGCCAATTCTTATGAGGTTGGTAAACATAGAAAATACATCAGTTTTTGCAGTAGGAATTTATGTAGGTTCAAAAAAACCCAACAGCATTGAAGATTTTTTAAATGAATTTGTTGCTGAAGCTAAAAATTTAATGGAATTTGGGCTAGAAATTGAGGGAAAAATTTATAAACTCGAAATCCGGAGTTTTATCTGCGATGCCCCTGCAAAGGCATTTGTTTGTGGGGTTCCTGGCCATACTTCGCGTCATGGATGCACAAAATGTACCCAAGTAGGTAAAAAAATTGACAATGTGTTAACTTATAGCACAAATGTTGGAGATTTAATATCAGACTGTGACTTTGCAAATAGAACGTTTCTAAATCATCATTCAAAGTTCTTTCAAAATAAAAGCACCCCTCTCGAATCTTTAAACATTAATATGATTACTCAATTTCCTCTAGACAGCATGCACCTTCTCGATCTTGGTGTAATGCGTAAGTTTATTTTGCGCATTTTACATAATAAAACTGAAGTAAGAGTAAACTCATTAAACAAAAGTAATATATCTAAGAAATTGGTGTCTCTTCGATCTCACATTCCTAAAGAATTTGTCCGTAAACCGCGAAGTCTCGACGATGTATCGAATTTTAAAGCAACAGAATTTCGACAAATTTTATTATATACTGGTATTTTAGTTTTCAAAAACGAAATTTCAACTGAACTCTACTATGAGTTCTTACTGCTCCATTGTGCCTGCAGGTTACTGTTTTCACCCAGAGATTTTTTAGAAAACATAGAAAAAAGTAAAAAAATGTTGGAACGTTTTGTAGAAAATTTTCCAAATTTATTTGGTGATAACAGTGTTTCACATAATATACATTCCTTGCTCCATTTAATAGAAAACATAAACCATTCAGGCATTTTGTCATCATCTACCGCGTATCCATTTGAAAACTATCTTCAAATTTTAAAAAGTTACGTTAAAAAACCAAATAAGATTCTCCAACAACTTGTCAATAAAATAAAAAATGAGAACATTATTCTCCCTTCAAAACCGAGCGGGTTTAAGATAAAAGGAAGCGCAATAACCACCTTCACTTGGAATCAATGCGAAATAACAACAGAAACACCTAACAACTACTGTTGTATGTTGCCGTTTTCACCAATTAAAGTTATTGGTTTTGTTCAGGGCGAAAAAAAAATTATAATAGGAAAAAGGTTGCACAATATTAGAAACTTTTTTAATGAGCCAATTCAATCAAGTTCTTTAGGAATTTACTTAGCCGAACCAATATTTTCAGAAATTGAACATTTTTGCATTGATGATCTTTATTGCAAGTTAATGTGTATTCCACATGAAACGGAATTGCTTTTAATTCCTATTTTACATGGTTGCTTGTAGGAGTTATATGGGTATATTCCATAATAGTTAAATAGATATTTAGTTAAAATTGTGTTTTATGTTTGCCTTATTATTCCTTTAATTCCTTTTATATAAAAGTCCGAGAACAGTTTGAATCTTATTTACATATATTAAAAATAAATAACGACATTTTTAATTCTCAGAATTTTAAAAACTTTCTAACTTTCTTATTCTCTTTTCAAAATTTACTTCAATTTAATCAACGAGCTCAAAATGTACCGAAAGCACGGATTAGCTCTCGATGGATTGGCAAAAACAAAAAAAATTAAAAATGACCCTAATTGCAGCAATATAACACCGTCAACAACAGGAAACTGCAGATGTTCAGAGGAGTTGAAAAACAAACTCTCGCAGCTTGATGGTACGAAATAAACACAACATTAAAAATAAATTTATATTTTCACAAAATATTTTTAGTAAAACTAAGTAACCAAACCACAGTAATACTGGAAGCGCTGGCGGAGCAAAAAATTTTGATTGAGAGGCTCATGAGACAAGAAAGTGCCATCATCCCCATCTCAGCACTCTTCCCTCTTAAAACGGAAGAAAATTTGATAACGGTAGAAGCAAAAATAGTTCCACAAAATAAAGATATTTACGTGAGTTTCAATTTTGTCTTATTTTGAATGTTTCACTTTGCATATTAAAATATTTATTTTTTCACATATTACATTTTAAACAGGTGACGGCTGTCAGAAACTTGTTGCATCAGAATGTTATAAAAAACTTAAGCAATATTTTTTCAAGTTCAATTATACGTGACTTCAATGTAGATGGCACTCACGGTAAAAAACGGCTAAAGGATTTTAAAGAAATTTATCGAACACTTATTGGTAAATCATATAATTTTTTTTTTAAAACAAGTTCTTAATATACCCTTTTCAGATGCAATTATAACGTTTCCTTCAAATGAAAGCCCAGAGCGCCAATTGAGGCATGCTATGCAACTGATCAAAAAAAGAAATTTTCAAAAAGTACACGCACTGAAAATGCAAGCTTCAAATGCTGACGACAAAAATTAAAACATTATAGCCCAAACAGAATAGGCATAGCCAACACGTAGCGAGCTGTCGAAAATGTAGCCAACGAAATGTTGTGCACAGAATAGAATTTGTGTTGATAACGCAGATAGAGCTTTATGCTTACAATATTTTGTTATATTTTACAAAATTAATAGATACTGCCTTTTGCATATCATAATTTGTTTGCTTTTTTACTAATTTGGACTAATATGTTTTAGTTAATTTTAAGTTTTATAATTTGAACTATGTATTTTGACATTTCGCTACCTTTGGCTGCGGAAAAAGTTAAAAGTTCGTCAACATTTTTGTGTCGGCTGCGTTCGCTACGTGTTGGTTATTTTTATTATGTTCATTTCATAGGGTTGCAAGGCAACCAACTTCTATGTTGACATTTCTTTTGTTGGCTGCGTGTTGGCTATGCTTATTCTGTTTGGGCTATTAAACTTTTCGTAAAAATACAATTAGTAATATAATTTAAAATTTTTTTCATGATACTCACGTAACTTATATACTTTAAAAAATTTACTTTTATATCAAATAATAAAACTATGTAAAATATAAGCATCAAATGCAGACGACAAAAATTAAAGCATTCATTAATTTTTTCTTTAAAATACAATTAGTATTATAATTTTTCTTTCATTATACTCATGTACCTTATTCACTTTAAATAATTAACTTTTATATGAAATAATAAAACACAATATAAATTTTACTTGAATTTTTCTAAATAGTCGCTTGAGTAGAAGCTCCAACTTCAGAAGATAAATTGCCGAATAAAGAACTGGTTGAATCATTGTTTTGATATAAATAGTTGTAAACTAATTAAAACATGACTATTTGCCAACTACTCAGGAAAGGTTAAACTAGAAACTAGTTAAAATTTGGCAATATATGATTTCTTTACAACTAATCACAACAAACTAGAATTTAACTAACTATAACTATATATATTATAAACTAGTTTTCATCTGTTCAGAATAGGACAATTGATATTTCCAATGACATCGCCATGTTAAAAATACCAGTTGGGTATATGAAAAATATACGATCTTGAACTAGTACTGCTCAGTTTTCAACTAGTATGCAGACTGGTTTTAAACTAGTTGGTTACACTGCAGGGTTGCTATAGGTTTAAATCATGATCTGGCAGTTTTAAGTCACTGGTTTAAAGTCCATCGATTGGTACTTAGCAATAAAACAAGAATTATGTTTTTTAGTGCTTTAGGTAAAGAAGTTGCATTTCCACAATTTTACTTTCATGATGGCAGTTGTAAAAAGTTCATGTCTAGTAAAGATATCTGTTCTTCATCTGATGTTTTTCATACTTATTCTGAGGCTTTTTGTTGCTCTTATAAGTGTTTAAGTATTGAACCTGTTAATTCTTTTAAATACCTCGGATTAATGTTGGATAACAAGATGAGTTGGTCGGAACATACACGAGCTCTAAAAAATTATCTAATGGCTGCCACTAGACATTTATTTTTGTTAAGACCTTATTGTTGTTCTGAACTTCTCAAGTCAATTTACTATGGTATTTTTCAATCCGAATTGGAATACGGTTTAGTTTGCTGGGGCGGCGCTTATGCTAACAAAATAACTCCTCTTTTTATATCTCAAAAACATGCAATACGTCTGATTTGCAATATATCTCGCCGTGATAGATAGTCTGATTCTTTTTAGAACATTGAACATCTTACCACTAAAGCATGTATACTGTTTCAAGGTGTTAAAGATATTTTTTATCAAATCTGGGTATCTACTAAGCAGATACTCAATAAGCTATAACTTAAGAATTAATCTTCAGAATCTTGTCACTGTACCACAGTTTTCACTTCAATTATTTCTGCAGTTTTATACTTCAGTAGCTCCCAGACTCTTTAACAGCTTACCTAATAGCATAATATGTATTCGTAATAAATGTATGTTTCTTCGTAAATTTAAAACTTGGCTTTTCAGTCTTAATTACAATGATGTTTATTGCTTGTTCAGTGTTGGTTAGTAGTTAATCCTTTTTTGTTTTTTGAGCTTCTCCACTTTTTTTTTTCTCATTATATATTTATTTTTATTATATTTATTACACTTCTTTTTTTTGTGATTATTTTTATTATATATTTATTCTTTGAAACCACTTCACTTCACGTTATAATAATAATACGATTATGTTTAATTATTCAATTATTTACTTATGTAACTGCAATCGTCTCTAGTTCCTTGTGTTTCATTCCAAACTACAATTTCTTATGTAATGTAATTAATGAATTTTTTGCCTATTTAAGTTATGTTGTGTATTTTAATGAAAAAGATATAATAAATGTTACTACTACTACATAAAAAAAAAGGTATGTTTTGTATGTGGCGAAAACCGAATACCGAGGTCAACAAAAAAACTTAAAACAAACCGTGAAACATGGCGGTAGCAGCGTCATGGTTTAGGCCTGAATGTCAGCTGCTGGTACTGGGAAGTTGCCGTTTATTGAAACCACAATGGACAAATTTAAGTACCTACAGATCCTGAAGAACAATTTGTTGCAGAGTGCAAAGATTCTGGGTATTAAATTGAATTTACGATTTTACCAGGATGACGATCAAAACCACAAAGCGGATATTGTGCAAACCAGGCTAATATACAACTGCCCAGCGCAGTCGCCAGACCTTAATGTTATTGAAAATGTGTGGTCTTTATTGGAAAATAACATCCGGAAACATCAAATTTCAAACAAAAACCACCTGAAAGAGATATTGAAAAAGAAGTGGGCGAATATTTCGCCAACTTTCAATCAAAAACTGGTCGCATCAATGCCAAACCCCCTTAGATCTGTTGTGGACAACAAGGGCTATCATACCAAATAATAAAAATATCAAATATCATTAATTAATACGAAAAATTTATAAATAACAAGTGACTGCATAAAATAAGCTGTGATATGAAATTAAGCAGTATTTTCTGGTTTCCTAATTTTAAGCCAACTTAATATATATTTTTACAATAAATTAAGTTAATTTATTAAACTAAACATCTTGTTCTTTTAAATGATACTATATTATTTTTTCTATTCCTGTTAGTTTCGTTGTTATAAAGCCCTAAAATTGAAAGTATGCACTGCATAAAATAAGCTGTGAGCCACTGTACATGATAAAGACTCCTTAAGTAAGGGGGCGTCCATTAATTATGTGAGGCACTTAGGGGGGCTGGGGAGTTAAGCCGAATCTCACTCACTCTCACGTGGTGGAGAGGGTGGTTCTCACAATGATGACGTAATTTTTTATCTGCAAGAAGCAGTGTAGAACTATGAGGTAACTGGTTAAATCGAGTAAAACGTGTTTTTCTACTAAAATATGACTAAATTTTACACAATAATATTTATGTTTAATATTTATATTAATAAATCCAATACAATGAACATATTTACACTGAAAACACATATTTTCAACAATCTCAAATGAGATTAGAGGGGGGGGGGTCAAAAACCTTTCCCACACTTGGTCAACGCAATTCCAACGCAACTTCAACGCAACAGCGAAAAACTTGAAAAGCAATGCAACTATGAACCGAATGCTTTCAGACTTGCTTCAAAAGTCATGCAATATGTATAAGACATCCGAAAAAGCATTAATACATTAAATAAGTGGCATTATGCAAACGTACTTATTATAACATTAAAATAAATATATAAATATAAATAACATTAAAATAATTTGTACTGCAAGTCGGCGATGAAAATTGCGGAAAGCCACGTTGCGTTGAACAGGTTGACAACGTGTCGAGAACTTGTTGCGTGCAAGTTGCTTAATCTGAAGGTTCCGGTATAAATACACAGGCTAGCAACTTGAGTTGTAGTTGCGTTGACCAAGTGTGGAAAAGGCCTTACGCTTATTCCGTACGAAACATTCTTATGAAATTTTTGTTCTTTAATCTTCTTGATGTTTGATCTACCTCAAATTGATCTTTTGCTTCCGATGTGAGTATATTTTGATTAACGATACGGTTTTTAGCTATTGCTATACTTTCTTGTATATGATTAACTTTATCTTTGAGATAAGTAAGTTCAGACATTTGATCCGTATACAGAAGGCGTCGTATGATTTAATTTTGCCTGCTTTTTAATTCCTTTTCAGAAATTTTCGTAATTTCCCTATCTTCTTCGATTGCTGATCTTAAAATTTGGATTGATTTGTTAAAATGCGTATTGATAAAAATCTGTTTATTAAAAGTATCTATGATGTTGTGATTATTTTCGTCAGTAACACTGAGATTTTCTAGAATTTCTTGACAGTCGTCATCATCCATTACTCCGAAAAGCCATTTGTAAGCTTTCTCTCCAAAGTTTATCAAACCTCTCTTATTCCTAGGCACTATTGGGATTATTGATTTTATTATTTCTATTTCTCTTTGAACTATTTCTTCGCCAAGTAAGTCGAGAGACTTTACATTGTTTTCTATTTCGTCTAAAACATGGCTGAATTCAATTGTATTTATTAAATGTAAAATTGTTAAAGTTTCGTTTTTTTTTTATTCGCCCGGAGGTATGGAATCTTCCAATGATACGTATACCCGAGCTATACGCATGCACGATTTACATTCTAGATCCTGGCCGGATCAGCCGGGACAGACAGAATGCACCTTCGTACTAAAACATACCCCCTATTGGCAATTAGGATTTTTCACTAAGCACATTAATTGGCTTTTCAGCTTTATTTAAAAATTTAATATATATAAAACGCGTATTTAAGTATATTTAATTCTATATAAATAAGCAACATCGAATTAAATCAGGGTGATTATCAATTTAAGGTACTCGAAAAACAATCCTGATTTCAAAAACAATCCAAAACACTAAACTCATTTTAACTGGTTTGCGGCCATTGTCCAACCCAAGAACCTACGTGGAAATGAGATAAATCTCATATCTGCCAAATCAAAATCCCAATTAGGTGGATATGCATTTGGGCCAACGCAGGCATAAAATTGTGTGGAAAAGAGAAGTACTCTGGTAAACCAAGTGATAGTGTGAGTTCAGTCTAATTCCAAATCAGGAAGCGACGTGAGCACGTAAATCACAATTCGATTTAAAATTAAAATATTTAATAATTAAAAATAAGTTTTGAAAAACGATTCATATCTGATTGTGCTTACTTTATAAAACATAATATTGTGACAGAAAGGAGAAAAGGAACAATCTCAATTACCGATATTACATTGTTATAAAACTGCGTTAGGTATAATAGGATGAAGTTAAATTGATTTAATTATTTAAATGTAATATAATTTTCCGTTTTTACCGAATCAGAAAAATTAATCATGTTGAAGTTATTATTAAAATCACTGCACATACATCGTAAAGGTTCATGAAGAGCGTAATTAGAATTGCACTGACTCAACTTGAAAAACAGTTGTTTTTCTACCAAAGGTTTTTTTGCAGGCGTAGAAGGCTATACAGGCCTTCTTGACCCTTTGTTCGATGTTAGTTTTCCTTCCAGCTTAGCTTAGGATCCAGAATGACACCTAGGTATTTTGCTCTACTGGATAGTGTAAGAGGTTGGTTGTTGAGCTTTGGAAGGACAAATTGTGGCGCTTTGGTTTTTGTGGTGAATAACATCAGTTCCGTCTTGCTAGGGTTAACTCCTAGGCCGCACCTGACAGCCCAGACACTGAGTTTTCCCAAAGCAACCTCCATTAGCTCACTGAGCGTAGAGGGGAACAGTCCTGACACCAAAACAACCACGTCATCCGCATAAGCCACCACTATGACCCCATTGCAATTTAGTGTATTAAGAAATTCATTCATGGCGGTGAGCCAGAGTAGGGGGGAGATTACTCCTCCTTGCGGAGTACCCCTACTGACAAATCTCGTGAGTTGGCAGCCACCCAGGTCTGCCTGGATTATTCTGTTTCTGAGCATTGAGACTATCCAGTTTCTCACCGGTGCTTGTACACCAAGGTTGGTAAGAGAATCAAAAATGGCCCTAGTATGAATGTAGTTAAAAGCTCCTTCTATGTCTAAGAAGGCCGCAAGAGTGTATTGTTTAAAGTATTTTGATATTTCAATAGTGGTAATAACCTCGTGTAGGGCGGTATCTGTGGATCTGCCCTTGAGGTATGCGTGTTGGGCGTTGGATATGTTAGCTCCCTTTAGAACGTCCCTGAGATGAATATCCAGTACACGCTCTAGGGTTTTCAGTGCGAATGATGCGAGGCTTATTGGTCTAAAATCCTTGGCTGATTCGTGATCTCTCCTCCCAGCTTTGGGTATAAATATTACCTCAACTTTTCTCCAGCTCCTTGGAGTGTAGTTAAGGCAGAGACACTTAGTGAAGATAGAGAGTAGGATAGGTGCAACTACATCTTGTAGTTTCTGCAACATTATTGGAAGTATGCCATCGGGACCTGGGGATTTGTATGGAGAGAAGCTGCTTAAGGCCCAGATAACCCTTTCCATTGAGATAAAGGAGCCAGTCGGAATCGCCGCAGTTGCCTCAGGTGATTCTAAACCTAAGTTCTCATTGCAGTTGCTCCTGCAGCCGGGAAAGTGTGTGTTGAGTAAGTGTTCCAGGGATTCATTGGTAGATTATGTCCACGTACCATCGTCTTTCCGAATGAAAGATGGACTGGTGCTTTCTTTGGACAGGATTTTGCTTAGTCTTGCCGATTCTTTTATATTGTCGATCGATTGGGTGTATTCCTGCCAAGAATGCTTTTTCGCGTCTCGAATTGCTTTCTTGTAGGTTTTGAGGATGTCTCTGTATGGTTGCCAAAGACACTGTCTGTGACACGAGTTGAAAGTTTTCCTTACCCTTTTCCTAAGGTCGGATAAATCTTTGCTCCACCACGGAGGAAGAGATTTCTTCTTGCCCCTGCTAATGGGACATGAGACTCTAAAGGCAACCTGCATGGTTTGCTCTAGGGCCTCCACGGAAGAGTCTAACTCCTCCGCAGTTGAGATTTGCTTGTAGGCTAAAGAACGGATTTTTGGGCGAGCCACTTTGGCAAATTTGGCCCAGTCAGTACGTTTGGGGTTACGAAATGGAAGAGGGGCCCCTGTTTCAAGATTCAAATCAAAGAGGATCAAGCTGTGATCCGAGAAGGAACTTTTGCTCGAAACTCTCCAATTGACTACTTTTAGAGACTCGTTTTCGGATAGAAGGGTAATATCCAAGACCTCACTCCAGCCTGTGAAGTTGTCAGTACTTGGAAAGGTGAAAGTAGGTGTATTTCCTTTGTTGCATATGTTTAGATTAGAGTTAATTATAAAGTCGAATAAAAATTCACCTCTAGTGTTTATCTCAGAGCTGCCCCATAGTGTGTGTCTCGCATTGGCATCGCAGCCCAAAATTGTGGTGGTGTTGTCCAGCATTGCCGTAGCCACTAACCGCTTCACCTCGTCTGGAGGAGCTTCCCTGTCGTGGCCCATATAGGCTGAGGCTATGAATAGATTGTTGGTGCCCTCCAGTTTGACAACTGTCAGGTCTGAAGAGCTAAGGTTAGGGAGTAGAAATAAGTGTATGTGCTTTTTGGCTACAATGCAAGTTCTTGGTTTACCTGCTGTTCTCTTGTAGTAGATGTTGTAGTGGTTGTTCTGGAACCCTTTTACTGCTAAGTCTCTGACCCAGGGCTCCTGTATAATGGCCACGTCGATACCATCCTCCATCATGAGGATGGCCAGATTATCAGCAGCACATCTGGCGTGCTGCAAGTTAACCTGTATTACCGATAGTGGCATTACGTGGCTGGTGGTTGTTGTGGCTGCTGCGTGGAAGGCACCGTCGGATCCTCGATTGTAAGGGAATCGAGGATATCATCGACGCTGACGCCTTCTTCCGCGGACGGGTCTTTAAAGATCTTTAGTTTGGCACGACGGATGCCAAAACTAAGGGTGTTGCCCGCTTTCTCCAGAGCACCCAGGCACTCGTCTGAGATTAGCAGTAGGAAGGTCATGCTGATAATGCTACTGATATGTCCTTGTGTTCTTGTTTGTCCAGTGAACCCTCTTTTTCTAAGAGCTTTTTCTATGATGCGATTTCTTCCTTTGAGGTGTATAAAATTATTATGTCGTTAAAAATTCGAATTCTGCTTCTAATTATTATTTTACAAATAATTTCATTAAGAAAATTTCTTTTAATATTTGCGACGTTTTAAGCCATTTGTTTAATTTAAGTGTTGAGACAGGTACATTTCCGAGTGAAATGAAGATAGCCTGTACGTTTACGAGTAACTCACTATTAAACCTTGCTATAGGTTTAAATCATGATCTGGCAGTTTTAAGTCACTGGTTTAAAGTCCATCGATTGGTACTTAGCAATAAAACAAGAATTATGTTTTTTAGTGCTTTAGGTAAAGAAGTTGCATTTCCACAATTTTACTTTCATGATGGCAGTTGTAAAAAGTTCATGTCTAGTAAAGATATCTGTTCTTCATCTGATGTTTTTCATACTTATTCTGAGGCTTTTTGTTGCTCTTATAAGTGTTTAAGTATTGAACCTGTTAATTCTTTTAAATACCTCGGATTAATGTTGGATAACAAGATGAGTTGGTCGGAACATACACGAGCTCTAAAAAATTATCTAATGGCTGCCACTAGACATTTATTTTTGTTAAGACCTTATTGTTGTTCTGAACTTCTCAAGTCAATTTACTATGGTATTTTTCAATCCGAATTGGAATACGGTTTAGTTTGCTGGGGCGGCGCTTATGCTAACAAAATAACTCCTCTTTTTATATCTCAAAAACATGCAATACGTCTGATTTGCAATATATCTCGCCGTGATAGATAGTCTGATTCTTTTTAGAACATTGAACATCTTACCACTAAAGCATGTATACTGTTTCAAGGTGTTAAAGATATTTTTTATCAAATCTGGGTATCTACTAAGCAGATACTCAATAAGCTATAACTTAAGAATTAATCTTCAGAATCTTGTCACTGTACCACAGTTTTCACTTCAATTATTTCTGCAGTTTTATACTTCAGTAGCTCCCAGACTCTTTAACAGCTTACCTAATAGCATAATATGTATTCGTAATAAATGTATGTTTCTTCGTAAATTTAAAACTTGGCTTTTCAGTCTTAATTACAATGATGTTTATTGCTTGTTCAGTGTTGGTTAGTAGTTAATCCTTTTTTGTTTTTTGAGCTTCTCCACTTTTTTTTTTCTCATTAAATATTTATTTTTATTATATTTATTACACTTCTTTTTTTTGTGATTATTTTTATTATATATTTATTCTTTGAAACCACTTCACTTCACGTTATAATAATAATACGATTATGTTTAATTATTCAATTATTTACTTATGTAACTGCAATCGTCTCTAGTTCCTTGTGTTTCATTCCAAACTACAACTTCTTATGTAATGTAATTAATGAATTTTTTGCCTATTTAAGTTATGTTGTGTATTTTAATGAAAAAGATATAATAAATGTTACTACTACTACATAAAAAAAAAGGTATGTTTTGTATGTGGCGAAAACCGAATACCGAGGTCAACAAAAAAACTTAAAACAAACCGTGAAACATGGCGGTAGCAGCGTCATGGTTTAGGCCTGAATGTCAGCTGCTGGTACTGGGAAGTTGCCGTTTATTGAAACCACAATGGACAAATTTAAGTACCTACAGATCCTGAAGAACAATTTGTTGCAGAGTGCAAAGATTCTGGGTATTAAATTGAATTTACGATTTTACCAGGATGACGATCAAAACCACAAAGCGGATATTGTGCAAACCAGGCTAATATACAACTGCCCAGCGCAGTCGCCAGACCTTAATGTTATTGAAAATGTGTGGTCTTTATTGGAAAATAACATCCGGAAACATCAAATTTCAAACAAA
Organism: Dichetophora obliterata; assembly: GCA_963920525.1. Classification (NCBI taxonomy): domain Eukaryota; kingdom Metazoa; phylum Arthropoda; class Insecta; order Diptera; family Sciomyzidae; genus Dichetophora; species Dichetophora obliterata. The sequence continues at coordinate 111,289,019 of OY986435.1, forward strand.
AACCACCTGAAAGAGATATTGAAAAAGAAGTGGGCGAATATTTCGCCAACTTTCAATCAAAAACTGGTCGCATCAATGCCAAACCTCCTTAGATCTGTTGTGGACAACAAGGGCTATCATACCAAATAATAAAAATATCAAATATCATTAATTAATACGAAAAATTTATAAATAACAAGTGACTGCATAAAATAAGCTGTGATATGAAATTAAGCAGTATTTTCTGGTTTCCTAATTTTAAGCCAACTTAATATATATTTTTACAATAAATTAAGTTAATTTATTAAACTAAACATCTTGTTCTTTTAAATGATACTATATTATTTTTTCTATTCCTGTTAGTTTCGTTGTTATAAAGCCCTAAAATTGAAAGTATGCACTGCATAAATTAAGCTGTGAGCCACTGTACATGATAAAGACTCCTTAAGTAAGGGGGCGTCCATTAATTATGTGAGGCACTTAGGGGGGCTGGGGAGTTAAGCCGAATCTCACTCACTCTCACGTGGTGGAGAGGGTGGTTCTCACAATGATGACGTAATTTTTTATCTGCAAGAAGCAGTGTAGAACTATGAGGTAACTGGTTAAATCGAGTAAAACGTGTTTTTCTACTAAAATATGACTAAATTTTACACAATAATATTTATGTTTAATATTTATATTAATAAATCCAATACAATGAACATATTTACACTGAAAACACGTGTTTTCAACAATCTCAAATGAGATTAGAGGGGGGGGGGGTCAAAAACCTTTCCCACACTTGGTCAACGCAATTCCAACGCAACTTCAACGCAACAGCGAAAAACTTGAAAAGCAATGCAACTATGAACCGAATGCTTTCAGACTTGCTTCAAAAGTCATGCAATATGTATAAGACATCCGAAAAAGCATTAATACATTAAATAAGTGGCATTATGCAAACGTACTTATTATAACATTAAAATAAATATATAAATATAAATAACATTAAAATAATTTGTACTGCAAGTCGGCGATGAAAATTGCGGAAAGCCACGTTGCGTTGAACAGGTTGACAACGTGTCGAGAACTTGTTGCGTGCAAGTTGCTTAATCTGAAGGTTCCGGTATAAATACACAGGCTAGCAACTTGAGTTGTAGTTGCGTTGACCAAGTGTGGAAAAGGCCTTACGCTTATTCCGTACGAAACATTCTTATGAAATTTTTGTTCTTTAATCTTCTTGATGTTTGATCTACCTCAAATTGATCTTTTGCTTCCGATGTGAGTATATTTTGATTAACGATACGGTTTTTAGCTATTGCTATACTTTCTTGTATATGATTAACTTTATCTTTGAGATAAGTAAGTTCAGACATTTGATCCGTATACAGAAGGCGTCGTATGATTTAATTTTGCCTGCTTTTTAATTCCTTTTCAGAAATTTTCGTAATTTCCCTATCTTCTTCGATTGCTGATCTTAAAATTTGGATTGATTTGTTAAAATGCGTATTGATAAAAATCTGTTTATTAAAAGTATCTATGATGTTGTGATTATTTTCGTCAGTAACACTGAGATTTTCTAGAATTTCTTGACAGTCGTCATCATCCATTACTCCGAAAAGCCATTTGTAAGCTTTCCCTCCAAAGTTTATCAAACCTCTCTTATTCCTAGGCACTATTGGGATTATTGATTTTATTATTTCTATTTCTCTTTGAACTATTTCTTCGCCAAGTAAGTCGAGAGACTTTACATTGTTTTCTATTTCGTCTAAAACATGGCTGAATTCAATTGTATTTATTAAATGTAAAATTGTTAAAGTTTCGTTTTTTTTTTATTCGCCCGGAGGTATGGAATCTTCCAATGATACGTATACCCGAGCTATACGCATGCACGATTTACATTCTAGATCCTGGCCGGATCAGCCGGGACAGACAGAATGCACCTTCGTACTAAAACATACCCCCTATTGGCAATTAGGATTTTTCACTAAGCACATTAATTGGCTTTTCAGCTTTATTTAAAAATTTAATATATATAAAACGCGTATTTAAGTATATTTAATTCTATATAAATAAGCAACATCGAATTAAATCAGGGTGATTATCAATTTAAGGTACTCGAAAAACAATCCTGATTTCAAAAACAATCCAAAACACTAAACTCATTTTAACTGGTTTGCGGCCATTGTCCAACCCAAGAACCTACGTGGAAATGAGATAAATCTCATATCTGCCAAATCAAAATCCCAATTAGGTGGATATGCATTTGGGCCAACGCAGGCATAAAATTGTGTGGAAAAGAGAAGTACTCTGGTAAACCAAGTGATAGTGTGAGTTCAGTCTAATTCCAAATCAGGAAGCGACGTGAGCACGTAAATCACAATTCGATTTAAAATTAAAATATTTAATAATTAAAAATAAGTTTTGAAAAACGATTCATATCTGATTGTGCTTACTTTATAAAACATAATATTGTGACAGAAAGGAGAAAAGGAACAATCTCAATTACCGATATTACATTGTTATAAAACTGCGTTAGGTATAATAGGATGAAGTTAAATTGATTTAATTATTTAAATGTAATATAATTTTCCGTTTTAAGACGTCTACCGAATCAGAAAAATTAATCATGTTGAAGTTATTATTAAAATCACTGCACATACATCGTAAAGGTTCATGAAGAGCGTAATTAGAATTGCACTGACTCAACTTGAAAAACAGAAAATGTCTAGTTCCTCTCCTTGGGATGTTAAAATTTAGAGCTGAGATGAAATATTCCGAATTAATCCCGCCATGAAGTAATTCATACAGAAACATGACATTAAGCATCATTCTTCTATTTCTTAGGGAAGGTAGTGAAAAAACCAAGAAGATTTTATTTTGAAATTTTGATTTAATTTATGTTGTTGCATGTTGCAACCAAGTTAAAAGTCAAAGTCAAAGTGACCGGAAATATATTAATTTAATATGGCGTCAATTCGATTCTTCTTCTTTGTTTTTCTTACCAGTGAAGTCGGCTGCAACTGTCAGTGAGAAATTTGAGTACTTTCAGAGACAAGAGTTAATGTACTTCGTTCACACGGTGCGATGTTTACAACTCGGCCCTCCTGAAACCTCGCTCGACACGAGCTAGATGACAGTAGGACGGCTAATTAAAGTTTTAATGGATCAGTGTCACCCTGCAGATCAGTTCTGACAGCGTCCGATGCTTCAGGTTGGGATACCCACATTCTTAATCGCTTTGCCTCAACTTCACCATCGTAAGGCATTTGAGTTACTTGGAAATTCTCAATATCCTTTAAAACATATCGATCATGAGGTAATTTTTTATCGATAACATAAGAGAATTTATATTTAGGAATTAATTTTTTATTCGTTCCAGTTGTAGTATCTACATTTTTCATAACAACGAAATCACCCACCTCATAGGATTTCGCCGGCACACTTTGCTTAAGGAAATAATTAAGATTATATTCTTGTGATCTTTCAATATTTTTTAAAGCTTCAGAACGTGTCTTTTCTAAGTCACATGCACCAAGTTTCCCTTCCAAATACTCGGTCAATTCATCGATAATTCTACTCCTCTGGTTTCTATCAAACAGCAACGTGCAAGGAGATTTTCGTGTTGATGAGTGAATGGAATTATTGATAGCGTATTCAACATCTACTAACTTATCTACCCTATCTGAATTCTCTATCGGCTCTGATAATTTTGCTAGTATTGCTTTGAGCACCCTATTTACCCTTTCAACCTGCCCATTAGCTTGAGCGGACGCCACTGCAACTTTCACATGCTCAATATTATTTTTTTGTAAAAAATTAGAAAATTCCTGAGAAGAGAAGCAAGTTCCACTATCACTAACAATACGCCTAGGACGACTGAAATTGTCAAAATATTTCTGCAAAGAGACGCAGGCTTCTTTAGTGCTGGTCGTCTTAACAGCGTACAATTTTACATGTTTCGTGAACCCATCTACTGCTACTAATACATGTTTTTTTTAACGAATAGATGGTAAGGGACCAAAGTGGTCCAGATGAATGGTATCAAATGGTATGGGTTTTTTTGGGATATTAAAAAGATTGCGTTCATTTGAACGAGAAGCTGGTGAATAAATTATACACTTTGTACAATTTCGTATATGACGTTGTATTTTTTTTCTTAATTTTGGGAACCAATAATTTCGCTTAAGTTGGTCAGCATGTTACGGGTTGAATTTTTATATGTAGGTATATAAATAAAAAAAAAAATAACCAATTTAATAAAAAAAAATATTATAAATCAATTAAATCCTAAGATTTAATTAATAGGGTAAAATAATAATAATTATAATAATAATATTAATAACAATAATAATAATAATAATAATAATGATAATGATAATGATAATGATAATGATAATGATAGTAATAATAATAATAATAAAAATAACAATTCAAAATTAAAGAAATAAAAGTACTCAGAAGTTTTTCGGGTACTCGTTTGGAAAAGTTTTCATCACTACCGCCAGTTTATCTGTGTTCATATTGATCTATAAATAGATCACAGTCAGTGGTCGCATGCATGGGAGTTGGCGGTGAAAAATGCAGCAGGCAGTATCTGCTCATATAGAGCGATGGCACAGTGGTAGCGTGTTGGCCTGGCAAGCGGAAGGTGCCAGGTTCGAGACCAGCTAGAGGCCAAGTCGTATTTTTTCTTTTTTTGGGTTCTTGGTTAATTGAAGCTAATAATGTAGTAAGGAAATACTAATTATAAGGGAAAAATAAAATATATAAGTCAGTAAATAGATTAGAATATTTATAAGGGTACATAGAATCATGTTTGGGCTATTTATTCAGCAGCACAGTTAATAGCTAGCCTAACGAGAAGCTCAGACAATACCAATAACGAAGATCAAGATCAGTTGGCGGTAAAATAGAGCGGTAAGAAGTCGAGTTTTGTTATATGGTGACAGTGTGACTATTTCTGCATGGTGACCTGAGTGTGTTCTTACTGGATAAGTTTTTTTTTGAAGGGTTCAGACAAATGTTGTTTGTTTAGAAGAAAAGGTGATTTAAAGAATTTAAATATAAATTATGGCAAATTAAAAACAGAAATTTATTTTAGAATTATTGAAGCAAATAAGGGAATTGAGTCACCTGCATCGAGGAGATAAGGTATTGGAGTCACCTGCTCTGAGGAAATCACAGCCATTGTAGGCTTATGAGAGAATCCAAGTGCAAGGTAGGAAAACTAAAAGAAAGCCCCAGGACATAGATCGAAAAGTGGCTAACACGTATATTTTCTTTATAGATACGATTACTACGTTCTGAGGTTTTCCCATTAAGTGGATTTTTATATAATTCCGTATCACGGCGTGGCTTAATCGTGGCTTAATATCGTTAATTAAATGCCGACCTCCGCTCGCTTACAAGCAGCCTTAGACCATCGAGCAACAAGGGTCACGGTGGACCAGAGGTTCAGTCACTTGCATATCACGCGGAAGTCCCGGGTTCAAATCCTGGTCGTGGAATTTTTAATTTAATTAATTTTTTTTTAAAAGAAAAATCGCGGTTCTATTTTTTTCTTGAGTCAAAGAAGCCAAATAGCACATTTCTTGATATTTTTATTAATTGCGGTGTTATTTTTTTAATGTAATATTGATTTTTGCAATCTGCAGTCGCAGATAATTTAATGCTCTCGCTAGAGTTGGAAATGGAAATTTTATTAAGCTAAATCTAAATCCAAAATTAAGTTACTTTATTATTTAACCTTTTAATACACGGAAAGAAGAATATAGTTAATATCCATGAATTTTATACGCGTCAAATTTTTAATTTCAATTTTAAAATATTTCACAATTTTTTTTTGTTGTGGAACTAAAGATTCCAACTATTAGCCATTAACCTTTTTTTATTTTTTTCCCTAAATATTATATATGGTATAACTTGTAACGAAGCTCCCGGTCTTCCGGGTCTATAGCTGAGGTAAGCTCGCCGGGATTCCAAGGTCCTTACAAAATTTATTAACATTAAGAAGACGTGCAGGTATAGTTTGACTTATTTATGGAGGTTTTAGTTCAATGATACATTGAGGCTATGATGATGGGAATAACGGGTGGCTCGGTGTTCCATAGGATCTTGGTTCTGATGTGGTTCTTGAGCTGGCCGTAGCAAGACGTAAAGTGTGGCGTTGTTCGTTAGCGATTGTCGTGGTTCGGGGTTTGTTCTCGTTGTCACTAATGCGTAGGTACTGTTCGGTAATATTCGTACTATATGTTCCTAGTTGGTATCCGAAGACCCCGTTATAATTATAATAAGTGAACTATCACCACATCTTAGTTGGTATCCGAAGACCCCGTATAATTATATGAGTAAATATACAAACTATTACTTCCTAGTTGGTATCCGAAGACCCCGTATAATTATAGCAGCAAATATAAGAACTATTACTTCTTAGTTGGTATCCGAAGACCCCGTATAATTATAGCAGCAAATATGAATACTATTACATCTCAGTTGGTATCCGAAGACCCCGTATAATTATATGAGTAAATATACAAATTATTACTTCTTAGTTGGTATCCGAAGACCCCGTATAATTATAGCAGCAAATATACAAACTATTACTTCTTAGTTGGTATCCGAAGACCCCGTATAATTATATAAGTAAATATACAAATTATTACTTCTTAGTTGGTATCCGAAGACCCCGTATAATTATAGCAGCAAATATAAGAACTATTACTTCTTAGTTGGTATCCGAAGACCCCGTATAATTATAGCAGCAAATATAGAAATTATTACTTCTTAATTGGTATCCGAAGACCCCGTATAATTATATGAGTAAATATACAAACTATTACTTCTTAGTTGGTATCCGAAGACCCCGTATAATTATAGCAGCAAATATAAATACTATTACATCTTAGTTGGTATCCGAAGACCCCGTATAATTATATGAGTAAATATACAAACTATTACTTCTTAGTTGGTATCCGAAGACCCCGTATAATTGTATAAAACAAAACTACCACTACGTCTTAATTGTTCATCAAGTTATACCGTCCTGTACGAGTTTCTATCCTTAGTTGTCCACACTTTACTTACGCTTCCTTTCCTTGCCAGACTCCTCTATGTCCGTCCTGATTCCTCTTCTCGATTGTCCTTCGATGTCTGCTTAGTACTTCCTAGCAACTAATTATAGGCACGTCCGCCTTCGATGTCTTCTTAGTATTTTTTTAAGCAACTATTTATAGGCCCGTCCGCCTCCGATTGTCCTTCGATGTCTTCTTAGTACTTCTAGCAACTAATTATAGGCACGTCCGCCTTCGATGTCTTCGTAGTACTTTTATCAACTATTTATAGGCCGTCCGCCTCCGATTGTCCTTCGATATCTTCTTAGTACTTCCTAGCAACTAATTATAGGCACGTCCGCCTTCGATGTCTTCTTAGTACTTTTATCAACTAATTAAAGGCACGTCCGCCTCACTCGATAGTCACCCAGCAACTCGTTATAGGCACGTCCGCCACGTTCGGTAGTCCAACAGCAACTCGTTATAGGCACGTCCGCCAAGTTCGGTAGTCCAACAGCAACTCGTTATAGGCACGTCCGCCAAGTTCGGTAGTCCAACAGCAACTAACTTTTCGTTGTCTTGCCAGGCAGCCTCTGACTATGCTGCTGGCTGTTCTTCTTCTTTCTCCGCTTGCTTGACTTGTTGAGTCAACTTTTCTGTTGTTGCTCATGTTCACGTATTATATTGTCGCTCTCATTCTTTCATTGTATTAGTGTTTGGGTCTCATTATTGGGCTGCTGTGTTAACGATCATGCTTTGCTTGTTTGTTGCTTTTGTTCGGTTGAGTCAATGATTTCTTCTTTGTATGTAATGCTCTGCTTGTGGATTGTATTATACTTTCTCTTGCTCTTTCTTGATGTCTGTTCAGTATTCATGCTTCTATGGATTCTCAGCTTTGTCGCAGTGGCCGTTATTCCCATTAGTAAATACATATATTAAGTTAGGTTTAATTGTAATACAGGGTGCTTGCTTATTATAACAATGTTTATATTTTACAGTAGTTAAAACGTTTGTAGGTATTTCTTTTCCTTAACATTCGAGATAAATACAATATTATTTCAATGTGAATTAAGTGGTAAGTAGAAAAAATATATATATATATGAGAAAGAATTAATTTAATTTATTTTAGCAAATAAATAATTCAATGTTAAATTCAGGTAAGTTTTCTCTTCTTTTGAGTAAGTAAATTAGGAATATAAAACTACATATTTTCATTCAAATAATAAAATTAAATTCATTTCAGTAATCATAAAATCATTTTTAAATCATCAAAAGAATAAATATAAATTTTGGCTGCTTCGTGTCTCGCTGTGTCGCGTCGTGTCGCGGCAAATCTCGCTTCGGGTTTTGCCCGTCACACTCCCCTCTTAATTCGCCGGGCTTTTGGGAGTAATTGTTACCTTTCCGCTTCTCGCTATCTGGATCCGATATTGGATCCCGTAAACTTCTCTTAGGGTCTCAGACTAATAATTAGGGTACTTGTCTTTCACGTACGTAGCCTAATCGTGCGGTTGCTCTTCTTACATTTAACCTTTTTTTTCCCAGTTGTGTGCTTATTTTTACTTTAACATTTTTAATTTATTTCAAGTTTAATCGATATTATTTAATTTTTCGTTTTTATTTCTCAGCATTTTTTTTCTATTGTTCTTAATTTATTTATGCTTCAAATTTCATTTCCTTTTACTTTTCTACTCTCAGCTAAATGTACCGACTTTGTTTTCAGTTATTTTAAGTGTTATTTATCATATTATGTTTCGTTGTTTCTATTTTCAGCTTAATTTTGATTTGGTTATTCTTAATTTATCTTAGGCTTTAGTTTTCAATTTTGTTTTCTTTCCCATTCATGCTGATTGTGGTTTCCGGCGGATAACTTTGGAATGAATTGTAGCATATTTTGATCTTTGCCTGGTTCTTGCATTTTCCTGGATATTCATTTTCCGTGTGTTCATCGGTCGGTGTTTAATGATGTTGGGGAAGTTCTTAGTGGGCGAACCGCTGCTGAATTTTCTTCTCTTACGTTGGTGATGTATTATTGTTGAGTGTGCTCTCGGCCGTGTAGTAAGTTTTCAGGTCGCCGATGTGGGCCGTGCGGGATTGTGTTTTCCCAATTTTTCTGACACGTACTATAACCGGGGATATAAATGCTTCTATCTTATAAGGTCCATCGAAGCGTGGAGCCAATTTGGCCGCAAATTTGTCAATAGCTTTTGACAGGGGGTGTTGCTTCACCCATACGAGCTGTCCGATTTTTGGCTTCCATTGTCTACGTCTTAAATTGTAGTGTCGGGCCTGTGTTTGTGCTGCTTGTTCCATGTTCCTTTTTACGATATTAAATACGCTCTTTAGTCGCTCTGCTCGCTCTCTTATCGAGACTATCTCTTGGCCTGTGCCTATAGTTTGCTCGTCAAACAAGGCATTTGGTAGGCGGGGTTCTCGTCCTTGTACTATAAACGCGGGACTGTACCCTGTTGATTCTGACTCACTTGTGTTATAGGCCAAGGTCAATTCCGGGAGTAGTTCATCCCAAGCGTTGTGTTGTTCTGCCGTATACTGCGCAATCATTGTTTTAATGGTCCGATTCGTGCGCTCTGTGGGATTTTCTTGCGGGGTATAGGGTGCCGTATATCTTTGCTGTACCCCGAGCTCTGTTAGAAAACTCTTGAATTTGTTGCTGGTGAACTGTACGCCGTTATCCGTGATCAAGATTTTTGGGACCCCGAATCTTGCGAGGATTCTTTCGCGGAATGCTTTCACGAGCTGGTCGCTGTTGGCTTTTCGCAGTGGCATCATCTCCATCCATTTGGAGAACTTGTCTGTGAACACTAGAAGCATGGTGTTGCCGTGTTTTGATCTGGGAAGTGGCCCTACGAAATCTGCACAAACGGTTGACCAAGGTTCTTCGGCCAAGTGGGTTAGCATTTCGCCTGCTGGTCGCTGTTGGCTGGATTTATAGCGTTGGCATATTTTGCACCCTCGCACATATTGACTTAAGTGGCGGAACATTCCTGGCCAATAATACTTATTTGCCACGCGAGCGGTTGTCTTACGTATACCTAGGTGGCCTGCGGTTGGTGCGTCGTGGTTCTTCTGCAAAATTCGCTCATGAAGATGGTTTGGCACACATAATTTCCATGGTGTGCAATCCTCGTCGCCAACGGTCCTTGGAAAATGACGGTACAATTTTCCATTTTCTATGGTGTATTCTGGGAACTTTTCCGGGCTCGATTCCACATTGTTAATGTATCTTTGATACCAATTTCCTACTCTCTCGTCGCACTGGTCGATGGCGCAACCACGTGCCACGTCTGCTGGCTGTCTAGACAGGGCGTCAGCTATAGCATTCTGTTTGCCTTTACGATACTGAACGTCGAATGAATACTGTTGTAGTTCCCTTTTCCGAAATGCCTCTATCTCCTTGTTTTCTATTTTACTTACTTCTTTCATGCGGTTCGCGATGCATGTGCGGCGATCATCTTGCCTTCGTGCTCTTTTCCCTTTTGTTCCTGTAGGTTCTCTTATTTCCTTGATAGTTGGTGACGCAGGTGTCGCTGCCCTTCGTGATCTTCTTCTTTTTGTAGCCTTCGTTGCTCTTCTTGTTTCCTCGACAGTTGGTGACGCAGATGTCGCTGCCCTTCGTGATCTTTTCCTTTTTGTTGTTCTGGTGTTTGGAGACGTGGATACGCCTGCGGCAGTTTGTAGCGCAGGTGCCGCTGCGATGGCCGTTGATGATGCAGTGGCTGCTGCTGTGGCAGTTGGTGACGCAGGTGCTGCTGCGATGGCCGTTGATGATGCAGTGGCTGCTGCGGTGGCAGTTATTGACGCAGGTGCTGCTGCGATGGCCGTTGGTAATGCAGTGGCTGCTGCTGTGGCAGTTGATGACGCAGGTGCTGCTGCGATGGCCGTTGATGATGCAGTGGCTGCTGCTGTGGCAGTTGGTAACGCAGGTGCTGCTGCGATGGCCGTTGATGATGCAGTGGCTGCTGCTGTGGCAGTTGATGACGCAGGTGCTGCTGCGATGGCCGTTGATGATGCAGTGGTTGCTGCTTTGGCAGTTGATGACGCAGTTGCTGCTGCGATGGCCGTTGACGATGCAGTGGCTGCTGCTGTGGCAGTTGATGACGCAGGTGCTGCTGCGATGGCCGTTGATGGTGCAGTGGCTGCTGCTGTGGCAGTTGATGACGCAGGTGCTGCTGCGATGTGGTGGGTAACCTCAACTGGTGAATATGATCTGGGTTTATCACGCAGGTCGAGTTGGAAATCTCCGCATCGTATCGTCGTCCCGATTCCGGTCAAAAAATCCATTCCCAAGATAAGATCGTCGAGTACTTCCGGCAGGATCAAGATTGTTGCCGAGAAACTATGTTTGCCCAAGGAGACTTCCATCTTCAGCGCTTCGGTTACCTTTTGCGTACTTCCATCAGCCAGGCACACATAAGTTGCAATGCGTACGACGTTATCGTTGGTTCTTAACTTGTCAGCGAAATATTTACTTATAAAACTTCGAGACGCTCCTGTGTCTAGTGTAGCCTCCATCCACGCCTCATCGAGGGCTACTGTAACGATGATGCGTCCTCCTTCGGCTCGTAAACCGTCTAGTGGTGTCGAGGTCTGGCAAAGCTTGGACCCTACTCTTCTCGACGTTGAGAGGGCCCCTGGTGGTTTCCCGATGATCGACGGCAACAATCGAATGTCCTTGTGCCTCTTCGGCCGCAGTCCCAACAAAAGTCCACGGGCGCATTTCGGCAGTCTCGAGCCAGGTGTCCATTTTGTCCACACCGTCTGCAGGCTGTACGCGGGTCTACATGTGTACCGGGTCCGCTTCTCCGTTCCCTCGTCATCTCTGCTTGACTCTGAGACTCTGGCCACCTTGGTGTCCTTTGTGGCCTCTCCAGATTTTCAAAGTCGCCGGCCAGGCTAATCAATTCTGCTAGGTTTGAGAACTCTCTGCGCTTGATGTAGTGTTGAAGATCATGGCTACTATTGCGATATATTCTCTCCAACTTTTGCTGTCCACTTAGACCAGCATGTCGCATCAAGTTTTGGAGAGCGATGACGTAGTCCTTAAATTTCTCACCTCGTTTTTGTTGGCGTTGCCGGATGTCGTCTTCCAGTCTCTCAAAAAATCTTGCTGGCAGGAAAAATTCAAGAAAATCGGTCTTGAAACTTTGCCAACTTCTCCAGTGCTGGTTATTGTTTCTAAACCAGCAAAGGGCCTGAGTCTGCAACAACTCTGGCATAGTTCGTGGCAGCAAGTTGATATCAACATTGTAGACTTCTGCCAGTTCTTCAACTCGTTCTATGAATGCGAGCGGATCCTCGCCTTCGTGGTATTTCACTCCCCATCTCTTCACCCGGTCAATAATATCTCCGTAACAGGTTACTCGCTGTGTCTCCCTAGGAACCTCGTAGTGTGCCAACGACGGTGAACGATATTCTTTTAAAACCTCCGTGGTTGGTTCTTTTGCCATCTCGTACTTGTGGGCTGCGGTGGCATCTGGCGATGGTATCGTAAGCACGATCGGTGGGTTAACATTTTCGGTATTTAGTGGCGTTGGTCCTGGTGAGTTACCTCGCCTGTGTTTGACTTCTAGTTCTACTAGCCGCTTCTCTTCATCGGCCGTTAGCGCCGCTTCGTTCACCCGCGTTGCAAAGCGCTTCCTCAGCTCTTCCACTGAGCCTTCTGCTTCAAAACCGAACTCATCGGCGTATCTAAGCAGGTCCTCGCGTCGAAGTGAATAGATCCACGTCGTCTTTACCATTTTGTTTTGTATATAATAAACTTTTAAAATGAGACTAGACCTTTTTTGTAGAATTTTCGTATATAAAATCTTCTTTTGATTTTTCGATTAGTTTTCTCTTTTAAATTATTTTTTTTTAATTCTTTTCTTTTTTTTTTCCTAAACACAATTTCTCTTCATATCTTTGTTCATTTGCTTTAAAAAATTTTCCAAATTATTCACCAACTATTCTTTTCATCTAACCATTAGCCTTTTTTTTTTTAATATGTCCTTCCTTCTTTACAGAAATTCTTCTTTTCACCAAAACATTTGCTTTTTTTTTATATGTTCTTAATTCTTTACAGAAATTCTTCTTTTCACCAAAACATTTGCTTTCTTTCTTTATAATTTCTTTTTTCTTTTTTTTTTTAATTCCTTTTTTCCTAAACACAAATCCCTTTAATTTCTTTGTTCTTTTGTTATAAAAATATTCCAATTATTTACAAACTCTTATTTTCATCACACCATTAGCCTTTTTTTATATGTCCTTAATTCATTTTTATTTTCATTACATCATTAGTCTTTTTTTTTTATTGTTTTATTGATGTTTCAGTTGCAACTTGATTTCTTCATTATTTCTTATATTGTTCAATCATTATACTATTTTGTTCATTTGTGGCACACCACCAGTTTAATTTTTCCGCCACATTATGTCGCCAACTTTATATTTTAATTCATGCACGTATTCCACGATCATATTTTATATACCTCTAACTATATTCTGCACGTCCCTGTTCGGGCGCCATGTAACGAAGCTCCCGGTCTTCAGGGTCTATAGCTGAGGTAAGCTCGCCGGGATTCCAAGGTCCTTACAAAATTTATTAACATTAAGAAGACGTGCAGGTATAGTTTGACTTATTTATTGAGGTTTTAGTTCAATGATACATTGAGGCTATGATGATGGGAATAACGGGTGGCTCGGTGTTCCATAGGATCTTTAACCGTTATAATTATAATAAGTGAACTATCACCACATCTTAGTTGGTATCCGAAGACCCCGTATAATTATATGAGTAAATATACAAACTATTACTTCCTAGTTGGTATCCGAAGACCCCGTATAATTATAGCAGCAAATATAAGAACTATTACTTCTTAGTTGGTATCCGAAGACCCCGTATAATTATAGCAGCAAATATGAATACTATTACATCTCAGTTGGTATCCGAAGACCCCGTATAATTATATGAGTAAATATACAAATTATTACTTCTTAGTTGGTATCCGAAGACCCCGTATAATTATAGCAGCAAATATACAAACTATTACTTCTTAGTTGGTATCCGAAGACCCCGTATAATTATATGAGTAAATATACAAATTATTACTTCTTAGTTGGTATCCGAAGACCCCGTATAATTATAGCAGCAAATATAAGAACTATTACTTCTTAGTTGGTATCCGAAGACCCCGTATAATTATAGCAGCAAATATAGAAATTATTACTTCTTAATTGGTATCCGAAGACCCCGTATAATTATATGAGTAAATATACAAACTATTACTTCTTAGTTGGTATCCGAAGACCCCGTATAATTATAGCAGCAAATATAAATACTATTACATCTTAGTTGGTATCCGAAGACCCCGTATAATTATATGAGTAAATATACAAACTATTACTTCTAAGTTGGTATCCGAAGACCCCGTATAATTGTATAAAACAAAACTACCACTACGTCTTAATTGTTCATCAAGTTATACCGTCCTGTACGAGTTTCTATCCTTAGTTGTCCACACTTTACTTACGCTTCCTTTCCTTGCCAGACTCCTCTATGTCCGTCCTGATTCCTCTTCTCGATTGTCCTTCGATGTCTGCTTAGTACTTCCTAGCAACTAATTATAGGCACGTCCGCCTTCGATGTCTTCTTAGTATTTTTTTAAGCAACTATTTATAGGCCCGTCCGCCTCCGATTGTCCTTCGATGTCTTCTTAGTACTTCTAGCAACTAATTATAGGCACGTCCGCCTTCGATGTCTTCTTAGTACTTTTTTAAGCAACTATTTATGGGCCCGTCCGCCTCCGATTGTCCTTCGATGTCTTCTTAGTACTTCTAGCAACTAATTATAGGCACGTCCGCCTTCGATGTCTTCGTAGTACTTTTATCAACTATTTATAGGCCGTCCGCCTCCGATTGTCCTTCGATATCTTCTTAGTACTTCCTAGCAACTAATTATAGGCACGTCCGCCTTCGATGTCTTCTTAGTACTTTTATCAACTAATTAAAGGCACGTCCACCTCACTCGATAGTCACCCAGCAACTCGTTATAGGCACGTCCGCCACGTTCGGTAGTCCAACAGCAACTCGTTATAGGCACGTCCGCCAAGTTCGGTAGTCCAACAGCAACTCGTTATAGGCACGTCCGCCAAGTTCGGTAGTCCAACAGCAACTAACTTTTCGTTGTCTTGCCAGGCAGCCTCTGACTATGCTGCTGGCTGTTCTTCTTCTTTCTCCGCTTGCTTGACTTGTTGAGTCAACTTTTCTGTTGTTGCTCATGTTCACGTATTATATTGTCGCTCTCATTCTTTCATTGTATTAGTGTTTGGGTCTCATTATTGGGCTGCTGTGTTAACGATCATGCTTTGCTTGTTTGTTGCTTTTGTTCGGTTGAGTCAATGATTTCTTCTTTGTATGTAATGCTCTGCTTGTGGATTGTATTATACTTTCTCTTAAGTTGCTTCACCGCTTGCTCTTTCTTGATGTCTGTTCAGTATTCATGCTTCTATGGATTCTCAGCTTTGTCGCAGTGGCCGTTATTCCCATTAGTAAATACATATATTAAGTTAGGTTTAATTGTAATACAGGGTGCTTGCTTATTATAACAATGTTTATATTTTACAGTAGTTAAAACGTTTGTAGGTATTTCTTTTCCTTAACATTCGAGATAAATACAATATTATTTCAATGTGAATTAAGTGGTAAGTAGAAAAAAATATATATATATATGAGAAAGAATTAATTTAATTTATTTTAGCAAATAAATAATTCAATGTTAAATTCAGGTAAGTTTTCTCTTCTTTTGAGTAAGTAAATTAGGAATATAAAACTACATATTTTCATTCAAATAATAAAATTAAATTCATTTCAGTAATCATAAAATCATTTTTAAATCATCAAAAGAATAAATATAAATTTTGGCTGCTTCGTGTCTCGCTGTGTCGCGTCGTATCGCGGCAAAACTCGCTTCGGGTTTTGCCCGTCACAAACTTATTTTGATTTTTATGAAATTTACCCTATACTGAGAGTTAAACTCAGAGTATTATTAAATATTTGATTAACGCCATTTTTTTTTCTTGTGTAACTGATGATTAAATTCCCATTATTAGACATTAAGAAATTATTTTGGATTTTTATATGATAATGAAAATTGTGAGCCTAGGGTAAACAATCGATTGTTTGCGACAGGAGTGTTATAGTTAGGGTTAAGGGTTAATTGATTATTTATAAATAAATTTAAAGATTTTGTATTTGAACTTAAATTTGGAATTGTTTTATTGAATTCGCTACGGTTCTCAAGGATCGCGATAATTGGAGCCGGTCGGAATTGGGTGAATCGCGTGGCGCCCAAAATTATCAACAAAAAAAATACCCACGGCCTTATCCACTGAGTCGGCCAAACTCGATTTCGACAAGCGAGAGATTTTGCGCGTAACAAGCAGTTTTATCTTCTCCCATGTGACCAATTTTCTGATGGATTACCCTAATTATATTGTTCTCCATTTCAACAGGTACAAAAGCTGAAATTGGTCAGAAGTTTTACCCCTTTTAAACACAAACTCATCTTTAAGTTCAAAATTTTGCACTTGTTCATTCTCCAGTTTACACCTAAGTGCTTTAATTGCCTTATCGCGGTTTTGTGTAATTTGAATATTTAAATCTATTTCATTAAAATCATCGGAACTAACTAAATAACATCGGCTTAGAGCATCAACATGACCCATTGAAATCCCACTACGATGTTTTACTTGATAATTGTAGTTTTCAAAGCTGACGACCCACCTTGCTATGCGTTTATTCACCTGCTCTTTCACCATTGCCTGATCCAATGCATTGCAATCGGTGATCATAGTAAAAGGAATACCTTTTAACTGAGTCCTAAACCTATCAAGAGCATAAACTATGGCTAATGTTTCCAATTCAAAATTGTCCAACTTTGATTCACTCTCAGAGGCAATCATAGAAAAGAAGGCCACAGGATGAAACTTACCGTCATCCTGTTTCTGCATTAAAGCAGCTCCAAATCCCAATTTACTTGCATCTGTATGCAATTCAGTCTCTTTGTTTAGGCTATATATAGCCAATACAGGTGAGGAAATTAAAGCGCTCCTAAGTATATTAAATGCTTCTTTACAATCTTGGCTGAAGTTAAAAATTGTGTTTTTCTTTAAAAGATTTATCATAGGTTTCGCAATTGTAGAGAAAGACGGGACAAACTTTCGAAAGTAAGAAAATAAACCAAGACACTGCTGAAGTTGCTTAAAATTCTGAAGCTGCGGAAAATTTTTAATAACCTCAATATGTGTTTCACTAGGTCGAATCCCTTTGTTACTAGCCATGTAACCTAAAAAGTTTATTTCAAAGTACCCAAATTTGCATTTGCTCATTTTCAATTCTAAACCTTTCTGATACAAACGGCCAAGCACTTCCCTTACAATTTTTTTATGAGTTTCAAGATCTTTAGTTGCTATCGTTATGTCATCCATAAAAACAACCATTTTCCCCGAATTCAAAAGGTCTTTTAAAATATCGCAAATAAATCTTTGAAAGAATGCTGGGGCATTTTTTAACCCAAATGGCATATTAGTATACTCATATTGACCCCCAGGGGTCACAAATGAAGTGTACTTAATTGACCTTTTTACCCTCCAAGTATTCTAAGCAGTCCTCAATTAATGGCATTGGAAAGTTATCACGGACTGTTTTTTTATTCAAAAATCTATAATTAATGCAAAGTCTACCGTCTCCATTCTTTTTCCTGACTAAAACCGTTGCCGAAGAGTAGGGTGAGTTACTATGCCTTATAATATTCTTTTCTAACAATTCATCTATGACAGCCTGCACTTCGATTTTTTCTGAATATGAAAGTCTACGAGGTGCGCTATGAAAAGGGGTATCGTCAGTTAAGTTTATCTTAAGTTCTGAAGCATAAGGATCTATTTCTATTTCTGGAGGAGAATTACAATAACTACTAACAATCACTGACCGCAAGGCTTCTCTTTCTTTCTTAGGTAATTCGGGATTAATATCAATATTTTGTTCGGAGCACATCTCTGAAATAGCAGACACGTGCATCGATATTAATTTCACCATTATTTTTACAGCTTTTATCACAATTAACTAAAACAACACCATTAAGTTGTAAAATATAATCCTTCTTAAATGGAGCCAATGAATTCCCCAAAGCTCATCCCGTTGCTATTTTTTCTCCCAAGTTAAGCGAATGCTTATTCTTTTGCATCGGACACTGATCATGAACCTTTTCCACCTTAATCTTAATTTTTGTTTAAATTCACATTTTTTCTTAATATGCAAAGAAATATTTTAAATTGTTTCATTAAATCCCGTCCAATTATTATGGGAACTGAAAGATCAGAATCTGGTAGAACAGAAAATAAATGCTTTATATTTTGTTTTTCACATTTAAAGCATGATCCCTGCAATCGTTTGGGTCTTCGGCACTGGGACTGATAATGGCCAAACTGTAAGCAGTTAAAACAGCGTGGACCATCGGGCTTAGGTGACGTTTTTACAGCAGCAGATTTTGTGGAAGTGGCGGCAGTTCGGCGATGAGTTTCTGATGAAGTGTTTGGGCCAGCTGCGTATAAAGAACGCTCATAGGTGTCCACTTTCATACTTTGTACTGGAGCTGCCATTTTTGATCGCAGCTTCTCATACCTCTCCAAATGAAATTTAAGTTGACGAAGTGTTGTGGCCTGGTACAACATGGTTGACAGAGAGCTTCGATCATTAATGCCACGAATTATAGCGTCAACTAAATCTTGTTCCGGAATATTTGCTTTCTCTGCTATCATTTTCATCTCCACAACGTATCGCTGAATGCTCTCTGACTGTTTCAGCTTTCTATTCTTGAGCTGCTCATAAACTTCGAACAAGGTTTGTGAGTGACCGAACTCTTCCAACAGACATTGCTTCAATTCTTCGTAAGTTCCTGACACTGTTGTCCGAGCAAAGAGTCGAGCACTTCCATCTAGGAGCCGGCGTGCGCATATTAGTTTTGTTCTGCCCTTATAGCCCAACAAATCGAATGCATCCTCAAGGTCAAGGATCCACTTTTTAACGTCGTACGTGTCATCTCCATTAAATTTATTGACCATTGAGTCAATTGCCATCACATTTACCGCTTGCGTTTGTGGCATTTGGTTCTGTAGTAGCTCTAGTTCTTGTCTTAATAAGAATAACTCTTTTTGCTTGCGAAGGCGAGCTAGTTCTTCATCAAGTTCATAGCAACTGGTAGACGAGGAAGAGGGTTCTGCAGCAGATAAGGTTGCAGCAATGGCAGCAGAGGCGTCAGTGACAGCAGAGACAGCAGGGGCATCAACGACAGCAGTGTCCGCAGAGGCAGAAGTGATTGTAGCAATGGCAGCATATGTAGAAGTGATCGCAGCAGTGTTAGCAGAGGCAGAAACGATTGCAACAGTGGCCGAAGAGGTAGAAGAAATTGCAGCAGTGATAGCAGGGCCAGCAGTGATCGCAGCAGTGGCAGCAGAGGCAGGAGCGATTGCACCAGAGAGAGCAGAAATACCCATTGTACTAGCAGGAATTAAAGCACTTGCAGTAGGAGCTTCGGAAAAAACTCCAAAGTGACCATCATTGGCCAAAGCGTCCTGGAATGCTGTATTAGCAGTATTTGGTGGAACATCAGGAAATTCAATTTCTGGATCTTCACCTTGTCCTGCATGCTTTTCCTCCATTAGTCGCTCATACAATGGTCGTAATTGAGCCACCGTTGCTGTTTCTGGAAATGAAATCCCAGCTTTGGTCAGCACCTCAGCGACTTCTTGACGGGATAGTCTTCGTGGTGGCATTTTTGAAAAAATGTGTCCATATAATTTTAAAATATATTATCTTGAGTTAAGTCCCACTTCTGAGGATAAAAAAACCAAGAAGATTTTATTTTGAAATTTTGATTTTATTTATGTTGTTGCAACCAAGTTAAAAGCCAAAGTCAAAGTGACCGGCAACACATTTATTGAATATGGCGTCAATTCGATTCTTCTTCTTTGTTTTTCTTACCAGTGTAGTCGGCTGCAACTGTCAGTGAGAAATCTGAGTACGTTCAGAGACAAGAGTTAATATGCTTATTTCACACGGTGCGATGTTTACAGCAGTAAAATAATCTTAAGGCGTATTTCATACGATGGAAGCATAATATTGGGATTCCAACGACTATGACGTAAAGCAAAAACTGTTTTTGAACGGATTCTATGGCGTCGATGTAGATATTATATTGTGGGTTCAATATAACTGATGCATATTCAAGAATTGGCCTTACGAGAGAGATATGTAGTAATTTAGTAGTTAAGGAATTACTAAATTCTTTAGCTCATCTTTTAATGAAACCAAGGACTCCTCTTGCCTTATTTATCACTATATTAACGTGGAGATTGAAGCGAAGTTTTGAATCCATAATAACACCAAGATCGAGAAAACTGTAAACTATTTCTATGTTAGTATTATTTATAGTGTAATTTATGTTATTACCAGATCTACGCGAGAATGTAATTTGCTTACATTTTTTTAAGTTAAGATTTAATATATTTAAGCTACACCAGTCTACAAGTCTATTTAGATCAGATTGTAAACTATGTCGTTCTTCGGGTGATTTGTAACGAAGAAAAAGTTTCACGTCGTCAGCGTACATTAAGACGTTACAGTGTTTTATTACCGAAGGAAGATCATTAATGAATAGTAAAAACAAAACCGGTCCAAGATGACTGTCCTGAGGAACGCCAGAAGTGACCGAAATACTTTTTGAAAGAGAATTCTTACATTATACCTTTTGAGTACGTCTAGATAAATACGAATTTTCCAATTTAATAATGTGACAGGAAACCCATTAAGGTGGAGTTTTTTCAAAAGAAAATTATGATTAGCACTGTCGAAGGCTTTACTAAAGTCCGTATAAATAACATCAGTCTGCAGTCACAAAATAAAACCATTTATAACACGCATAGTAAACTCTAAGACGTTTGTTGTAGTGGACCACCCTTCAGAAAACCATGTTGAGAGACAGAAATGGTGGAAGACACGGAATGGGTTAATTGATCAGTTATGATTTTCTCAAATAACTTAGGGATTGCACTTAAATTTGCAATAACTCGATAGTTAGAGACATCTATCTTGGAGCCAGATTTATGAAGGGGTATAATATAAGAATCCTTCCATATAATAGGAAAATAAC
The DNA here is from genome assembly GCA_963920525.1 of Dichetophora obliterata. Lineage (NCBI taxonomy): Eukaryota > Metazoa > Arthropoda > Insecta > Diptera > Sciomyzidae > Dichetophora > Dichetophora obliterata. The sequence goes on from OY986435.1 coordinate 111,310,230, forward strand.
CACTATGCAAGGAAATATTATAAATGTTTGCTAAAGGAGTACACAGGTTTGTAGCACATTGCTTTAAAATACAGCTTGGAATTTCATCAGGGCGGTCGCAAAAGAGGATTTTACTTGTCGAAGATAACACAACAATATTTGGGTCTATTACAGGAGTTTCAAAAGAGTTAACTGCATTGTCACAAGATGATTCTTCCTGAATTTCGTAAGGGGTGGAAAGCTGGAGGCTTTACGTTTTGAGTTAACAAAACTATAGTAAAATTTTGGATTATCTTTAAATTGAGATTTTATGTTAATTATATAAGCAGAATAGCATTGTTTGATTAATAGTTGATATTTTTATCTGGACGTACCCCTCTCCTCTTCAATGGGGCTTCAACAAGATGATTACCTGAAAATTTCAAAGGTCTCTTTATAATTACTGTGTGAACTTTTTTTAATGGGTATTTCCAAAATTTTGGTTGTTCTTTATGCCTAACCTGCTGTTATTTTTTATGAACCCCTCTTGTCTACTTTCTTCGTAACTTTCTATGTCTTCATTTATTTATTTATTTCATCAATCGGAGCAGTTTCTCTTATAGACTACTTAACAATTTATTATACTTTATACAACCTACTAAAATTAAATTTACCATTAAATAACAATTATAAATTAAATATAAGTAAAAGTTTAGAAATGAACGTGCTCAAGAAACTTTAATAGAAAACAATAAAAATTTTGTAAGGATACATAAAAATTGAGAGGTAATTAAATTAGGCATCATGTCACCTATGAACATTATAGAGTATTTTTATTTATTAGATTTCCTGCATTCTGAGACATGAACTCTTATAGGTTAATTATGTAATACTCAAGAATATAATAACATTTAATATAAAATGAAATAACAGTGGGAAATTATGTAAGAAGAACATAGTAGTAAAAATATCACAGAAATATTATAAAATTAACAAAAACTAATTAAAAGTGTATATGATACTAATTGGACAGAAATTAATAGCACTACGAGACATGATATATTTGGAGAAGTTTAAGGTTAATTTTAAAGCGATTTCTTGGAATATTATCAAGCATATCAATCATAGACAAGACACGATTAGCTTCAATGGAGCAAAGTGTAATAGGCTCGTTTTGAGCATAAGCAGCTCTATGGAAAGGTACACGAAAATTAAGCTGACTCCTAAGGAATCGAGATGGGGTATTAAAATCTAGTAAATCAAGCAAAGCTGGATACTGAATCTGGTGATGGAGTAAATCGCGAATAAAAGTGACAGACTGAATTTTACGTCTAGATTCAAGTGAGAGAATATCAATTAAGGCACATCTAGTGGTGTAAGGTGGAGGCTGAGCGAGGTACCAGTTAAGTTTGAAAACCATGAATCTTGTGAATTTTTTCTGAACTCTTTCGATTCTGAGAGATTGAGTGGATGAAGCAGGATTCCATAATAGTGAGCAGTATTCTAAATGTGGCCGAACTAGTGCAGCATATAAACTTTTAAGGGTGTAGGGGTCATTCAAATCTTTAGAACTCCTTATTAAGAAGCCTAGCATGGAGTAAGATTTATTGATGATAAGATTGATGTGATCTTTAAAATTTAAACAGGGGTCTAATAGAATTCCAAGATCTTTCTTTAAAGTAACCCTCTCAAGTTCACATGAATTAATGGAATAAGGGCTAATTAAAGGAGATGATGACCTGCATAAAGTGAAACATTGACATTTGGAAACATTGAGATGTAATTTATTTAATTCACACCAGGTAAAGACTGATTCGATTTCTGATTGAAGTAAATTTACATCAGCGCATAATTTAATAGATCGGAACAGGAGGGGCCCTAGATGGCTTCCTTGAGGAACACCAGATGTAACTTCTGAAAGGCTAGTTGTGATATCCTTTATTATTACAGACTGGATGTGGTTAGATAGGTATGATTTGAACCATCTTAATAGATTCGAATGAATTTCATGGCAGACAAGTTTAAAAATTAGATGTTTGTGGCAGACTTTATCGAACGCCTTCGCAAAATCAGTAAATATAACATCAGTTTGAGGGCCAGCTTCAAAGTTTGTAATAACAAAATTGCAAAAGAGTGCCAGGTTTGTCAATGTTGATTTACCGATTAAGAACCCATGTTGTTCAGAGGATATTACATTTTTGACATGAAAGGACAATTTGTCATAAATGATTTTTTTAAAGACTTTAGGGATATAGGAAAGTTTACAAATAGGTCTATAATTTATGAAATCCTGTTTAGAACCAGATTTATGGATTGGGACGATATAAGAATGTTTCCAATTATCTAAAAAACAAGTCGCAGATAAAGATTTCCTAGATATCAAGAAAAGGGGTGATGCCAGAGATACGGCGCAATTTTTCAATACCGTTTGAGCTATGGCATCAGGGCCTGCAATCGGGCTATTTTTAGGGTTTGACAGAGCAGATTTAATATCTTCAATCGAAAAAGATAAATCACCAAGATTTAAGACTGATTCAGAACGGCTAAGAAGTGATACTGGATCAGGATTAGAAGCCGGAGAATAAACAGACATAAAATAATTAGCAAACAAGTTACAAATAGTTTCCGTACCGTCTGAAGAGGAGTCAAGATAAAACATATATCTAGGTAACCCACTAGATTTTCTTTTATTGTTTTAGAGTTGTAAAGGAATTTGTTAAGAATGTTGAACTCATGATTAAGAGACAAGTAGATGGTTTTTAGATTCAGATTTCAAATATCAGTTCTAAAGCGCTTAAAAGCTCTAATCTTTTTGTTTTTCAAGTTAACGAGTCTCTTGTTAAACCAAGGAGGGTTATTATTAATACAAACAATCTGTTTCAAAGGCATAAATTGACGGATTGAGTGTTTCAATATTGATAAAAAGCTGTCATAAGCCGCGGATAGCTCAAATTCATGAGAGATAAAGTCCCAGGAAATTGAGGATAAATAATCGTTCATTGCACCAAAGTTAGCTTTATTAAAGTCAAGTGTTGAACAGTGATTAATGATGTTTTTGGTATAGATAAAATGAAAATTCTAGAAGAAGAGGTTTATGATGAATAGTGCCATTAAAAATAGTTAAAGACGGAACCTCGAGTGTTACGATAAATTCTTTATCCACAAATAATAGATCTAGAGTACGATTATTATCATTCGTAATATTATTGATTTGAATTAAATCATACTGACTAAAAATACAATTAATAGAGCCTCACTCTGGCTATGAGCACTTACTGGTAGAAGGTTAACATCCCAAGGAGAGGAACTAGACATTTTCTGTTTTTCAAGTTGAGTCAGTGCAGTTCTAATTACGCTCTTCATGAACCTTTACGATGTATGTGCAGTGATTTCAATGATATCTTCAACATAATTAATTTTTCTGATTCGGTAGATGTCTTAAAACGGAAAATTATATTACATTTAAATAATTAAATCAATTTTACTTCATCCTATTATACCTAACGCAGTTTTATAACAATGTAATATCGGTAATTGAGATTGTTCTGTTTCTCCTTTTTGTCTCGATATTATGTTTTATTAAGTAAGCACTATCAAATATGAATCATTTTTAAAACTTTCTTTTTAATTATTCAATATTTTAATTATAAACTGAATTATGATTTACGTGCTCACGTGGTTTCCTGATTTGAAATTAGACTGAACTCACACTATCATCTGGATTGGTGTGCCAGAGTATATCTCTTTTCCACACAAGTTTATGCCTGCGTTGGCCCAAATGCATATACAACTAATTGGGATTTTGATTTGGCGGATATGAGATTTATCTTATTTCCACGTAGGTCCTTGGGTTGGACAATGGCCGCAAACCAGTTAAAATGAGTTTAGTGTTTTGGATTGTTTTTGAAATCAGAATTGTTTTTCAGGTACCTTAAATTGATAATCACTATAATTTATTTCGATATTGCTTATTTATATAGAATTAAATATACTTAAATACGCGTTTGTTATATATTAAATTTTTACATTCCGCTGAAAAGCCAATTAATGTGCTTAGTGGAAAATCCTAATTGCCAATAGGGGGTATGTTTAGTACGTAGGTGCATTCTGTCTGTCCCGGCTGATCCGGGCAGGCTCTAAAGTGTAAATCGTGCATGCGTATAGCTCGGGTATACGTATCTTTGGACGATTTATACCTCCGGGCGAATCCAAAAAGAAAAAGGTAAGATTCGCTGTAATCAGGCTTCCAAATAATGCTTCCCAGGTTGAAGTCACCAGCAAACACTACATGCTGAGAAGAAGATAAGTTTTCGAGAACCGAACGGCAATTTTCAAAATGAACATTATAAAGTTCAAAGAAGCTTCTAGCTGGGATGAAGCTTACTATGAGAAAAAGTTCAACGCAATTAGTAATATAAAGTTTGAGAATGATCTGATCGACGTCGAAAACAACTGATTGAGAAGCATTATTATGAGGAAGCTGAAGTTGTTCACTGGAATGAATTTTTGATCGCAACCAAAACTCCACCCCCACGTGATAAGCCCGTGGTTATTGGGCAACGATCTTTCCGGAAGACGTTATAGAAAGAGACATTAAACAATTCCGCGGTAAAATGATGTTCAGTTAACCAAGTTTCAGAAAATAAGATAAAATCATACTCTAATGCACAAAGCGATATAAAAAACGATTAATTTTAGATCTAAGGCCCCCAATATTCTGGTAATAAAGAAAATACTTAATGGGTCTAATCATTCATTCCGCATCGACATCGATATCGATACTGGAAGAATTTTCGATCGAAAAATTTCATGGGCTCATTGATACCGTCGATAAGTTGCTTTACCCACAAAGTAAAACTATTGTGTCGACAAATTTGTCAAATGAAATTGTTTGTTTTGAATTTTTTTTGTTTTTTTGTTTTTAAAGTCAACATAATTTTTTTGTTTTCTTTATGAAATAATTTAAAAGGGATACAATCGCTTTTTTTCAAGTGATAGTGAAGATGAAGGTTGTGTAAACATTCGCCGTGAGCGCAGAAATTTGAGAAATAGTTCAAAAGACGTGTTGGAAATGGAAAACTATAAGTGAGTCGAAATACTCAAGCTAAAATAAAAACAAAACTTAATTTACTTACATACTATTTACAGTTCCATAAAAAATTTTCGGATCAACAAAAGAGCATTTATATATATTTTAGGGGAATGCGAAAATCAATTTGGAAATTGCAGAAGGCAAGGTTCTCTTTCTCCCAAAATAAAACTTGCTGCATGCCTTAGCCACAGGCAATTATCAGCATTGCATTGGAAAGGACTTCAATATAAACGTGGTCCAATCGACGTTCTGTGGAATATTGGATGAAGTACTCAACTTCCTTGAGTACAGGCTTTGCTCAAAGTGGATTTCTATTGGCATGACTGCAAGCGATGAATTGGAAGCAAAAACTTATTTTTTTAGCAAATTAAAAATTCCTGGTGTGACGATGTCAGTTGACGGAACTCAAATAAAAATAATGGCTCCAACAAGAGATAAACATCTTTATTATAACCGCAAAGGATTCTCAAGTTTGAACGTAATGATAGTAAGGTTTTTACAAAATCAGCTATTCAATGGCTGGAAATGCAAATATAATATTAGGTGAGAATAACCCATTGTAAAAATGTATCACAAACTTATAAAAGTGTACTACTTCAACAATTTTGTAAAGGAGAAAAAGGATACCATCTTCAAACGTGGCTCATAACTCCGTGCAATGCGACAGAAAAAGAAGATTCAACACTTATCATGCTAAAGGCCGTATAATTGTTGAGAAGACAATAGGTTTATTAAAATCAGTTTTTCATTGCCTTTGCAGTGAACGAGGATTACATTACGCACCAGATAAAGCAGCACGTATTGTTAATTTGTGCTGCGCATTGCACAATATCCGCTTGCATTTTAATTTAAATGAAGACATTCCTGAGTCATACCTGGATACAAGTGACAATGCATATTCCAATGAACATGACAATGATTTCGATGATATGCCAACCGAAGAAGCAAGTAGGATAAGAGATAGACTTTTAGATTTATTTAAATACAAGTATGTCAAAATCATTTTTGTTAACAGAAAAAGACAGTTAATTTTATTAAAATAAAACCTAATAATTCATTAAACAATAAGAAATATTCATAATAAAAAAGAAAAACTTAAGGCTTATTTAAATGCTGCAATTCTAAAATTTTCTTTTTAGTTTAAAATTCTTCTGTGGCTACTTTTTCCATAACTGCATTATGTCGCCTCATTTCCTCTTTTTCATTCTCAAGGAGTTTCCTAAGCCACCTATTCGTTTCGGACTGGCTTTGCACTTGTTCTTTTTGCTGCTTCATAAGAGTGTCTTGCAATTTGAGTGTCTGGTCACATACAAAATCAGACGTTAAGTCTGATAAATAAAGTGCATCAATTGGTCTCTTGTTAGAGGGACTTGTTGCATGGCTCTTACCCTGAGTATCTATTGTTGTATTCGCTACTAGTAAGCTTCCAAAACTTCGAATGCCCTTCAAGCACTTAACTGATGTATTGAGCGAAAGTATTACACTAATCTCCTCTTCGAGTGGACTTAAATTTATTTTACTGAAGAGCCCACCCCCTGTTCCGGAAATTTGCTTTGCATTTTTTACCATTTTCTTTTTTATTCCAAATTTAAAATCAGTCCAAACCTATTTACAAAAAACTTTAGTAACCGATAATATATATGCGTCTTATTTTTCATACTTTCTTCCATTTAGTTTTGTCCTTGATTGGTGGGCCCAGTGCATTTAATTTATGTGAAGTATCTTCCCAAAAAGTATTTGGTTCTGCCGGCGCTCTTTGGAAAAAGCCTTTAGCTATGTCCGGGTGCAACTTCATGACATTCACAAGCACTTCAAATTGATTTGTCTCTAAAATATGCATGCAAAAACGTAAGTCAGTTCGTTCTTATCCATTCTTTGTATAAATAGTTACAAAAGTTCCATTTCTCTAAAAACACACACCGAATACACCAACGGATAGATATCGACCTTATCTAGAAATTGATTCGTATTCATGATTTTCAACACAATATTTGGAAATCGACATCGACAAATTTTTCGATCGACACGAGTTCAATGAGTAGACCCAATAACTGATGAAGCAGCAGTCGATATTGAATCCGAGTTTAGCACTTTTTTGGAGTAGATCGTGTGTTTCTTAGCACGCGTTCAAGAGGCCGTGCAAATCTTGGTCGAGGTATAAATTCATGAACTACCGTTCCAACTGGCCATAAGCTCAATGATAGAAAGGAGTTGAAGTCTAAGTCGTGCACCAATAATTTAAAAGATGATATTGCTCGCTCTTCATGTGAAGAGAGTTTATAGCAGATAACAGGTGCAGATAGAGATGGAAATTTACTGTTTATGTGAGCTTTGATGTCATTTACAGATGTAGAAGCAGACAGCGTGGAGATGAACAACATTCTGCGCGGCGGCCTTTGAACAGCATCTAGATTGTTTATAGGAGCGACAGCATGCAACTCATTAGGAGTTCCTATATCCGCAAAACGAGGCAGAGGAGCTACAGGAGAGGAGGCTACAGGAGCATATGATGCAGTCATTGTGGGCATATCAGCAGATCGAGGCGGAGCAACTTCAAAAGCAGAAGAGAAATTTTCGTCAGTTTGAGTAGATGTTTCAGCAGAACGAGGCACTGACGGTTCCAAGATAGAAAAGCCATTTGCATTCCGAACATGAATTTCGATCGATGGAGACAAGCAGCTAACAACTTCATTAACTATCAAGGTTTGATTTCCATCAGTTGCACTAGATGTTTCAGCAGATCGAGATAAATCTGCTTTCGGAGCAAATTGTTCTGATGAAGCCAACAAAAGTGACGGAATCTAAGTAGCATGTGATTTAGCCGATGCACGCGTTATTCTAGAAGCAGAGTTCACCTTAACAGAGGCAGTATTCACAGATGGCTCAGGTGCAATAGGAGCCTTAGAATTGCTTACATGTAAAGTCTCACGTAAACTTGCAAGAACGATGGAATGATTCTTCAGCAAACTATCCACAGAGCAGCAGCATTCCAGCAACGATTTAAGGATGACAGCGCTGGAAAATTTTATGCATTTGGTGCAGAACCATTGCAGATCATTTGGCGTAGTACTTCGCATGGCATCCCCAAATCGGGCAGTGAGCCCCACGCATTTAGGATGAAAGAGGTTGGAGCAGCCACAACACGAGATAAAATCTTCATACGTGCTACATAGCGATTTGCAAATATTGCAGCCAGTTGACTTATCCATTGCAGAAGAAACAAAATATTTTCTTCTTGCAATATCAGTTTGAGGTTATGTTCAGCTAATGTATGCTGCTGAATTAAGAAGTATGATAATAGTGGTATTCAATGAACGACGTATACATACTGAAGCGTAAAAGTATAAGTTTACGCTGCGCGTTTCCACGACTCTACCCTGAAAAATGCCGAGTAAACTGCGTAATTTTCTAAAAAAAGTTTTTTTTTGACATATGACAATACAGTAAAAATTTATGAATTCTTTTCAATAGCACAGATTTATTTAAAATGCCAAAAGTAAGCCAAAAAATTAAATTGATTCAAGATCTTCAAAAAAATGCATTGGAGGAGCTCATGTTATTGTACACTGTTGGATCCATTAATGGCAAGCGCGCAAAGGAATTTTTCACTTTTGAAATTTTGTGACAAGGTTTTTTTCTGATTATATAGGACAACGTTTAAGTCAAAAGGAGACTACAATTATTGACGATCTCATCCTACATACAGCAATAGTCGAGCATTTGAGGTATGCCGTTCCATTTATTCGAAACTCTGTTCCTAAATCGCAACACTTCTTTGTAAAAATCCTACCACATTTGGATGAGAATCGATTTAAGGAACTAGCTCGTTTAAGCTGGAAAAACTTTCATGTAGTGTTACAACTTATAAAGAGTGATGACATTTTTAGTGGACCTCGTTCCGCTGCACAAATGCCAGTGGCTATGCAGCTTGTGATAGTCCTTTATCGGCTTGGTTCTTACGGTGAGGGAGCTTCTATTTCAAAAATTGCAAGGCTGTTCGGAGTGGGTGATGGGGGTACCATCCAGCTTTTTACCTATAGGATATTCAAATCACTTTTAAATTTAAAAAGCAGGTTTATAGTTTGGCCAAGCACTTCAGAGCGACAGGAAATAGTTGCATCAACATTCAACGAACTACCGCATTGCATTGGTTATGTGGATGGAACGGAAATTAAGATTGCAGAGAAGCCTCAACAGGATCCAGAGTCATTTTTTCACGAAAACATGTTTATTCTCTGAAAGTGCAAGGAGTTTGTGACTACAAAAAACGAATTCGTCACTTGGTACTTGGATACCCTGGGAGCGTTCACGATAGCAGAATTTTCAACAATTGCGATTTGTCCCTAAATGTTCATGAATACTTTTCCAAAGCAGAATGGTTGGCTGGATACAGTGCCTACAAGCTGACACCTACGCTTATAACGCCTTACAGAGAGAACGCCACTTCAGGAAGTAGAGAAGATAGAAAAACTTTTAACAAAACTTTTAGCAAGTATCGAGTAAGAATCGAACATTGCTTTGGCGATTTAAAAGAGAGATTCGGCAGCTTAAAAGAACTAAAGATTGCTATAAACAATGACCAAAGTATTAAATTTGCTTGCCAATGGATATTGGTGTGTTCAATTTTGCACAATATAATTTTGGAAAACGATAACGAAGATACTGTTGAACCTGTTTTAGAAGAAGATAATGAAGATGATGTTTCCAATTCAAGTGAAGTTACTGGATTCATAACGGCAGCAGGCGAACTTAAACGACGTGCACTTCTGGAAATTTTAAGAGACACTTAATAACATTTTAAAGAACTTGTCCAAAATTTTGATTGGAAATTGATTTTATTTAATTCATTTTTTTGTTGAAATCACAAAGAGTTATAGTCATAAAAAAACTAAAAATAACTTATATATTTATATAAAGACTTCTTCAATTAATTGCATTAATTTTGCAAATATAGAGTTTATCAAGTTTTAAAAATATGAGATCAATATATATGCATGCTTATTAGTAACAGTCTTCCAGTTTATAGTTACATATCAGCAGTGACTTGGAGGAAAAATACTGAAGCAGGCTGGCTGCCTGATGAAAGAATGATACAAGTTTTGTTTTAAAAGAGACGTGAATTTTTTTATGCTATCTAACTGATTTTATGCTTGAGCTCAACTTCATATTTTCGTATTCTTTCTTCCATTTCTATCCTCAATTTCTTTTCTTCACTTTCTATTTGCAGCTTTGCCAAAGAAATTCTTTCGTTACTTTCTAACTCCTTTCTTTTAAGCTCAATTCTGTCTTTCTCTAGTTGAACTTCTGCTTGCCACTTTTTGTCGTCACTTTTAATCCTCTCTTCCTGCAGGGACTGTAAAATCCCTATAGCGTTAGAGTTGCTTGAAGGTTTGCTTTTTTTACACTTCTTTAGTTGAGATTTAAAATTCTCAAAAAAAATTTTTGGAGAAGTGGTATCTTCAACACAACTAGCATTTATATCCTCGCGAGAATCATCAACGGGATACTCATCAATAAAATCATGGATAGTATCATTAGTTAAATCATGCATAGTGTCATTAGTTAAATCTTGCATAGTATCATCAGTAAAATCATGCAGAGTATCATCACATATAATGCAGTCAATGCTTGTGGAAGATGTCTGATATAACACGCTGGGATTAATGCTTCGTCTTTGACTGAAAATTTCATCCAGTTGGTTCCAAAACGGACAAATTTTGTTCACATATTCTGAAAAGAAAATAAGTTGTTAAAATAACTTAGAACAAAACTTAAAAAATTAGCACTTACCACTCACGCTTTTTTCTTCTCCATTAGCCATTAAGCCTGCCCCAGTCTGTTTCTTCCAAGTCACTGCCGAAACGTAACTAGTTTTCAGGTTACGCATCTTCGATTTGATAACGCACCACTCCAAGTTGCTTAAGATAAAACATTTTTCTTTTAGTTTTGTATAAAACTTCGCACACGTTGGTTTCTATAAAAATTTTCTTATTTTATTCTTATTCTAAATTTTTATTGAAAGAATTATGATGAACCTCAAATAATTCAGGATCATCTTTAATGGCTGAGATAACCTCGTCAAGCAGACTTGATGTCTGCTTCTCTGTCCATCTATGAGTTGGGTTGATCCGACGTCGCTTTGATTCGTTGCCATTCATCTAAGACAAATTAAATTTACAGAATATAATCAATAAAGCATAAATAATACGAATTAACTCTTAAATTTTAGTTAATAAACAAATATTTGCAAGTTTACTTACAGAATCCATCGCTCGTTTATTAAATGTCAAAAATATTATAAAACCACGGTTGCATTAACGAAATATACGTGATGTTTACACCACGAATTTGTGTGGTAAGCTACGTATTTTTACTCCTGTACAAATTTGTTGTTGCAAAATACGCTTCAGTAAACTTACGGCAGATACGCTGCTTACGTCGCCAATACGGCGTTTATTGAATACCACTAATATGATGATAAACTGTACATTTTTACTTTAGAGCCAATTCTTAACAAATTAAGCACTTCATGAAGCGTTATTTCAGAATTTGTTAGCGCAAAATTTTTATAGATATTAATTAAATTAAAAATATTAAATCACGAGCAAAAAATTTTCAATGTTGACAGTTTGAAGAAATGCCAGAGTTGCAAGTTTAGTTTTGCAATAGCTACGGTTTTTGTCTTGTCAATCCTACTTCTTACAGTTTCCTTACTAACCTTATTTTGCAGAACATCAAACAGTGTTGCTTTTATAGTTGAGTGGTAGGTATTATTATATGCATTTATGGCCTTAATTACCTGCTGTTTTATTGGGATTTTATTTTCTAAATTTAAAACCCGGATTTTTTCAGTGAGTGTATTGTTTAACCTTTCAACGTCGTTGCCAGCATGGCTATTAGGTTTAGCAAAGTGTATCTCAATGGCCTCATCTTGACAGAATTTATATTTATATTAATATTTATTCTGTTAAATTCGTTGTCGCATATAATTTTCCTCATTTTTCCTTGTATGGAAATTTAAAGTCTTATTTTTTCTATTAATGCTACGCTGTTTCTATCTTCAAGATATAAGCTTACAACATGTTTCGAAAACCCATCAATGAAATTTATGAACGAATGTTTATAACTTATGTATGTATCAATGTGTACTACTTTGTTGATATCAGAAGATGTTTTTTATTTTTAAATTTGGGTTGGATAGGATTTCTATCGTACTTCGCTGCGGTACATAAATCGCAGTTATTTACTACCTTATGGATAGTGATTTTCAAGTTTGGATTATGTATTTTATGCTTCAACGCTTCATAATTTGCGATAATTCCTGAATGACCGGATTCGCTCTAATGAAAAAGAGCTACATTTCACAAATTTTGTGCTTGTCTCTTGGAAACAACTCGATAAGTTTTTGTTGAAGATGATAAATCAGTGTAAAATGCAACTTTGCCATTGCCTATATGTTTTCGGACAATATCGGCAATTCTTTCCGGTATAGCAGCTCTTTCAATATAAATTCTATTGTTACCCAACATTGTTTCAAATTCTTTTTCCTTTCTCTCTACTAAAAGTAATTGAGCTTTAAACCTATTCACAATTGTTTCCAAGATTGGAATATGATCGTTTAAATCTTCTTGTGAATGTGCTGTTTGGCCATCCGTTGAAGCGTTATCTAAGTTTTCTTCGTAGAAATCACTTTCAAATAATTTTTTTTCATTATTGTCAACATTGAGACTTAAAAAAATCTGCAATTTTATTCTCTTTTGCTTTAATATAATCTATCCTTGCATCGTATTCCCCTAATTGAATCAACCATCTTTGGAGCCTTGGGTTGATATCTCTACTCGAATTTTTCGTTTGAAGTCACTTAAGTGATTGATCTGTATTGAAATCAAATTCTTTGCCATATAGGTATGGTCTGAAGTATGGTCTGAAATGGTCTGAAAAACCCCAAATAATTGCTAATAACTCTCTCTCAACCTTTAGAGAGTAGCTTTTCTCATGATCATTTAGGGTACGAGAAGCGAAACTATCGGATGTCCGTCTTGTGTTAGAACGGACCCTAAGGCAAAATTGCTAGCGTCTATTAGCTTAAATTTTTATTAAAATTTGGATAGCGCAGAATTGCATAACTTGTAATAATTTCCTTTAACTTTTCAAAGGAGGATATATATAATTTGGGTCGTTTGTATTAATTTTTGAGTTCTTTTTTAAATATTTAACCATAGGAAATGTAACTTTTGCATAGTACTTGATAAATTTACGATAGAAGCCGGTTGCTCCTAAAAATGACTTGATTTGTTTTTGTGTCCTGGGCAGGCACAAGTTTTTGATAGCTTCGATTTTTGTTGGATTGGGCTTTACAACGTTTTGTGTTAAGACCTAGGTATTGTTTCTTTTTTTAGAAAACTGCACTTATCAACTTCAATTTTTAGTCCCGTATTTCTAAGAGTTTCGAAAATAGATTTGATATTGTTTGTGTTCTTGCAACGATGTGCTGAATATTAGTACACGACACAAGTTTAATTGATATATTGCTTTAGTATTGAATTCATTAGTCTCTTTAAAGCTGAATTCTTGAGGCATTCCCACAAATTCAAAGTGTCCAAACGGGGTCGAAAATGCAGTTTTCTTCCTATCCTCAGGTTTTACCATAATTTGGTGAAACCCTTTGGCCAAATCGATTGTAGAGAAATACTAAGCTTTCCCCAATTTGTCCAATATACTCAGCCCTATTCCAGAATCCATCGTAATGAATTTCCGAACGTAAAGCTACGCTACGAATACGACAAATTTGCTAATCCAAATTCCGAACGAAACTTCCCCTTTTCGAACTTACTTTCGGGAGTTCGAAAACAACTGGTTTCAACAGCAAATAAATAAAAAGAAAAATTGAAAAACTGAAGTGTTTTTGATCAAAATTGTATTTTTTAGCTGTGATTTTCAATGGATTTCATTGCAATTGCAATTTTTGCACAATAAAAGGAAGATTTCTCACATAGAGAATCTATGAAAATTCGTCGAAGAATATTGCGAGGTTCCATCAACCCTTTGGAAATGGATAACGAAGCTTATGAAATGCACTAAATAAATTTCAACTAACATATTCACAGGCTTAAATAAAAATAATTAAACTTTATTAACCAAAAGTTAATTATAAGTTTTATTTTACGACCAAATTCTATAAAAATTGATTTGTTTTCTTTTGTCGTAAGCAAATCCGTCGAGGCAAGGCTTTCGTAAAAAAATCCGAAAAACAGCTGTCAAAAGCTGATACATTCCGAATGTGTAGTTGCAATGCTAATGTTGCAATGTAAGAATGTTCGAATTCGATTCGGATTGTAGAATACTTCATTACGAATCCGAAAGAAAATTTACGCTACGACGGAGTCTGGAATAGGGCTGACTGTCTATATTGGGAATTGGATACTTATCGGAAACTTATTGGATACATTCGTTAAGGTTCCTATAGTCCACAACAATTCTCCATTTCTTATTCCCAGAGCTGTCTGGCTTTTTGGGGACTATCCACAAAGGACTATTGTATGGCGAGTTCCTCGGTTACTATACCCTGCTGGAGCATGTAATTTAATTGTCTTTCTATTTCCTCTTCATGTACTTTAGGGTACCTATAAATTTTTCCATATATGGGTCATTTGTTTCAGTAATTATTTCATGTTGAATGCTGTGAGTTAAGGACTGATTATAATAGACGAAACGGATCGTTATAGAATGTTGAGAAATGTCACTTTACAATCTATTGCATGAGTTTCTTATGAATTCGATTATAATAAGACGAAACGGAGCGGCACGTGACGTTGAGATATATAGATTTTTGATTTTTCCGCTGAGTTCCGTAACGTTTTGAGTAAAAACTTTATGTTGACAGATGCTACTATTAATTTTATTCTGCATTTGTTTTGTTTTTCGTATTTTTGATAAAATTTTATTGAAATCATGTTTTAAAATTATTAGAAAAGAAGAATTGATGGAATTTGTTTTGTAATAAAATCTATTTTAGAAAAAAATTAACTCCTCTTTCGTTGCTATTATAATCACCACTCCGTTTGAAACTGTTTCGTCCCGCCACAATGACACTTGACTCCGTTCCGTTCCGTCTATTATAATCAGCGCTTTAAGTCTATTATAATCAGCGCTCTCCTTCCAAAAAAAAATATGTATCTTCATATTGGGTCAATAATTCATGCACTTTTTGTCTCTCCTGACTATTAAGGTGGTGTAAATTAGTTTTTTCTAAAAAATTATTTTGAATAGGTTAAAGTGAACATACATCATTGGCACCGTTTGGAAAATTTGTGTTAGCAAACCAAATTTTATGACCCTTCATTTTATATATTTCTCTTCTAAATCCATTATCGCATCAAATTTAGTTAAAATATTCTGCCCAATAATGGCATCATAATTTCTGTTAGGTAGGTGGGCTACATTCCAAGAAATAGTTCCATGAGCAAAAAATTCTTTTAGTATTGGAGTGACTACCTTTTCAATAATTTTGCTTACACCATTTATGGTAGAAAAAAGCTTTGATTTTTCCCATAAAAAAGTTTGATATTTACTTGATACATTTGGAGTTATTGTACTGGTGCTTGAACCAGCATCTATTTACGCATTAAAAGTGTTATATTCTATACTTAATTTAATTAAGGGCAATGTGGGTTCCGAGGCTCGTTGGTAAAATTAACATCTACCTCGAAATTTCCAATTTCCATTGGTTGGAATTGGCTTCGTCTATAATTTTGCGTATCAACACTCATATGGGAATCAACACTCATATGGGAAGTTTGAGCCGAATCAGACCTAATCTGGTATAGTTGGTTCTGATTTCGGTACTCTGAGTAGTTTTTATTATTGGCTGAATACGGCCGAGTACATTACAGTTTTGATTAAACTCCGATTTATTTTTATTGTTAGAATATCGGTTCTTATTAGAAACGTTATTATAATTATTTTGGTTTTGTTTTTGATTTTCAAAATTATTTCTTTTATTTTGAACGTAATTATAATTAACTTTTGTAAATTTCCCAAAAACTTTTTTATGATTAAATGCAACAGCCCTCATCTAGTAACTTAAGTCTAGAGTATTTGTTGTACAGGTTGGTTAAACTATCATTTTCATTTAGGATGAATCCGAAAGTTTCCATTTATTTTTTAATAAGATCTCTTTTAGACCTCTTTCTACAATTTCTTGTCGGTATATGACGGATTTTCTTAAATCAAATTCGTATAATTCATTAATTTCGAAACTAGCTACTCTAAACTCATCAAATAGCTCTCTTACTGTGAAACCTAAATAAGAGCGTTGAGCGGTGCGTTGCCAGCCGCTTTCCGCTAACACTGAGTTTTCATCCCAAAATAAGAGCGGCGGCCTTATGTCATATGTTGTCAAAAAGTGTGTGGCATATAAGCCGCATTCAGTGGAGTCTTAATAAAAAGAGCCAACACTTTTAATAAATATGAAGTCTTTCTTTATTGAAGTCTTGTAAGAGTTTCCAAGCAGAGTGGAAAAATAAAAAGGGCAGAGCATCAGAATACATATGAAGTTATTACAGGTGCTTAAATCTGCAACAAGTTTTATAATTCATCGTGTTCATTTGATACATCTTCATCAACTTCGGGTAGATTCTCTTTGTCATCATCTTCGTCCCTCTCTGCATCTTTTCTCGATGTCTCCTCTTCCTCTTCATCCTTTTTTCGTTGTTCTGCGTCCATAGCTTCCTTCATTTTTTTCTCACCAGCTTGAGTATTATTCACTGCCGCAGAAATTTTGGAAGCGTATTCGGCATCGTCAGTGATGAGTACGTTGTCGAAAATGGTTCCAGATTTAACTTGCCATAAATCGAAACCGATAGTACATAATTCTTTACGCATATATAAGGTTGGATCTGGGGTATACTCAGGATTATCTATTGATGGATGTTCCCACGCTCCCTTGTAGTTTGGATTATCCAGTTGTTTTGGCTGCCACTCTCCTTTATATTCGGGGTTATGTACCATCGGAGCTTCCCACTCTCCATCCATTTCATCATCCCAATCTTCTGGCTTTGTGGCATCTGGATCGCGTATGAGTTCCGGCTGTTCCCAATCTGCAGGTTTTTTATCTTCGGGATCATCAATAGTTTGCTATAATAAAAATAAATTATTTTAATATAATAATTAATAAACGACTTGATAATATTTTTATATAAATTATGTATACTGTATTTTTGTCAGTCAGCTTTTTCTTTTGTCTCCACACTATCTGATCTGACGTCATTTGAAAATAAAAAAATAGTCTTTTGAAATTTTTGTAAACCATAATTTTTTCAGCCTATTGAATCTCACTTAATTAATTATAAATCAATTTATTGAATTAATATTTTAAATTTTACCTTTTCTTCCATTTTCACAAAAATAAATGTTGAAAAAATTTATCAAAATGACATTTTGTATGAAATTAGAGACGGCTCTTAATCAAAAATTTACAGTCCCAAATATAACCGACAATTCAAAACCAGTTTCAAAGCTACACACTATCTGTAGTTAAAAACTATTTGTAATTTTTGACGTGTCATATGTATGAATCATACATAGGGTATTCACAAGGTGTGTTATCATCATATTGTCCTAAAATTTTAAACTAGTTTAAACATTTTATTGTTGCCTTCCATATAAAAAAGCACTAATATAATTACAACTCTGAAAGCTATGCTTATTGAAGTGTCGTAATCAAACAGCTGTTTCTTATTTGCATTTATTTATCTTGTAAATTTTAGTTGTAAAATTTTAGGAAAAAATGACAATATGACATGATAGCACACCTTGTGAATACCCTTATAGTGTAGAGGCACTTTTAAATGAGTTCTGTTGTATTGGCCTTTTTATTTCTGGATTTCTATTTTAAGAAATCATAGCAATCCTCTAGAGCTTCCAGAGTCGGCTTAAGAACAATCTTCGTATTTAATTAAAACACGGAAGTATACTTGGATTTCTTGCAGATTTGTGACCCAATACCGCTTAAGCCAGAGTTCATCACTTTGGTGTTAGATACTAGTGTCCGACCGAATATTCGGCATATTCGGCCGATTTTTTAACCTTCGGCTTCGGCCAAAAATAGCCGAATGTTTTTGCTTTTTTGTAACGCAAAAAATTTTATATTTTTATTTTGCATTTTTCAATAGCTTACTGTGGAAAATATCATTCTAAAAGGTTAAATAGAAATTAAATTTTTAAAGAATCTTTATGTTGTTTTTGTAAAGACTTGAGTTATTAGGCTGTGTGTCAATCGGAAACTTTTCAGTCGGATGATCAAATTTTGACAGTTGGTAGAGCAATTTTTGGCATTTGTGAGGTTATATAATTGTCAAATTTTGTGCTAGCCCCAGGGGCTACTACATATTTTGACAATCGAAAGCGAATTTTTAACACACTCAAAAATGAAGAAAAATAAAAACACATCAATTTCCGCGATGTATTTAATTCGAGTGCTTGTACTTGCAACTTATTTCGTAAACTTGTAATATTGTAAACTTAAAAAACTTAAAAAATAACAAAATAATAAAAATAAAAAACTAAAGTGTTTGATTTTGTGTTTGCGTGTGTATGCCAACGATCTCAGGGTACATCAGCAAGTCCAGCAAAGCTAAATTAGCTGTCTTTGCTGATGCACGTCCTCCAAGTGCCACCACCACCAGCAATTCAATTGTTTTACCTTCACTTCCACTCGGAAGTGGAATGCAGAACATGCCTGATAGAGTGTATGATGTATGGTGTATTATATAGTATATAACAACGGTGGGCAAATGCGACTCATTGCACCACACATGCGGTTCTTTGTTAAGAAAAGTGCGGCTCTTTTTATTTTAATATTTAAAAATATATCAAAAAAATTCAAAAGTTTTATAAATAAATAAAAAAAAATAAAAAAGTTTTATACATCTCGTCAAATTCCATGGAATTTCATGATGTTGTGTAGCTCGGTTCTATAACTTTTCTCACCAGATTTTTTTTTAATTTAACGTCATTGTGACGTAATTTTCACTTGCACTGTTTCTGTTATAAAATGAGTTAAATTGGTAGCTTGTTTCGAATTCTCCAATTCTACTTTCGAAGGAATTCGATAGCCGAAGTGTTTCTGTAAACTAAAATATGCGACTCGAAGATATCACTTTGTTTTTACTTGGCGAGAGAAATATTTGCTTGTTGTGAGTTAATTTGCTGGATCACCTGGAATGTTAGCAGCTGAAAAAAACTATAGAAGAAGTTCTTCACAATAATGTAACTTTTGTATGCTTTACCATATTTTGTCCTAAGCCGCGGTTTTGTATAGGACATATTTCACCATAAATTATTTTGAAAAATAAAAAAGATTTGGTGAACTATTCGGAAAACTACGGTTTTAAAGCCACATTAAAATAAAGGCATTACAAATAAAGCACAATGTATTATTGTTGAGTTTTTTAGTTTATTAATTTCTGAAAGTAGTACAGATATAATTGTAAACAAAGAACTCTGCTATTCAATTTACTTTCATGTGTTTCCTCTCGCCTGTATATCTTATTCATCATGGACCACTATTTTCTCGCTTATCAGTTACAGCACGCTAGTTTTCGCAAAAGTGAGTACTTTGAAATGAAATACCGTGACGTTAGAAAAAGTGACATTTGTCGCAACAGTTACAGAAATGAGTTACAGCTTTGTTCTTTCCCTCCATGATACAAGGTAAGCTCAGATTGGAGGAAGTCTGACAAAAGTTGAGCTAGATGTTGAAGTCAGCTCTTCGAATTGTAGTATTCCTAGTTGTTGTTGTTGCGAACGGCTTTATACAATACAGAACAAAATTGCAAGAAAACTTGTTTAGAAACTTAAAATGACAAATTTTTTGTTATTAGTGTGAAGATGCATATGATTCATGTATGAACATGGATCATATTAATTTTGATTTTTTTTAAATAATGCCTTAATTTATATTAAAATTCATTTTAGTTTTTGTCTTTTTTTGAAGTACGGTGTGGCTCTTTAGAAGGTTTTGAAAATCTTAATGTGGCTCATGATAGCCTCACTCGTGCCCACCCCTGGTATATAATATTTAATATTTTCATAGAAATAATTTAAACCAAAATTTGAGATTTCCATGGTTAACAAGAAACCACGATTTTGAGCGCTGAACATCGGAGGATTCAAGGCGAAATTTATTGTCATTGTGTTTAGTTGTCGTTGGTAATCCATGCTAAGAATCAGACGCACTAGATGATGAGACATGGGTCTGGGTTTGGTTTTTGCTTGATTGAAAAACAGAATAAATTCAATAGTCGGTTTTTTATTGTTTTTGCTTCGATGGATTAAATTTTAGAAGCACCATAGTTTTCTTAATTTTATCATTAACTTTAATGAATTATTCAATATGAATGAATTAATATGGAATAAATACATAAATTTTACTTGCTCTTATAATTATGCAGTAGGAATCCTAATTTAGAGTGGGACAGTTTGGGGTCTGAGATCGCCGGTATGGGTGAAAATGATAAGCGGAGTAAGTAAGATTAGGGTGGTCGCCAAACGAGGACCAAGCGACTGCACAGGTGGTTCTTTGTGAATCTAAGGGGTTGGCTGGTCAGGAGCTAACACACATGCTCCCCTTTTCTGTATGCCTTTATATTTTTTTTTTATTTGTATTCGGGACCTCGCAGCGAAGAAGAATCCACGTAGCTGGAATTATTGAAACCACAAAACCCTTCGCTTTACCTGCCTTAGTCAAGATCACTTAGGGAAAAGGGACCGGAACAATAAAAACAAAAACTACCGTAGCTGTCGACTGCTGAAGTGCTTCGCAGTCTATCAGATATTTTTTTTTGCTTTTACTTTGACTGTTTAGGAATTGTATCTTTCAGTTTTTATTAAATAAAGAATACTTATTAAGAGCATGATAGAATGACCAGGTATTATAAATAGCAAAGAAGTAAAATATAAGGAAATGGTGTTGCTAACACATACACTATACGTGAATTGTCGCACCATTCGTAAATAGTGCGAGCGAGACAGAGAGTGTTTTTTGACATTTCTGAGAACCCTGGCATCTAATTGGAAGACTCCTCAGCAAAATAGTTGAAAATAATTTAATTTTAAGCATTTTTCACTGCTTAAAGGCGACAAAATCAAAGAAAAAAAAAATTCAAAGAACGGTTTGAGCTCTTTTAACAAAAGTGCTTTATTTAGTTTTTAAAGATATTTTTTAACTTATTTGTATTAGAAATGTATATATTTCTAATTAAAAATGGTTTAAAAATGCAAATTAGACCCGTTGATTTTGCGCCAGTTTGATCAAACCACATCTGTCAAAACACAAACACTGCTTCAGGGGCGCAGTCGTTTTTCACAGTTGAATATATTTTTGGCGCGCTCTTGTTTTCAGCATGGTGAATCATAGTTTGTTAAATTTTGCTGATTTCTGCACAACAACTAGGCAGAAACACTCAAAAGAATAAGGATTTTAAAAAATTAATCTAATTTCATTTGTAATTAAAGTTCAAGTTTAGAATTTTAGGCCTTCAAATTTAGAAAAAAATTTACCTAAAAATCTTGCTGTTTTTCCAGTTTTTCAACAAAACTAAGCCTTATGGGCATTCAAACAAAGTTAATGCACGTATCTATTCAACGAGGTATCAAACAAAAAATTCCATGCATAACTTTTTAAAATATATTTTTTTTTTATAATTAGAAGTAATATGAAAAAATAGTGGTTTCCTTTTACGAAAGTAATACATTAAAAAGAGAATTATTAAATAGATAACTGCATCCATAAGTACTGTAGACAGCGAAGCCTGTGTTGGACTGACTGAGGGTTGAAAGCTTTAAGCAGCGGCCGAAGGCCTCTTATTAAAAAGAGACAGCTAAATTACATTTAGTTCTTTTTATTTAATTTGGAAAAACTTCGCGATTTTAAGTAAAAAAGGGTTGTATCTTAAATGCATGTTTTTTATGTTCGATATCTTGTTGAATAAATACTTGTATTATATTTCTTTTGATACCCATAAAGTTTAGTTTTGTTGGAAAACTTAAAAAATCAGCTGGAGTTTTAGTCCATTTCTAGTCCACCTATAACTTCTAAGGGAATGGCGAGCGATCAGAAATTGTTTAAATTGAGTTGTTGCTATTCTTAAAATGTTCCTAAAATGTTAATGCATAAGAAAAAACTCGAATAGTTTGGGTTTTCTTTTATATGTTACATGATTTTGGATGTCGCTCTAAAACCTTATACGGACCATCATATGATGTTTTCAACGGAGCTCGAACCTTATCATCCCGCAGAAACACGTAACTGCAAAATCGCAAATACTTTTGGATATAGACAGCTTTTTTCCCATGTTGAGTTATTGTAGTTGGTTGTAACTTCTCAAATTGGTGCAGAGCTATTAAAAATTCATGTTCATACACATGTGCTGCTAATGTTAATGTTAATGTTGTGTGGTGGAGATGCGTACTGCGACCTAAATGAGATTTATTGTACCTCCTTCTCAAAGCTCCGCTGGGTTTGCGGATTACAGAATTTCATCCAGCCCTATTTCTCTAATGAATTTGAGAATATTCTTAGGTTCAAGGGATGAAACCTGCTCTAGACTCAGCTCATAGTTCCCCAGTACTAGTTTACGTCTGCGAGCCACGGCGTCGCAGTTTGTAAGTAGGTGTATTGGAATCTCCTCTGCTTCTTCACAGAAACGGCAGTTACTATCGGTCTCTATGCCCAATTTCATCAGGTGGTATTTCAGTTTATAGTGTCCTGTAAGGTACCCCGTTAGAATCCTAAGATTCGGTTTGCCTAAGCTTATCCACAATTTTGCTTTCCGAGATTTAAAATCTCTGAGGAGCAATTTGGATTGTCTTAGCTTTGGGAGGCTTTTCCAAAGGTTTGAACGTTTATGCCTCTCCTCCCTTCTTAGTTCTTCTGTTATAGAATGTTTGCCCAATCCGCAGAATGGTTCTGGTCCTATAAACTTTGTGGCTGCACCCTGTCGCGCTAGACCATCGGCTTCTTCGTTACCCTGTATTCCTTTGTGTCCTGGGACCCAAAGTATAGTAACAGTGTTATTCTTGCCTAGCTCGTTGAGTTTTGTTAGGCATTCCCATGTTATTCTCGATGATATCTCACAGGAAACTAATGCTTTGATTGCTGCTTGGCTGTCTGACATCACAACTATATCCTGACCTTTGTATTTACGGTCCAGATTGAATTGTGCACAGCTGTATTGTTAGGATTTCCGCTTGGAAGATACTGGGTGTTGTCCCCATAGGTTCAAAGTGCTTGGTTCTTGGCCCGTGCACCCCTGCGCCTATACCTTCCAATGTCTTGGACCCATCTGTATACCATGCTATACTGTGTGGTTTCTTAACTTGCGATATCATCTCGCTGTCCCACTCTTTCTTGGTACTAAGCTTAATTCCGAAGTGTTTTTCGAAGTTATACCTTTTTACTATATCGTCTCTTGGTAGATCGATGTAGGGAGTGTGCTTTGCAATATCCTCCTTCTCTCTACTGCTGATAGTTTTACCTAAACCTGTGCTGCTAAATTATCATCGAAAAATTCGCCTGGTAATCTTAATGCTTGCCCATAAACCATTTCAGACACTATGCATCTAAATCCTTTTTGACATCGGTTCTTAAACCCAGTAAGACCGTAGGGAGTACCTCCGTCCAATCCGAGCCCGCGAAATGGCACTTCAGAGCACCTTTAAGTACTCGGTGCCAACGCTCTATAAGGCCATTTGCTTGTGGATGATATGCAGCCAAGCGGATATGTTTTATCCCTAGTATTTTGGACCACTTTCAAATTGCCGATCCTGATCAGTGGTAATAATTTCGGCACACCGAACCGGCAGATCCATCCACTGAAGGGAGTTTTCGCCACAATTTCTGCCGATATGTCCGGAATAGGTATGGCCTCTATCCAACGCGAATATCTATCTACGCAAATAAGACAGTATTTGCAACCATTCGACAATGGCAATGGTCCCACAATATCGATGTTGAAATGTTCGAAACGATTATCGGGCACTGAGAATGTCTCCAATTCTCTTATCTTTTGTGTGGCAAAAAATTTTACTTTGCTGGCACTGCTGACCCATTTTAACAATGTTTCTTATATCAGCATTCATGCTCTTCCAGACGAAACTTCTTGAAATTAGCTTGATCGAGCTCTGGCACCCGGATGTGACAATACGTGCAATGAGTCAAATATTGTTTTTCGAAATGTGCTGGGAATATACGGTCGGATCCTATCCGAAGAAGATACAAATGATTTCGACACCACTATCAGGAAGTTTTTAGCACCGTAAGTTTAAGGCAGTGTCGGCCAACGCCTATGCACGCGTGCTTCGTGTACCTTCATATTTTTCACCGATATGAAACTGACTGTCGTGCTTGCAGCTTGAAGCTGCCGATTATTAAATGCAAGAGCGCTCAGTCGATGTTTCGCTATTAAAGACTCAACACCACGTTAAAGCCCGAACAGAAACAAAGCGGATGTTGGTTGTCGGATTCGCCGTGCAACAAAATACATGAAAATACATGCAGCCGTTAAAAATGAAACCACCGTAGAAATGCGCGACGGGAAAACGCCAAAATAGAATCTATTCTAATTTTATTCTGACGGCTGGCGGATCTCTCTTTGAGTGACTTAAATGTTGCCATATTTTTGCTAAGTATTGGATACCTTCAGTGTTATTTTCTTAGTTTTTACTATGATCTGACATTCTGTTTTTGTGCCTGTGTTGCATTCATGAAAATTAAAAGCAAAATATAAAATAATTTGTATCGTTCCCAAAATGAAATGCAACCGTGATCCAACAACCACCACCGCTCCAATGCTGGATGTGTTCTTAGCAGATTTCACCGAGAGAGGCCCGCCACCCTCCCAAAATCCGTTTTGGTTCTATTCGGGCTCTTAGGGTGCATCGCAATTGAATTTTATATGCTTACACAAGAGAACTCGTTTGCTCTCACATGTGCGCACTGTAGTACAAAACTTAAAGAACTTTGTATGTATTTTTTTTGGCCGACAATGGTTTAAGGGATGATGCGTTTGATCGTAGCAGGTTTTGTAATTCACAACTTTTGTCTTGCTCCTCGCGTAGAACTATAGTCAATAAGAGAAGGCATTTGCATTGCCTCAACACGCGACAACATATCCGCCACCACATTTTCTGATCCACTGACATGCTGAATAATTAAAGAAAACTGACTTATGAAATTGAATTGTCTTGTTTGCCGGAGTGAAAGTTTCTCCTACTTCTGTTCAAATGCGTGAATTAACGGTTTGTGATCAGAGTATACAATAAACTCAGTACCTTCCAAAAAATAGTGGAAATGCCGAATAGCTGAAAATATTGCAAATAGTTCTCGGTCGTATGTGCTATATCGCTGCTGCGTCTTACTGAACTTTTTCGAGATAAATCCAGACTCAAACTCTTTTGTCCACCGAAGTTTAGTTTTATCACGCTTTCTGCAAGGCCCATCATCTTCTGCAAGGGGAGCTCTGTTTGAGCAGCATGAGCAAAAAAAAACGTAGATAAAACTTGATCACTCCTATAAAACTTTGCAATTCCTGCACTTGTGATGGTTTCTTGCGCGATAGCATAGCTTCTATCTTACGTGGAAGCAGTCTTACACCGTCCTTAAAAACCAAATGTTCCACAAACTCGATTTCGCCCTGTTCAATTTGACATGTTTATTATCAACCCCTTTTGCCGATACCGCTCGAATAAATGTTCAATATGCTTGCGTAGTTCACGAACGAACTAGTTCAATTGAACTATTCGCACTCCTGAACTATGTGAACTAGTTCGTTGATTCTCGTTCTTTTAGTCATTTTAGTTCAATCGATTTTGTGGCGATTCAGATCGAAATGAACCAGAAAAAAAATTTATTCAGCAATGGTTTGAGTTCGTGCTGCTAAAGTTTTTCACTAATGAACGGTTAAAAATAAACTTTTTTGGAATAAATTTTTTTGTGGCGATTCAGATCGAAATGAACGAGAAAAAATTTATTCAGCAATGGTTTGAGTTCGTGCTGCTAAAGTTTTTCACTAATGAACGGTTAAAAATAAACTTTTTTGGAATAAATTTTTTTGTGGCAAATATTGTGTGGAATGCCCCATATGTAGTATTTTTATGTAAATTTGTTCTATGTCCACAGTTAGTGATTGATTCGTTCATATAGTTCGTTTCATTTTATGGACCTGATCATGAACGAGTAAAAAAAACGAGCTAAAAGACCTATTGAACTAAAAAATATAACGAGCTAACATACCTAATGATCTAAAACACCAAACGAACTATAAGACCTAACGAACTATAAGACCTAACGAACTATAAGACCTAACGAACTACAAGACCTAACGAACTATAAGACCTAACGAACTAACAACATGGACGAGTCCACGAAACGAACTAAAAGAGCGAACGAACTAAAAGAGCGAACGAACTAAATTAACTAAAATAACTATATGAACGAAGTAGTCCATTAAACTCAAATGAAGTAAAAAGAGCGATCCTCTTAGTGAACTAAAATGCCCAAGCCTACTGTTCAAAATGACATAAGTGTTCTTGTAATGACGAAGATGCGACAAGTGCGTCATCAAGGTATGGAAACACGAACGTCAAATCACCAACTGCCTCGTCCATTAATCGCTAGAATGTTTGTGCAACGTTCAGTAAGCCAAATGTCATAAAATTACACTGAAATAGTCTAAACAGTGTCGATATCGACATTTTGGGCACCTCATCTGGATTAACTGCAATTTGGTGATATGCATTTTTACAATCAATAACAGCAAAAATCACTTTACCTGTACGTTCACCAGCGAAGTCTTGAATGACGAATTAGGAATTTATCTGCTACCGTTTTTGCATTAAGGCACCTAAAGTCGCCACAGGGGCGCCAATCCCCATTTGACTTACGTACCATGTGTAAGGGCTTGCCCATTGAATTTTAGAACGCTTGCAGATGCCGCGGTCAAGCAAATGGTCAAATTCCATGAGCAGCAGTTTTGAGTTTTTCCGGGGGAAGCATGCGAACTTTCTGAAAAATCGGTGGACAGTTGGTTTCGATTAAATGAAAAACATTAGAAGGACTCCTCGCGTAAGAATTTGAGTCATCAGTGAGATCCATGTATTTCGTTAAAAGTTTATGAAAACGGTACATCGATTTTAAAGCTGTATAATTTTCTGGAAGTCTTGTCGCGATGTGACATACGCTCCTTCAATCAGCGCCTTCTTTTTCATGTCCACCAAAATATCAAAATTTCTCAAAAAAATTGGCACCAATTATTGGATGAGAAACATCAGGAACCGTAAAAAACCAAAGGAATTGTCTTCGCAAACTGAGATCTAAAATAAGTTGTTTCTTTCCGTAAGTATTCATTTCAGTGTTATTTGCCGCTACCAGCTTAATTGTAAATGCCTGCTTAATATCTGTCGAATTTCTCGGAATCACTGACAAATCAGCACCTGTATCAATAAGAAATGTAAGAGAAGTTTTGTCTTTGATATATAAGCGACTTGATTTAAGCTCCTCCTCCTCGTTAGTCGCCAAAGGAGGGCTCACTAGTTTTCCTGCTGGCTCCTGACGTAGGAACAAGGCGGTTGACATTTCGTGGCTTTGTCCTTAAATCTATGATACCAACAAATACCAGTGGACGCTTCACAGCCACCCGTGCCACTTGAGTGACTGCAGTCTCAACTTGAAATATTTCATTACAGGGTCACCACTTTAGGAATTGTATCTTTCAGTTATTATTAAATAAAGAATATTTATTACGAGCTTTGGTTTCTTTGTGTTGCTTTAATTATACGTTACAAAAATTGATAGTTGGAAAATGTATGTATATAGGCTGCCTCGACCTCTATGGGGAGAAAAAAAGTTTACATTTCCAAAGACTTAAAATTTGTTACATTTTTTGGCTGTAACGATAGCCACCAGTGAGCTAAACTATTTTGAATAAACCTCAAAAAACCATGTTTTACGTAAAAATATTAGCTGGTGTTGTAGTTACAAATAAACAAATGGTCTGAAGGAAGTAGTAGTACTGAAGAAGATCTTCCAATCTGATCAAAAAATTTAAAATCTTTGCCGCCTGACCGAAGAAGATATTGCTAATTTTAATGAAAATGTTTGACTTTTTTATTTGATTTTAACTAAAATTCAAATAACTTTCTTTTATTTTTGCCACCTAAAAACGGCTATCGTTGCAGCCAAAAAATGTTGTGCATTCGTCTTAGAATAGACCAAAGTTTATTTTAAGTCGGTGGCAATGACAACTTTTTTGACGAGGCATCCTAATGTATATAAAAAAGAACATGAAAAACAGGGTTGCAAAAATATTAAAATACAAGAGTTGCCATCGTGGATAAAAGTTTACTACAGCTGCGACTTTTTGATTTTTCTCAAGCACAAGCTTAAGCAGTAGTAAGTTTTGAAGTTATGGAAACAGTTAGTGCTTTAGAAAGCAATAATTTTGCGACTTTTAATACTTTGACTGCAGCAGTTTAATCACTGGTTTTACCAGACCCTGTTGTCTGGATGAGGTGATATATACGACCCTTGATAAATGTCAGACTCATAAAAACGATTTTTTTAGTTATTCTAAAGTGGTAGCTTAGGGTGAAGATAACAAATTTTCAGTAGTGTAACTATTTTGACAATTGTACTGAAAGCACAGTTGCACGAACGAAACATAAACGGTAACAAATAATTTCTAAATAACTTAATAATTAAGTATATATTATTTTCATTTTATGCTTACTCTGTCATCCCAATCTTCTGGTTTCTTTGCATTTGGATCCTTAATTTTTTTGGGTGCCAAGAAATCCCAGTCGTCTTCCAAATTGCCAGATTCAACTTTTTCGTTATCAATTAAAACTTCGTATGTATTATCTGGTTTGACAATAAGTGTGTAGAAATGAGTGTACACGTCATCCTTGCATCTTATATCCTTGTTTATCAAATGGTTCTTTCCTTTATAGCTAAATATGACGTGTACTTTCTTTGTACCAGGACCACAGATATCAGGGCCAAACATTATTTCATAAGGAGATTCACCATGCATATCAGTTTGCTGAAGAGCACAGTCAAAAAGTTTAACATAGCCACCACCACAGTCAATATCTTGTTCGTGTTTGACACTAAACTGAATTACTAATGGTTTTCCTTCATTTGAGAATGGATTGAACTTTCTTGAAATAGCATAAAATCGGGCGTCTTGTGAGGTTTGAATTCCTAAAAATAGATATAGATTCAAATTAAAATTGTTTCTAAACATTTTTCCTTTAGATTATCTGTACGCAGGGCCATGACAACAGAGCATAAAAAAGTTACACTGTTCTTCACTTAATGCCAAAAGCTAAAAGTTTTTTGCTTCTCTTACTGATTATCTGGTTTTGCGACAATTGATTGTGTTCTGTGCGAATGAGGAAAGCAAAAACCAAGAGTTCTGTTTGATTCTCGTACCAATATTCATACAGGACAAGGAGACAGAATACAGTCCTGAGTGAATAAAGTACAAGAAACAGCTGAGATTGACATTGGGTTGATAATGACGTAAACAAAACATGCTAAAGTCTTCTTAATCCATTATTTTTTACCTATATCCATTATCTTGCGATTCTTTGCAAAATAAAATTTACAAAAACAACCCAAAACGGTTTATAACTTCAGGCCAAAAAAAAAAAAAAAAAATCAAAAACGATAAAATAAAATCAGCCGAACAAAACCAAATTTTTTTACTTTGGTATAAACATGAGCGTAGCATATTTTGGCTTTGGACATAGCCATAATCCATTATTATTTTTTAAGTTTACTAAGTTAACGTTTAGTGGTTGGAAGAAAAGTTATCAAAATTAGGTATCGAATCTTACGTTTACCGTCATGGTGTGCGATTTTTTCACGCAGTGGTACACTAAGCCATTACCATGGCCGTAGCCTACTGGGTAAAGGTCCAATTATAATAGAAGTAACGTAATGTGCAGTGCGTTATTTCGGATGTGCGAATAATCGCCCAAGTTACAATCGCCTAAGCCCAAAAATGAACAATCACCCAAAAGCAGTTGGGCGTTTGTTCATAATGTACAATCGCCCAAAAAAGTGTAAACAATCGCCCAAAAATTTTTTACGGGTTTTTATGCGATCGTTCATTTTCGTACTTTTGGGAGATTCTAACTTGGGCGATTATTCGCGCAGCCGTATTAAACTTTGAGAATATTCGCCCAAGTTGCAATCGCCCAAATTGTTTGGGAGATCGTTCATTTTGGGCTTGGGCGATTGTACCTTGGGCGATTATTCGCACAGCCATCATATAGGTCTGTGCCAGAGCTGTAAAAGAATGCATTGATTTGTGATTTAAGATAATTTTTTGTTTATTTTTTTAAAAAATATAAAATGTTTTGTTAGAAGTAACAAAGTTACAATTTTTAAAGCGTGGAAATTTTCACATTTTCGTCAGAGCAGTACTCTGTTCCACTGCGTGAAATGATCGCAACATGTTTCTGAGCAACATTTTTTCACGACAATTTAATTGTACTGCCTATTTATTACTACGTTAACCACTGGCTATTGCGCTGTACAAAAAAAAAATGAATAAACTAGCATATGAACCAATTAGCCTAATATTGAGTTTCAGCATTGCAATATATCTTTGGTTTAAATTGAAGTACAGACAAATTTTAATTATGGGTTAGTATTTGTGAAAGTTTAAACCGCAAGGTTAAAAAATATGCAGTATACTTTTAGCTGTACTAAAATTTATTCCAATATTTTTTACCGTGTATAATGACTTCAAATATTAAAAGAGTAAGCTAAACGTGTGAAATAGCGCAAGAGCGAAATGAAAAATAAATAACAAAATAATATTAAGCGTATAAAAAATTCATTTGCTTGCAAGTAACAAAGATTTATTTATTTATTTATTCATCTACTGGGCTTGGCCCTTACAGATGTAACTTACACAGTAAACATATCACAGAATATAATGTACAATAACAATAAGACTTAATATTTAACATATGTATCTTAAAAATTACATTAAATTGAATTTACATATTTGAAAACATCACGTTTAAAACTATCTCTTGGAGAACAAAAATCTAAATGATTTCCGGCTAGGTTGCAAAAATACAAACATTTAGTGATCGGCTCGTTATTGCCATAATTGGTTCGGTGGAAATTAATGAAGAATAAGTTTCTTTCTCTGAGTAATCTTGATGGAGCATAAAATGGAATAAGCGCCAACAACAGATAAAATGTTATACAAATAATGTAAGTCTATGAATTTTCAATACTTGTTCAACAGAGTATTGTTCGATTCTTTTGGTAATAAGATGGATAATAACAGGAAAACATGGACCCCGCCATAAAATTTTTTTCTCATCTTGTCCCAAGGAATCAACCGCAGCCGGATTGAAGCATTGATCAAAACACACTATTTAATAAAAAATATCTTGCTTAATTCACACTGATAGTAAAAACATTATATTGTTGAGATTACAGTGACTGTTTTCAATGATTTAAATGAATGAATGAAATCATGTGAATGCAGTCAATAATTTCAAATTAAAGATTTGAAAAAATGATTGCATTAATTTTTCAAATCATTGATTGGGACTTGAAATTTTAAATCGCAATCAATGATTTGAAAAAATGAATGCAATCACTACCCACATATACCTACATATAATGATTATAATTATGTAGGTATATAATTAAATGTATCATAAGGTCCCTTCGCCAAATAAGGCCCGATTTATAATACGCACATTTATTGCATTCCCTGCAAAATGATTTTTTGCACGTTTAAACATATTCATATCTGCATCACGATGCAAAAAAAAATACTTGGATTGCGCATCTGTGAAGCGAGTGACAGTCGAACGAAGTCAGCGGTAGCGTCAACAACGTGGTTGATGTAATATTGTGCTCGCGGTAAAAGTCCGTTATTCTACGAATTAAATATTGACTATGTCCAGCTTTGAATTAAAAATAAGAGAGGTATTTTAACGAAAACAAAAAGGTTAATTGATCAAATCTTACTGTGGTGTATTCCGAGAAAAACTGGATTAATGAAATTATGAAATTGAGAGCGCCTAAAAAGGCCCAAACATTTTTTTTCTTTCCGGCTTTCTTTTTCCGATCTCATGTTCACACCTAAATCTACCTGGCAGAAAAAAACTACGAAAAAGAAAGCCCTCAACTATAAAGGTCAGCAAATTACCAAAATTTTCTTTAAAAAGCCAGAGTAACTTTATTTTCATTTTCAAAATGAACTTTTGGCAATAAAAGTATTTTTTCGATAAAGTTTTTATAAAAAAAGCTATGAATAGCATTTATGTTTAGTATAAATGTAAACCAACATTTGTAATAACAATATGTGTTCTTATTTTATTATTTTCTGACTGTTTTGTTGTTTCTAAAACCGTTATATATTGGGCCTTATTTAGGCATGGTGGTCCTAATATGGCAAAAATCAGACCTTTTTAAAACCTTCTGAGCTGGATATATTTTTTACTTTTTCATACTTTATTTTTATGTTTTTGAAAAAAGAATTGAATAAACAAAAATACAAAATTGCAAAAATAAGTTTAAAAAAACCCCGTTTCTCTTCTGTCTGGTAAAAACCGTCAGGTTGGCCTAATTTGGGTAACTTACCTTATAATTTAATAATTATTATTCTTTTACACCTATTCGTAACATTTTTGCAAAAAAAAACCTTACTATCGATCTTCATATCATTGCAAACCGTTTTTTAAATGACATCGCTTATTTGTTTATCATTGCACATTTTGTTTTCATTAATTTTGCATACGACTTAGACAGTGGCTACAAGCAGATTGATATAAGAATTAAAATATGACTTTTAATCGAAAAAATAAAAGTCAAATTTTTACTTTTATAGTAGATCAACACAATTAAAGTCAAATTTTAACTTTTATTTTTGATTTATTGACTTTTTATTTCAATTGACGAAATAGAATTATTAACAGTCACTCTAGGTGCCATATTATTGCAAGTTGTTTCCAAGGTACAGTACCCACTCATTGAGTCAACAGAGCCGGTACTCACAACAGGTAGTTCAGATGATAATTTAGTAGTAAGTGCTGACGATAAAGATTATGACGATGACGTTGCAGATGCTCGAGTAGTACGAGTGGGATTGTTTGCCTTACCAGCCGCGGTAAGATCTGATGGTTCTGGCGAAATTAGAGTCTTAGATGCAGTGACTTCATGCAGCGACTTGGCTAAGCCAGAAAGTACGCTGGAGTGTTAAGACAAGGCATTGCTGGCGCGCACGAACTCACTCTCCAAACTAGCCACAGAGGAGCGGCATTCTAGACCACCAGTTAGTACAAAAGCAAAGTGGCTTAAGGTTAGCTAAAGAAAGCGTCCCTCAACCGTTTTCTACTTCAAGCCAGTTCCGTCAAGCTTTCATGCTCTTACGAATTGCCGAAACATAATTCCGTCGTAGTCATAACTTTTTTTCTATTGCAATCAACTTTCAAACAAATCGTATTTAGTTGAAATAAAATTACGATCAGCTGATAAAAATATACTACCGTGAAGATAGCAAATAAACACAGCTCATAATAGGCAACAATAGCAATTTAAACTGAAAGTGAAAAGCCCTACAAATAGACTGAAACAGATACATACTAACTTCAAGCAATACGTTTCCAACAATGAAAGAACATTTGGTCTGAAAAAAAACTAGGAGATATTAAGAAATTCGTATCACCTGAATTTACATTAACCACAAAATTCGATTCCATTTCTAGTTACTCGTCTTGAAATTGTTAATAACCAAAATTTTTTAATTGGAAAAAGATCTTAAAAACGACTAATTTCTTTGATGCGCCTGTTTGCTCTGCTGAATTATGTATTATAATAGTTTTTAAAAGCGATTTAGGTCTTGAAGAAACTATGCCTCGAGAGTGTATTGATTTTAAGTTTGTTATTTTCCTCTAAATGAAAATATCCTCCTCATACCATTGCTACATACCTGGTACATTAAAAATTCCTAAGCATTATAAAAGTATGGCATTATTAAGCGGCATAAATATGATAATAGAAAAGAAAATAGTAGTGCCTGGAAACACTTGATTTAATTTTAAACAACCAAGCTGATGATAAGAATATATCAACACCACTACTCAAAAAAAGTAGACATAATTTTAAATATGCAAGCTGATATAAAGAAAAGTATAAGAACTCTAGATGAGAGACTAAATGCAGTTTAACAAAAGTTGGATGATGTAAAAGGTAAACTAAAACCGCTTGAAAAAATTCTTAAAACTAATATTAATTTATCGTATTAATCCAACAGAACAAAACATGAAGGAATATTCCAAAAATTCTAGCCATCTTAAACCAATTTATTCGAAGAAATGCTAAAATACCAGATACTCACTCACGAATTTCCAATCAAAAATTCTGATGACTTAGAAAATATTGAAATGAATATATCAACCGAATCTAACAAATATGTAATATATAAAAACATTACTTCTTAAAGAATCACAAAATAATAAAATTCACTCTTTCTTTTAATTAAAGGTTAATATCATCAAAACGGCCTTTATGAAAATTTTAACAGAATGTTTGACAATGAAGTTATTCTGCAATACAATTTTGATGGAGTTGAGCATTAAATTCAATAATTTAAATACATTTAAAAAGCATTTTAAGTTTTAACTTTTGTTCTTACATAAGCGATTAAAACAGAAACGTTTAACAACAAATATTATGAAAAACTTATTCGCTTGTTTAAAAAATTAAGAAAGAAAAAACTTTAATCTAGAGCTCGCTATTTTAAAAAAATATCTTATGAAAAAAAATCGAAAATTTTAAATAAGTTAAACATACTTTTGCCTTAAGATATGTTTCTAAAATAAATAGCATATACTCGTATTATTATTGATTTTTGGTTTTTTTAGTCAGTTATTTTATATTTTGTCGCAAGATTTTATAAAATATGTATTATGAAAATACATTTTTTTTCTTATATTGCCATATTGTCGCTTGAGAAAATTAATGTCGTATGTGAAAATTTACACTTTTTAAGATTATTCAGAAAAAGGGGCTATAATTCAAAATCTGGCAGTATAATATTTTTCAGAATTTCAGGTCTATTTGCAAACACAACAGATTGCGATTGTGAATTTTTGTGAACTTACCGCTATTTATTTAGAATTTATAGGTTTTTTTCTCAAAAATATCAAAAGTGCAAATTTTCACATACGACATACAGTGTTGCGCAAAACAATAGCAACAAAATAAGTGCGCTGCAACAAAATCATGTAACTTTTTTAATATTGGTGACACACAAAAATGATTATAGGAATCAAAGCATATATTCATACATCATATATAAAACAAATCAAATTAAAATTTGGTTTTGTTTTTTTTTATTATATTTAAAATTAATGTGACTACATTCAATTTGTCTGTGAGCAAAACAAAAGCAACAAAACTTGAAAAATGTAAAAAGAACAGAAATTCGAAGAATTATTGGTAAAAGTTCCGTTATTGTAAAGCACGTGTTGTTTGTAAGTCATAAACATTTAAGTTTAGTTTTTTTTGTGCTAGTTGTGACATTGACTTTTCCATTTATAATGGCACGTCTTAAATACTGTGAAGCTCTTAAATTACAAATTATTTCCGAATATAAAAACGAAAATTCGCAAATATCTAACGTGAAACAGTTTGATATTAATCGGTCAATAGTTTGCAGATTAATAAAGAAATATACCTTCACAAAAAACGTAACAACGGTACATTAAAGAGGGCGACCGCGGAGGACATCGCTGCGTGATGACAGGAACATTTGTGGTGTGTTCAAACGAAATGCATTTGCCACATCCAAAGAGGTTGTTGTGGCACGGACACTTGATTTAGATATCCACCACAGCACTGTTGGAAGACGAGCCATTGAGAACGATTAAAGAAGTTACAGACCGGCAGAGAAACCTTTGCTTACCGCTAAGCATAAAAAACAAGGTGAGGTGTTACAATTTAAACAATTCTGTCTGAAATTGTGACAACTAGTTACAATTTATTGTTTTTTAGACTCAGTCTTCCAAAAGAGCACCTAAATTGGACCGTTCAAAAATCGAAAACCGTTTTTTTAGCGATGAATCAAAGTTCAACTTGATTAATTCAGATGGGATGTGCACGGTACGGCGCCACACAGGTACACGACTTGAAGCCCGAAACTGCAAAATAAATTTAAAACACGGAGGCGATGGCATTATGGTCTGGACTTGTTTTTCCTATAATGAAGTTGAACCATTTCAAAAAATCGATGGAATTATGGATCGATTTGTATATGACATTTTAGAAAGCAAGATGCGACCACATTCAGAGTGGAATATGTCGCTTGAAAGCTCATCAAAGATTACATTAGAGGCAATGGGATTCAAGTTCTTGATTGGCCGGCACAATCACAATGACTTGAATCCCATTGAAAATTTTTTTGGAATTTTGAAGGTAAAGTTTCTGGTCAAAGGTTTTCATAAGACTACACTGTATGAAGCGCTGAAACTTAATTGGGAACATATACTAATACTAACATATATACTTTAATAGAGTCGATGCCGCTCAGATGTGCAGCGGTTATCAAGAATAATGGATCTTACACCAAATATTAATTATGTTACTTTTGTTTTGCTCTCAGACGAACTGAATGCAGTCACATTAATTTGAAATTTAATAAAGAAAACAAAACCAAATGATTTGTGATTGTGAAATGATTTGAGGAACATGATTTGTTTTTAATGATGCATGAATATATGCTTTGGTTCCTATAATCATTTTTGTGAGTCCTTAATATTTAAAAATATACACGATTTTGTAGCAGCGTACCGATTTTGTTGCTATTGTTTTGCGAAACACTGTATATTTTTCAAGCGACGATATGTTATTCTACTCAAATTTTAAAATGCCTCTTTAAACATTTTTTAACATGCAATAACAATAGAGTTCAGCTATTACAGCTTTTTCACACCTTCTCCACAATAAACCATTTTAAGAACCAACCCAAATATCATTGAAATAACTCAAAGATATCGACAAAAGTGGTCCAAAAAAAAACCAAAAGGGAGAAAAATTTACCCACCATAATATGGGTTGGGCTCAGGGACAACACAAGACATAACAACTCACCATGCGTTTACATAGATCTAATCATACATTAGTTTTCAATCTACTTTTGAGTTGACCTTTCGACAAGTTAACATCAAACACGCTACAGTTGTTAACAAAGGTACTCATGCGATTTAATGGAGCAGTCAACATATAGGCCCTTATTATGAGTTGCTTTCGACGTTCGATCTTCGCTGGTTATCGAACAACGAGTATCGAAAGTTAAATTCTTATTATGATCAGTGTAACCCTATCGAAATGTTCGTTGCTCATCGAAATTTCAGTCGAATAGGGTTTTGCTTTCGATGCGATGTGTGCTTAGCAATAATTGTTAAAAATTTAGGTATTTTGTGATTGAGTTTTCCTTTTTTAAGACTAAAAACTAATATGGAACTGTTTTTGTAATTTTTATGCAGGTCTAAGGTGCAGAGCAACAAATAACAGTTAGAAAAACTGGTCTTATTGATAGAGGCAAACTTTGACTACAAAGGATATTTGTTCCAAAGTTCCGGCGACAAAGAAATGGGAAGAACTCACGCTGGAATTAAATTGCTTAGGACCACCAGTTAGAACAGCAAAGTGTCTTAAGATAAGCTAAAAAAAGCGTTGCTCAACCGTTTTCTAATGCTAGCCAGTTCCGTCAAGCTTTCATCCTCTTCTGACGAAACTTCGAATCTTATGGAAATTATTTTCGTCAAGTTATAACTTTTGTCTTATTTTTTGCAATCAACTTTCAAACCAATCGTATTTAGTTGAAATAAAACAACCATCACCTGATAGAAATATACTACCGTGAACAAACAAAATGAACGAAATTCACAATAACCTTACTCTTTGTTGAAAGCACGTTATAATACCAAATGCAAATTCGTTCGATCAGGCCATTCGACTACAGTCGAAGATCGAACGCAGCTCATAATAAGGGCCATAATTTGTTCTACTAAATGGTAAATAAATCAAGATGTTAGAGTTTCTACTGCTTCTACGGTTAGTGTTAAAATTTATAAGAGAAAGAAGTTCTGGAGAATCGAATCCACCAGTTATAAGTTGGCGTAAGGCGCCTGTTACACGTTCAATATTTATTGTGATACTTGGATCGCGATCCAAATTCATGGATTGATGGATCGCGGTTGAATGCTACACGTTCAATATTTATCGCGTCAGTATTCATACAATTTTTGCTAAGTGTGCTCACGAAAACCTAACTGCACAAGTACTTAAATGCACAGGTAAATGAATACCGTGAATACCGGTAATTTTTATTTCACCGCCTACTACCGTATCACGTATTGACGACACAAAATATGCTACACGTTCAATATTTATTGACAGTTTTGCGATCCGCGATCTAGATTTCAAAATAATTAAATATTTTGCGATCTGGATCACGATCCGTCAATATTGCATGCTACACGCTCAATAAATATCACGATACTGTATATTGATCAATATATATTGAACGTGTAACAGGCGCCTAAGTATACGATATCAGCAGACTTCCTTCTCTCAATTAAAGATTGGATCTTTAAAAAAATGAAAGTATTTAAAATTAAAGTATTACTTATGTTTTTATATTGAAGAATTTGTTATTTTGTGGTAAGATCTTTTTTAAAATTATTTTAAAGATATTTAAGGCCTTATTTTGTAAAACGAAAGCAGTCACTTGCGTTCGATTTTTTTATCTGACAATATTTTTTTAAAGGAAAATTTAAAGGAAAATGCGACTTTGTTACAATTAATATGGAAATGGAATTGCCAGACAAAAAAAACACAAGTGAGGTGATCGCGTGCATTTTACGAAATAAGGCCATAAATATAACTTTCGAAAAGTAAATTTTAAAATGTCATTGAAACAACACATGAAATGTTTAAATAAAATAAAGAGTTCTCATTCACACTTACAATGTTTATCTACAGGATTCATCTGAATTCGCCTACAATGTTTTAACACATGACTGCTCTGGCTTACAATGTTCATACACAGGATTAATATGACTTTTGCTTACAATGTTTCAACACAGGCCTAATCTGACTTTGATTGCAAAGTTCCTACATAGGATTATTGATCAGACTCTTCCTTACAATGTTTTAACACAGGACCTATCTGACCCTCACAATGTTTCTATTTAGGATATACATATGTTTGGCTATGAAAAGCCTTTGTAAATGTAAATAGAATTTCGATACAGAATTAGGACGTATCCGACATAAATTGTATGGGAGAGAGGACCTTTCTTGTCATGGGTCATTTTACCACTGAGTAAATTACACCATGAGGCCAACTTAACCCTGATAA
Source organism: Dichetophora obliterata (assembly GCA_963920525.1). Taxonomy (NCBI): domain Eukaryota; kingdom Metazoa; phylum Arthropoda; class Insecta; order Diptera; family Sciomyzidae; genus Dichetophora; species Dichetophora obliterata. The sequence continues at coordinate 111,349,743 of OY986435.1, forward strand.
TCTTATTTTTGAGTTCTCGTACTCTTTTTGAAAACCAGTTTCTATTTAAGGATAATTTAGATATGCTGAAATAGTTTTCAGAGGCAAGTTTTTTAAGCAATATTGTCTCAATGTGTGATTTATTCTGTGTATTCAAAGCACGCAGCACTGCATACAATTGCCGAACAATTTACTCTTAAATGAAACAATTCACTGAGCTGGGATGTAATGACTATCTTTCATTTCACATACCTTTGTCGGATTCATCGTTATAGAAACTTCCAGAGCTTCGTACGAAATCACCAAATTCCTTTCCTGGGTGCTTGCTATAAGTCCACGTATCCTTCCACAAGTCTTTTAAAATTAAAAACATTATTTGTGCCAAGAAGTTAAACAAACTCTAACGTACCATCATTGAAATTTTCCTCAAAATATACTTCAGCCCCAATTGACGATATTAATGCAAGAACTGCAAATGCTATACATGATATTTTTATCATATTAAAAAGAAATTCCGGAAATTTTTTATTTCTCAACGTTCTACCCTTGTTAAGATATCACAACTTAATGACAAAATCTTTGTGAAAGATAAACCATACAATATAACCAATTTCGTTTAATTTCATAAATGTAAATGAATCCATTCGCTGAATATAATGTTAGAAAGAGAAAACACGAAACGTAATGCATTTATACATGGAATATTCTGATTGGTTGATTATACACCAATAATGCTTAAACAGCACAATGCTTATCATGGAAAAGTGATGACTCTTGTGTCATCTAACAGAGAGTTTCGGACGATCCCACAGGTCGGACAGATATGGCATGCTTAAGTCGAATCAATCGAAAGCAATGTTGGACATGTGAACGCAAACATAAGACAAACAAAATTTTTTTTCATTTCAATAATAGTGCCAGCGAGTGAACAGTAAAGGCTTGATTACCCAAGCGTAACGTGAGGTGGCGCAGCGGGATGTAGCGTAGTGCGACGTTGCCTCGAGGATTAGCGATTACCGAAATCGTAATCCAACGTAGTGCAGGCGCCGTAGTGCAGGGCACTCATTTTATTCTAGTTGGCTTATTTACTTCTCCTCGTCAACAAAAGATTGCATCCTTTCTTATATAGTATTAAAATTTACAAAAATGTGAAGTTAAACATATTTTTCGCTTGTATCACAGCTGTCGAACTGTCAAAAATCGTAACGTTGCGTAGAAATCTATTTTCTATAGACTTCTACGCTGCGTCGCGCCACGTTACGATTTCGGTAATTACTTTTACACATTTATCATTAAACAGATTTTAGCTTGACAATTGGCAACGTCGCGCTACGTTACTTTACGCTTGGGTAATCCAGCTTTAACGGAGCGGAAAAATATTATAGAAAAATAATATGAACAATGTTAAAAACATCGAATCGTGGATATAGTTACTAAAAATTAATTAAAATTTCTCTAAAGTATGGAAAGTTATTAGTATGGTCAATTATAAGAGAGCATCTTAAAATTGCTTAGTACTGGCTTACACTCGTCAGGACTTGACGGTCAAGTTTTGCAGATTCCCTTTAAACTTGATGATTTAATTGGCCCAAAATACACTGTAGTGCTCAGTCTGCGTTAAACCGGTTTTCTTTGGCAAGGGAGGTGAAGCAGGCGACGTGAAGTGCGCGAAATTTCACTCACCGAAAAAGCTGTAGTGACGATGGACTGACACGCACACATAAGCGAAGTCATCATATTTTATTTAGGGGATGCCTACATCAATACAATCAAACACAGTTCATGTATACAAAAGAAAACTGGTTTCACGCAGACTGATCAGTACAGTGTGTTTTTGAATAACTGACTGCTCACGCAGACTGAGCACTACAGTGTATTTTGGGCCATTTACATTCATCAAGAGTTGACGGGCCAAATATACGACATGCTGTCTACACGAAATTTTTTAACCTAATGAGGTTTGACAGCATGTGATCGTTTGGCCGCTAAGTAAAATTTACAGTTATTTACGGGGCTCACATGATCCTACATGTTGTCTGGCGTGATGGGTGAATAACTGTATATTTTGCTTAAGGCCTAGCCAAAATAGACGAAACGAGACGATTGCAACTTGCCGAATGATTGCACTCGTTTCGTCTGTTTTGACATTTAACCCAAAATGAAACGATTTGCTCAACTCGTTTGAAACAGCTGATCATTTGCGAAAAGAAGGTGTGTGTCAATCGGAAACTTTTCAGTCGGATGATAAAATTTTGACAGTTGGTAGAGCAATTTTTGGCATTTGTAAGGTGCACATAAGTAGCTCCTGGGGCTACCACAAATTTTGACAATCGAAAGCAAATTTTTGACTCACAAAAATAAAGAAAAAAAACAACACGTCAATTTCCGCGACATATTTAATTCGAGTGCTTGCAACTTATTCCGTAAACTTGTAATAGTGTAAACTTAAAAAATAATAAAAATAAAAGAATGTCATTGTGTGTGCTTGAGTTTGTGTGTGCGGTCTAACGATCTCCCGGTGCATCAACAAGTGCAGCAAAGTTAAATTGACTTCCTTTGCTGGTGAACGTCCTCCAAATGCCAATTTTTGGCATTTGTAAGGTGCACATAAGTAGCTCCTGGGGCTACCACAAATTTTGACAATCGAAAGCAAATTTTTGACTCACAAAAATAAAGAAAAAAAAACAACACGTCAATTTCCGCGACATATTTAATTCGAGTGCTTGCAACTTATTCCGTAAACTTGTAATAGTGTAAACTTAAAAAATAATAAAAATAAAAGAATGTCATTGTGAGTGCTTGAGTTTGTGTGTGCGGTCTAACGATCTCCCGGTGCATCAACAAGTGCAGCAAAGTTAAATTGACTTCCTTTGCTGGTGAACGTCCTCCAAATGCCACCACAAGCACCACAAGCAAGTGCAGTGCAAAATTTCTTGCTAGCCAACATCCTCCAAGTGCCACCAGCAGCAGCACAAGCAAATGAAGCGCAAATTCTCCGCTTTCAATTTATTTAATTCACGCCGGAGTATAATGGCAAAAATTTGCCTCTGCTCTTGAGACATGCTGAAATGGTGCTTCTGAAATATTGGATAGTTTACCAGTCAATTGAATTGTGCTTCACTTGCTGCTGCTGCTCGTGGCACTTCTCGGAGAACGTTGGCAAGCAAAAGAATCTGGAAATTTGCGCTGCACATGTTTTGTGCTGCTGCTGGCACTTGGAGGACGTTCGCCAGCAAAGAAAGCCTATTTAACTTTGCTGCACTTGCTGATACACCGGGAGATCGTTGGCCCACACATACACACATACAAACTCAAGCACTTTCGTTTTTTTAATTTCTATTATTTTGTTATTTTTTAAGTTTACAATATTACAAGTTTACGAAATAGGTTGCAAGTACAAGCATTCGAATTAAATATGTCGCAAATTGAATAAAAACAAACGAAATGTGAAACGTCAAAATTTGTAATTGTCAAAATTTCATCGACCATTTGACACAGCAAAAAAGATAAATTTATTTCAACACACACAAATTTTATTCAACTTGATATTTTCTATCCTACCACGACAGAAAAGTTTCCCTTTGACACACACCTAGAGTGTCTTTAAGTTAAAAATTAATGTGCAATTACAACTTTGTTAATAATTAAGGCTGTATGCGAATTGATCTAAATGCGACCTAAACTAAATTGAGTCGATAAGGCAGTGCTTTTTATATAATTTAGTTAATTCTCGAGCTACCTAAATTGGGAAACACTGCATTATCGACGCAATTTAGTTTAGGTCGCATTTATATCAATTCGAACACAGCCTAAATAATCATTTGTGAAATATAATGATACGCTAAAGTTTCGGTTCTTACGGAACATAACGTTTCGTCAAACCTTTTCGTTCATTGAACATTGAATTGCATTTAAGCGAACATTTTCGTCGTTACCCGTCGCGACTCGTCTATTTTGGTTGGGCCTTTAGGCGCATGTCACACTTAGTGGACACAAAAAATTTTTTTGTTGTTTTTACGGGTAAAATAAGCTCTCAGTTTTTTTCTTTTACCCGTGAAAAAACAACAATATTGTCCCTGCAGGGGGCTTACACAGCGTCTCCACGGGCAATATGGTCGGCAATGAAATATTGCCAGAATGGGAATTTTCTAAATATTGCCCGTGGAGACGCTTAATTGCCAGCAAGGAAATATGTCCGGCAACATTGCCAAACGCTTGCAGGGCAATATTGCCATGCATGGAATATTGCTCTTGCGAGCAATAAAAATGGCGACAAATGAAGATTGGTGGAAAAATAAAACTATGAAATAAATAAACTTGTATAGAAAACGAGAATGTTTGTGGAAAATAAGTAATAAAATACATGAAAGCATTTTATACAACTTTTTAAGGTTTTCTAGAGACTTAAATGTTTTAATGCAAAAATGTCTCTCATTCAACGCCATTTCATATATTACCCATTGCGGCAATATTTTGTCCCACCATCGAAAAATGGCCAGATCAAGCAATATTTCCTTGCTCGCAATATTGCGCGAAAACTTGCTCGTGGAGACACAGTGTTAGCTAAGTGTGGCATGCGCCTTAGCGGCCAAACGATCACACATGCTGTCAAACCTCATTAAGCTAAAAAGTTTCGTGTGGACAACGTGTCGTAGACTTGACAACAACTGTACTAACATTTTTTCTGTTATTTATGGTTAAAAAAGTAAAATATAAGGAAATGGTGTTGCTAACACACACACTGTACGTGAACTGTCGCACCATTCTTAAATTGTGCGAGCGAGGAAGAGAGTGTTTTTTGACATTTCTGAGAACCCTGGCATTTGATTGGAAGACTCCTCAGCAAAATAGTTGAAAATAATTTAATTTGAAGCATTTTTCACTGCTTAAAAAGTGACAATATTAAAGAAAAAAACCACAAAAATAAATGCAACAAGAGTTGTGAGATTAAAAGTTCCCAAAAACTTAAAAACAATGCGCTTTAGTTCCACAGGTAAATATGTCCATACGGTTTGAATTCTTTTAACAAAAAGCACTTTGTTTCGAACGATATTTTTTTTATCTTATTTGTTTTAGAAAGATATATATTTCTAATTAAAAACTGTTTAAAAGTGAAAATTAGACCCCGTTGATTTTGTGCCAGTTTGCTCAAACCACATCTGTCAAAACACAAACACTGCTTCAGGGGCGCAGTAATTTTTCACAGTTGAATATATTTTTGGGGCGCTCTTATTTTTAGCATAGTGAATGAGACTTAGTACTTGTTTGTTAAATTTTTCAACAAAACTAAGCTTTATGGGTATTAAAACAAAAATAATGCGCATATTTATTCAACGAGGTGTCAAACATAAAATTCCATGCATAACTTTTTAAGATATAATTTTTGTTTTTATAATTATAATTTGTCTGAAAAACTAGTGGTTTACCTTTTACGAAAGCAATCCATTAAAAAGATAACTGCATCCAGAAGTACTGTAGAGAGCGAAGCCTGTGTTGGATTTACTGAGGTTTGTAATCCCTAAGCAGCGGCCGAAGGCCTCCTATTAAAAAGAGACAACTAAATACATTTTAGCGGTTTTAAGTAAAAAAAATTATTGTATCTTAAATCCATGTATTTTTATGTTTAATATCTTGTTGAATAGGTACTTGTATTATATCTCTTTTGATACCCATAAAATTCAGTTTTGTTGGAAAAATTAAAAAAATCAGCTAGATTTTTACTCCACTTTTTTCAACGTTGGATGCCTATAAGATCAAGCCAATTGCGAGCGATCTAAAATTTTTTAAATAATTACAGTTGTTGCTATTCTTGAAATGTTCCTAAAATTTTAATGCAATAAGAACAAACTTTAACAGTTTGGGCCTTCTTTTACGATACAACCGAATACGACCCTTTGTGATTGTTTCTGTGTTTGTGTGAACCAACACCAATATAAGAAATACCACACTTTTCTGCTATTACACCACTTCCTTATATTTTACTTCTTTGTTTATGGTATTCTCGTAACGATACAATTTTATCCTTTCGTAAACTTGTAAAATTCCGAGCCTATGTTAAAGGAATGCACCTTTAGTCATCTGATGAATTTTCCATGCATATATAAAAAACAGCTGGTATAAGAAAATGTTATACCAGCTCGAACAAAATCTACCACTAAAGTTTTTACTGTTTGACAGCTTAAAGTTAAAGCAAACTTGTTTAAATCGTTTAAGCACTTAAATTGTAGCTTAAGCATCGTAAAAAAAAAATCCATATAAAATATTTCTGAGATTCCCATTTTGTTTAAAATTAAGCAGTTTACGAGTTTTTAGCAGTTTTCAAGGCGTTAAGGGAATACCCTTAGTTTTTTTTTTTAAAACATTAACAATGCATCCAAGGCAGTGATTCCTAATCGCCCAAAAAAGAAGCTCTAAAATTTGTGGGCGATTGTTCATTTTTAGTTTGGGCGATTTTTCATAATGAATGTTCGCCCAAATTTTGAAGAATGAATGATTTATATATGAATGAATAAAGATAATGATCTACATTATGGCCGTAAAATGATTTGCCCTTATACGGAATTTAAAAACTATATTCCATACAAGGGAAAATTTTTTTGGGTGATGGTTTATTTTGGGATTGGGCGATTGCAACTTGGGTGAATATTCGCATAGGCTAATACGGCTGTGCGAATAATCACCCAAGTTACAATCGCCCAAGCCTAAAATAAACAACCACACAAAAAATTTCCCGTTTTGGCCTGTGTGAATATTCGTCCAGGTTATAATCGCCCAAAAGTACGAAAATTAACGATCGCCCAAAAAACCATCAAAAATTTTTGGGCGATTGTTCATTTCGGGTTTGGGCGATTGTTCGGTTTGTTTTTTTTGGGCTATTGTTCATAATGAACAAACGCCTAAATTTCAAAGAATGAACAATCGCCAAAAAATATTTTTGGGCGATTGTATATTATGAACGAACGCCCAAATTTTTTTGGGCGATTATTCATTTCACGATTTGGGCGAAAGTTTGCAGTTTTGGGCAATTTTTCATCGCTTTTTTCGTCGACTGTACATTATGAACAAACGCCCAACTGTTTTTGGGTGATTGTTCATTTTTGGGTTTGAGCGATTGAAGCTTGGGCGATTATTCGCACAGCCGTATCAGTTGAGTGTGATTTTAATGATTCATAGATAGAGCCATTTCATTACCTATTTTCATTTGTTCACTTGCAGGTCACCTCCACGACAACCGATATCTTCATGATTATGTTATTGATACTTATGCTGTCTCCGAGGTTTGTGCTTAATACGGTGTCAATGACGCTGAAGTGCATAACGCTCTGTTAAGTGGCAATCCACTTAGGTTAGCTTAGCTTTCAACCCTCAGGCAGTCCAACACAGGCTTCGCTGTCTACAGTACTTATGGATGTAGTTATCTATTTAATAATTCTCTTTTTAATGTACTGCTTTCGTAAAAGGGAAACCACTAGTTTTTCAGACAAATTCCAATTATAAAAAAAAAGTTTAAAGTTTTTTCTAAATGTCCTTGTTATTTGTTATGTTGATTTTATATGATTTAAATACAAATTCTAATTGTTTGATAGTTTAAGTCATACTTGATTTTAAATACAAATTCTAGTTGTTTGATAGTTTAAAATCGTTTATTGAGCTTTATGTCAAAGTTAGAACAATTAATTGTTCTAACGAACCTTTCCAAAGAAACAACAACAACAAAGTTTTTTTCAATATGAAAAGGAAAAAATCTAGCTGATTTCATTGCAATTTTGGCCCTGCTAAAGGCTTCATCAGAAATCTTTGTGATACCCGTGCAAGCGCGCACTAGCGCACTGCACCACAGAGGCGATGAGATTTTAAGTGTCAATTTCTCAGTTTTTCTCCCTTTTGACATTCTCACAATTGTTGTTGTATTTTTGCTTTACTTTAGTCTTTATGCTTATGTTATAATTATGGATTACAACAGTTTGCAGCAAGTCTTCCACTTACAAAGCATGGTTACTGAAGTTGATTTTAGATTTTTGCTGATATATTTTCAGCTTGTTTCTGTTTGATCGTGCTCTACTATTTGATTTAAGTTTTTTCTAAATGACCTTGTTATTTATTATGTTGATTTTATATGATATAAATGCAAATTCTAAATGTTTGATAGCTTAAATCATACTTGATTTTAATAACAAATTCTAGCTGTTTGATAGTTTAAAATCGTTTATTGAGCTTTAGGTCAAAGTTAGAACAATTAATTGTTCTAACAAATCTTTCCAAATCTTTCCAAGGAAAAAACATATAGAATCAACATAAAAAAAATATATCTTAAAAAGTTATGTATGGAATTTTATGTTTGACACCACATTGAATAGATACGCGCATTACTTTTGTTTTAATAACCATAAAGCTTGGCTTTGTTGAAAAACTAGAAAAACGGCAAGATTTTAAGGTAATTTTCTAAACTTGGAGGTCTATAAATTCAAAACGTGAACTTTAATTACAAATGAAATTAGATTCATTTTATAAAATCTTTATTTTTTTTTTGTAATATCTGCTTAAGTGTTGAGCAGAAATCGGAAAAATTTAACATTCACGTTATTCAGGATAAGAAACCAGCCCTGTTTTTCTATTTTGTAAATATCAATCTTATCTTTTGTTTTGTGTTTTATTATTTGAGTTCCGTTTTGAATAGTTTTTGCTTTTTTATTGGAAGAAAGAATATTCAAATATATTTACCTGTTTTCCTATAAGCATACAACTATTTATTTGTTTTTGATTAGGAGAGGAAAGAAACTCTGCATGTTAGGCAGCGCTAGAAAGTACATTGTCTTCAACACACGTACTAAATCTGATTCACTAGGCTGAAGACAAGAGTGCCGCAAAATTATATTCAACTGTGAAAAATGGCTGCTTCCCTGAACCAGTGTTTCTGTTTTGACAGATGTGGTTTGATCAAACTGGCGAAAAATCAACGGTGTCTAATTTGCATTTTTAAACCATTTTTAATAAAAACACATACATTTCTAATACAAATAAGTTAAACAAATATCATTAGAAACTAAATAAAGCACTTTTGTTAAAAGAATTCAAACATTATGGACATATTTACCAGTGGAATGGAATCGCATTGTTTTTAAGTTTTTGATAACTTTGTAACGATGCGAAGTCAAAATCGACAACCTTGTAGCGAAAACGTGGTTAAACGTAAAAAAATAAATCAATTTAATTTTCGAGCCCCACGTTGGGTGCCAATTTGGAATGGAGCGACGTTCTTCAGGGCACTTGACCGACGTTTTAAAAAAACAGCCAAATAATTTAAGAATTGTTAAAAAATGCAACTCGTCGTTGCGGAGCGGTGTTGCCATCTTGGGCGGCGACAGCCCTGTCTATATAGTTTTGAGGGCGCCCGATCAGAGTGCCCCTGGTTAACAAGAGCCAGACGGAAAGGTGCCGCCTCATTACCAAGGTGGCATAACCTCTCCGGTGAGTGACCCGCGGACAAAAGGTTGGCACCGACAGCACGTGCTTGTGGGCCAGATGCCAGCAGTTCGGGAGATGTGGGGGGTTCGTTGGAACCAACCTTTTGCACCGTCGCCGTACAAATATTTCACGTGCTTGGGGTTGCAGCGCCTCTGAACTCTGAAATCTGTAAAAAAACAATAAAACAACCAGTATAAAAAAGAAATGGGGCGATCCTCTCTTTGACCCCACCCGTCGAAACATCTGGACCTCCCATCTGGACCTCCCATACGCTAACTCCTTCCTCTTCGACCAAATAAAACGAAATTTTACATTTTCAAATTTTACATTTTTATTCAAACTTACGTATCAGAAAAAGGTTAAAAAATAATAGTAGCATAAGTCTGCATGTAAGTAAAAGCATGAGTTAAAAATTTATACCATCAAGCAACGTAATTCAACTTACAACCATACAAAAGCAAATCTCAAACTTTAATTCACAATACATCATGTTCAGTGTTTTATAACATTTTATGTGGTTGCGTATTACCAAAAAAAAAAAAATAATAATGCTAGTCATTGTTCTTAGAACAATAGTTTTTTCGAAAATTTTTTTTTAAAATGTTAACCCAGCTATATTTGTTTTCAAGCTGTTACGGTTTTTCATATTGTTTCAGTGTAACCTGCTATATGCAGCCTTCTTCATTTTTTTTTATCAATTCATGTTTTTGTACAAGCGGAATTTAATTTTAATCATTTAATAGTTCCTATAAAATTAGTATTGTCCCAATGTAACTTACATTTTAATTTTAATTATAGTTTAATATTTTAGAAAAAATTTAAAAATTATTTAATAATAAAAATAAAAGAAATAAATAATTATTTAATTATAAAACAAAAATTTTTAGTTTCTTAATTTTACAAAAAATAGAACTTACTTAGATTCTAGTTTGGTTATAAAATATCTATTGTTCTTTAAGTTTATGTTATATTCGATTTTTATTTTTGTTGTTTCAAACTATAATGTTCTGTTAATTTATGTTATATCCGATTTTGACTTTTTTTGTTTTTGTTTTAAACTATAATGTTCCGTTAATTTATGTTATATTCGTGTTAAAATGTCCCCTTAGTCGTGTGTAGCGGTGGTAGTAGCTGGTGGTGGTAGTAGCTGGCTGTTAGACCGCTGCTGCCTTTTTTTGTTTTGGCACAGTGGTAAGGACGGTCGACGACGATGACGCTAGCTGACGATGACGCTAGCTGACAGTGCTGACGCTAGCTATGTCGGTTGCGACGCTGGTGGACGATGTCGCTTGCTGACGATTACAACGCTAGCTATGTGTTTGAGCACTAGCTGTGTTTTGGAGCGCTAGCTTTTGGTAGTGGTTTATGAGGTAACGCTGGCTGGTGTTATGCCAACACAATGAAACGTCTTAATTTTGACTCCCAGGCCTGTAGGTTCCTTTTGATTGTGCAGCTGTTATTGTAGCTGCCCCAGAGCTGCTTAGCATAGAGCTAGCTGTTGACACTGGCACTGACGTGCTCAGCCAAACCTAGCCTTGTCGCTTTTAGCTAAAGTGGCTGCTGCCGGTTGGTGTTGCAGCTGCTCGTGGCGATGATGGTGCTGTGGGCAGGTTGGTTACTGTTGCACTTGGCGTAGGTGCTCTGTAGTTGTAGCTAGAGGGTAATAAAGTTTATTACTTGTTTCGTCGCTTTAACATACCAAATTACAGTGGTGCTTCAATATAACAAACACCGATTTACCGAATTTTTCGATATGCCGAAGAACCCTGGACATTATCTCGTTCGTTAAATTGGAGTTGATAAGTTGTGAAACGGCTGTCCGTGACGCTGGTACGTTGAAGTGACGGCTTGATGGTATTGGTGCTGGGTTAGCGTGGTGTGCACATTTTCAGCGCTAGCTGGTGTGTTGCTGTCACTTTTATGGTCGTAGGCCTTGTGTTGGTGCTTACACTTGGTGTGCTGGGTGCACTTAGATTTAGCGTTACTGCTGGTGTTGTTACTGGCTGCTGGCAACAGGCACTGGCTAGCGCGTTGGTCGTATGTGGCTTTGCTTTCTTAGGCAATTCCTGTTCATCTGCAAGGTACGTTGTTGGTTGGTGCGGGAACGCAGCGCTTTGCACATCCACCACTTGTGTTACCTTTGGATGAAAATCTGCCACGATTTAGCGCCACTGCATGCACAGAAATTTTTCCAGCCAAACAGCAGCTGGAGCCAGATTTTCGGTGGTGATGGCAGTGACGGTGACAGCAAACACTCACCACTTGATCAAAACAACAATCGTCGAGAGCTTAATTCGGGTCTTACTACTAGCAAACTTTTTCTTATTTTCTCGACTTGTAGCAGCACGTTTATAATGTCCCGTGGTATAATGTGCTACGCATTTCCCTTCGCGCCAGACCTTTAGGGTGAGGTTGCACTGTTTTTCTTTGCCGTTTACATGGCAAAACACCGAAATTGGTGCCAATTAAAACGGGATTTCAAATAAAAAAGGAAGAAGTGAGGTGTAAGCGAGAAGGAAATTTAATGCCACTCATCAGAATAACCCACGCCCACTTCTACATTGTGATCGGCTGCCACCGAATCCCGCCCGTTGAAGGCCATTTGTTCCCGAACAACACGAAATGTCGTATCGAAGAGTTGGGAAACCGGAGCCACGCTACTAGATGGCGCTTTCATAAAACCCGAAACAATATTGAATTAATTTCACCGCTGAAGAGTGGAAGTCCAAGCGTAGGTTTGAATTTGAATTTAAAGTGGTGTTAGCAGTTAAATAAAAAAATGTGACAACTATCAAATTCAAAAGCAAAATGGCAGCTGTCAAACTTGAAAAGTGCTAGCTGTCAAATATGACACTTGCCAGCTGTCAAATCTGACGATGTGTCAGCTGTCAGATGAAAAATTTGTGCCGTTACAACTTTTATAATTTCTAACCGCATAACTCATAATGTATTTAATTTTGTGGTTTTTACTTTACACTTGGCGCTTTTTTAGCAGTGAAAAATATTTTTAGTTAAACTATTTTCAACTATTAAAACGGATTTTTTCTAACAATTTAATCTGTTAGCGTGAACAACTTTGTGGTCTAGTTATAAATATGTATTTAGATGTCACAAACCCTTATAGACCGCAACAATTGAAAAATAAAATTTAAATAAAAAAATATAAAATTTTTGTAAGGTTTCAATTTAATTTTATTTAAATACAAGAATGCATTTCAACCGGATTTAATGTAATGACTGGTCATCTTCAGCGTAATACCCGTGACTGACATTAAAACAAAAAGAAACACATTATCAAAGCTTAAATTATTAAATGTATGTAAATGAAAGGATTGGAGCCCGGTTTAAATTCAATTTATTAATATAATTAGTTTAAGTAAAATGTTTGAATACTTTATAATTTGACGACTGCAACGACGCGACTGCTTGCTGCCTAGGACGACTTCAGTACGACTGACTACTGCTGACAACTAAAGACGACTGACTCGCTGTTCAGTGCTGACTGTGCTGTTCTATGCTGACTGAACTCTCTCTTACATTCGGTCATCCTGATCGTCATCTGTCCCAGATGACACCTGCTCCTCATTTGTTTCGATATACTTCCACAGCTTTAAATTATCGCAGCTGGTTGATGTTATGTTTGGGCCTTCAACTTGCGCTACTTTTCTGACGTCGTAGCGTCCGTTGCGTTTCACTTTTGTTATTTCGTAAGGACCCAGATACGTACTCGCCAATTTTTTGCCTGCCACGAACTGCATGCGTTTTACTGCAACTAAGTCACCCTCTTTGTAGCCAAACTCCGGTTTGCTGTCTGGCTAGCTCACGCATTTCCTGTCCCTCGTTGTCAAAGATACCAATCAATTCTTGCTCTAGCAGCGCAACCACTTTGTCGCTTACTTTGTTCTGCATCTTCACACCAAAAAGCAGCTCAAATGGTGACTTATTCGTGGAACAGTGGATGTGACAGTTAATAGCTTTCTGTACGTGAGCGACAAATTTAAACCATTTTGAAGTATCTTCGGCGGAAAGCTTGGAAATGATTGATACAATTAAGCGATTGACACGTTCTACCTGTCCGTTGCCTCTCGCTACGCCAGTCGTCGTCAAAATGTGCTCAATCCCGTTTATCTTAGCAAATTCCTCAAATGCTCCAGCTGTGAATGCAGTTCCGCGGTCGCTGATTATTCGAGAAGGATTTCCAAAAACATTCGTCCATTCTTCTATCTTTTTTAAGACCTCATCGCAGCTTGTAGACTTAGTTGTGAATAGCCAAACAAATTTTGAGAAGCCATCGACCAGCGCCAAAATATATTTATATTGCTTCGTTGTGCTGTCCATCGGCCCCAAGTGATCTATGTGCAGTGTGCAACGGCTTGTCGCCCTTCTCAATACAGTGTAGCATACCTTCTTGCTTACCAAGTTTTTTAAAATTAGTTATGATGCACCTAACGCAGTTATTGACGATGTTTGCGACTTTTCTCTCTAAGTGCGAGATCCAAAACTGTTGTTGTATCGCGTGCATCGTTTTCTGCGCAGCAAAGTGGCCAACGTTATGTGCCTCCATAATCACTTCGTATTCCATCGATTTTGGCACTACTAGTAGGTCGTTGCCTTCAAGGTTTTTGTAAAGAATTTCACCCTTCAACTTGAATCCTTCGTAAGGTCGATTCTTTAAAATTTCTATAACGGCAGCGATATGCGAGTCCTTCTGCTGTGCGATTTTAAAACGAGCCGTAATTTCCGACGAAACTGCTTAAACTTTTGACGGATACCGCCTAAGGCAATCAACGTGTCTCATTTTCTGCCCATCTCTGTGTTGTACTTTGAAATCAAAATCTTGGAAATAAAAAATCCATTGTGCTACTTCACGCGGCATATCTTTCTTACTTACTGTTTGTGTGAAAGCTGCACAGTCCGTAAACAATATGAAGCGCATGCCCAGTAGGCAGAGATAAAGAGATAGGAAACTTGAATTTTGTGACGTCAAAACATATGTTTTTTGAACTCATTTATTGTGTACGTGAGTTCACCTCAGATCAGTGTTGCCGCGACGATTCTAAAAAAAGTATCCATGTAAAAGTCACAAATGTATCTACTTCAGAAAAAAAGTATCTACATATAAATGTACTGAAACCTAATTTTTAAGCTTTAATAACAATTCCATTTATTTAATTTGAAAACTAACAAATAGCTTTGTTAAAATGTAATAGTAAGAAACAAAGCATGTACATATATAAAATAAGTAATAATATTAAGATCTAGTGCTCGAATATTTTAAATCTTTTTACGTATTATTTTTTTAAAAGTTCAAATAATGAACAACGATATTTAAACTTTAAAGGTTTATTGCAAAACTCATAAAATAATTTTTGATTATGTTCAAAATGGTACTCAATTAGAGCCTTTCGAAGAAAGAACTTCGGCGCTTTTGTTGATATTTACTCTTCTATTAATCTTAAAAATTAAAACCTAAGAATATAATTAATTACTATGAATCAGCTATGCCCGGGACTAGAAAAAAAAAACACTGAAAATTGGCAGAATGACGCGCTTTTTAAATTTAAGTTCTAAAAACAGGGTTTTTTACTGTTTATTCAGTGTAAAATATACGATTTTTTGAAATCTTGATAGCGAAAGTCACTGATGTGAATAACATATTAAAATTTCAGATAATTCAGCTGAAGAGGTTTTGTTTTCGCTTCAATACATTGCCGAAAAAAGTATTTTTGAGATAAATGAGTGCAAAGAGAGTGAGTATGGATATTTCTGCTGTGCGCTCGATACCTGCTAAAACGGCTGCAGAAGCGGAGATAACGTTAGTATCCATAGAAAAATTTAACAGTAAATTTTCAAAAACTATACTTTTGAAAGATTAAAAAGAAAAGGAAGATAAAATTTTAGATAACCGGCGCCTGCCTTAAAAAGGAACATATGTAAATTTCAGTACTTCAGTCTGTTATATTTTGTGTTATGTTTAAATCTTTTATAAATTATGTTTATTACATTAATTTTAAAGGCTTGATATTTATACAAACAACAATATATTAAACATAGCTGTTAAATTGCGATTACGTCGATAAACAATTACATTGCATTATATTTTAAAAATAATTGTAATCATAATATAATCCTTGACGGAGAAGTTTTTGATAAATAATTGATAACGGTTACATATAATCAAAAAATAATTACGACTACTTAGAATTACAAGAATAATCAAAAAGAATATAAAGTAATCAAGAAAAATTAATCCGACTACTTTTAGAAATTAGCTGCGTTTTTTCCAACATCCAAATCTGGATTTGGATTTTGATTTGCTACTCATGAAAAGTACTTGACAACTAGATGGCGTTGAATGCGAACATGAGAATGTCAACATAAAACATATGTTCTCATAAATTATGTTTTATTCAAGTTTTGTTTACAATTTGCTGCCAATTTGGATATATTTTAAAAAAGCTTAAAATTAAAACACGCAAGGAACACAAAAACAACGAAATATGTAAGTATTCATTTATTACAAATAATTACCTACAAGCTAACTAGATACAAGTTTTCCTAGATGCAGTTCATAAGCAGTATGGAACTCTGATTGCATCTTGGTAAAAATGACTGCACAGCGATTAGAAGCGCGGCGTAATGTTTGGCTATGAAGATTTAGAGAGGTATCTGCTTGTATCTTCATCAATCGTAGCATTAAAGTGTGGTTTTACAGCAAAATGGTTGCAACACCTTTCGAACTTTTTGCCATCAGTTAAATTGCTAAGCAGGCGTCATGATGACTGCTTTGCATAATCCCAAAGAGGACAATGGCTACAAAGTATACTGGGCTAATGGTGCTCAAATTATATCACCACACGACAAGGCTATACAAAAAGAGATATTGCGCTTTGTCAACACAGCAATGCATGGTGTTGGTTACATCTACGTGGAAGAAGCTTTCGTATAGCCAATTCGAAACCGCTCATAACTCTTGCGGAACAGCGTGGTCCACATCCAGAATTTACAACTGTAAAATTCCCAAACTCGGGGTCGGGAAGGTAAAAGCGCCTTGAAACTGTCCATTAAAAAGCCGAAGCCGAAGGTGTGACGATAACTTTTGCCAACGATCCGAATGCAGATCGTTTGGCATGTACCGAAAAGTATTCAACAACTGGAACCTGGAAGGTAACGAAAAATTTTTTTAATGATATCAAAACTTTAATGCGCATTTCATAGGATTTCAACGGCAACGAACTAGGTGCTTTAATTGGTTGGTGGTGAGTGCAAAACTATAAAGTTTTCATCCTGAAGTTTATATATCGGAATGTCATTTGCTTGCCAGCACAGTTAGCTCAAAAATTTTACGCGCAATGGGGCAACAAGATGGCAATAACTTTATCGGAACCCTAACTGGTTTCAAATGGATGGGTAATCGTGCCGTTGAACTGATAAAGTGAGGGAAAAAAGTACAATTTGGTTTTGAAGAAGCCATTGGTTTCAAGTTCTCCGACGAGGTTGTTAATAAAGATGGTGTAAGTCATTTGGCAACAATGGCCTCTCATCTACAAGCAACTGAAGGCATTATATTAACCGATCAGCTCCAGTACGCAAAGTTCAGTTTTGAAAACGGTTTAGTTGTAACATTGCGTACCAGCGGTATAGAACCAAAGATCAAATACTGAGCCGAACTATGTGCAAAGCCAGAAGAGAAGGATTTTTTAGTCTTTAGCGCACGTATTATATACAACCCGATTCTTAATAATTTTTCCCGGGGAATCGGAACAAGTTGTTTTAATTTTTAAGAAAGCAGATAAAGACATCAGATTTTTTTGCATACAATCATGAATATTGACGGTTGATGAACAAATTTGCATTTAAAATTTCCAAACTTTTCTTTAACTCTATCTTAAAAATTAAATCTCTCTTTTCCGATTCCCCTGGAAAAATTATTCAGAATCGGGCTGATAGTGGCCAGAGCATTTTTTTTACAGTAGAAGGCCAACTCATTTATTTTTTGCATGACACTGTATTGATATGACATTATTTTAATTTTTTTTAAAAACGTATAATGATAGTTGGAGATAAAGCAGTGAGATGTTTTAAGCTACGTCCGAATATTTTTGCGAAATTACAATATAAATGATAATTTAAGAATGTAATATTGACTGTTGAAATAATTATATTTTCTGCAACCATACCAATAAAATCCATTGCCTTTGTTATTTATTTATTTTTATTTATTTATTCGTTAAGCTTAATACAAGCTGATTAACTAAGAACTAATCTTATTCTAACAGGGTCTTAACTTATTCTAACAGGGTGTACTTATTTATTTATTTTTTTCTCTCCTTTCCTTGTTTTAGTGTTCGAAAGATATCCAATTCGTGGTGGGCGTAATCCGCCCACCAGAAAAACGTAATTATAAGAACACATCAAAAAGGAAATACGGGGAGAAAAGTAATAAAGGGAACTTACAATAATTAACAGGGAATATGTATCATATCTTAATTGTAATAAAAAAATTATAGAGGGGGAAAAATGGCGTTGGAGTTAAGAAGAAGTGGCGTTGGAGTTTAGAAGGGCATTTCGGAGTCGAGATCTGCTCAGATGAAAATCAAATTCGCTGATCAAATTGTTAGTTACACGAAGCATCCTGGTTACAGGTTCACTGCAACCATAGCCGGTACGATGGAAGTTGAAGTGGAAGAGAGGAATAGACCTAAGGTTACGTGGGTTGGTATTAAAGGATATTAATTGGAGTAGTGCAGGGCAGTTAATGGTACCGCATACAAGTTGATGAATGAAGAGTACATCTGCAACTTCTCTTCGTTTTGCAAGAGATTGCATGTTAATCAACTTCAGTCGGTCTGCATAAGGAGGTAAGTTGAAACTGTCAGAAACGGGAAGACCGCGTAGTGCGAATCTAATGAATCTTCGTTGAGCGGCTTCGATTCGCACAGAATGGATGTTGTAGATAGGAGACCAAACCTGGCTGGCATATTCGAGGATGGGTCTAACAAAGGTAAGGTAGAGAGATTTAGTAACGTAAGGGTTAGAGAATTCTCTGGACCAGTGTTTCACAAAACCCAGTGCAGAATTGGCTCTACTAATGATATTATCAATATGAGACCTAAAATTAAGTTCCTTGTCACATATTACACCTAAGTCCCTTAAAAAGCTTACAGGAGGAACTGGCTTGCCGAGTAAGTAATATGTTCTTGGGGGAAGCTGGAGACGCTTGCGTGAATATGTAATAGCTTGACATTTACTAACGTTGAGCTCTAGAAGATTTTTTTGACACCAAGTGGAAAAACTAACTAGATATTCTTGAAGATAGTGAGAATCGTCGTTAGTTTGTATGCGCCGATAGATTTTCATATCATCAGCATACACAGAGAGATTGGATTCTTTGATGATGCCATCTACATCAGAGATTGTTAAGACAAACAACAAAGGACCAAGGTGACTACCTTGTCGGACACCAGAGGTAGATGAAAAAGAATCTGAATTGGAAAATCTAAAGATGACATTATAACGGCGTTCTTCGAGATATGATTTAATCCAAGATATAAAGAGTGATGGAAAACCAAAGGCTTTAAGCTTAAGAAGAATGATAGTGTGTGAGATTTTGTCGAACGCTTTACTAAAGTCGGTAGACACTACATCAACTTCGTACCCGTTTTCCAACGAGCATAGAGCGTTTGAAACAAATTCTGCAAGGTTAGTGGTAGTCGATCTTCCCTTGAGGAAGCCGTGTTGGCTGGGAGGAAAAATAGATTTGCAATGGAAAAAGAGAATGTCATAAATAATGCTTTCAAACATTTTTGGAGTACATGAAAGTTTTGCAATAGGTCTGTAATTGGAAATATCGTTTCTTGATCCTTTCTTATGCAGAGGTATTATGTATGAGCTCTTCCACAACTTAGGAAAAACGGAATTAGAAATAGAAAGTTGAAAAAGAGCCAATAGGGGATGAGCCAACACGTCCGCGAATTTTTTTATAACAATAGCAGGTAAGCCATCGGGTCCTGGAGAATAATCGTCCTTCAGATTATTTATCTTTTCTAACACATCAGCTAGTGTAATATCAACAGAAGTTAGCGACGTTTGAGGACAGTCCCTTAACAAAGAAAAATACTCGTAGTCTAGTTCGTCGTTATGATTAGTGTTTGACTGACTAAAAAAATTTGCAAATAGGTTTGCAATTATTTCCGGGTTGTCTGAGGAAATGTCCGAAAAAATAAGGGTAGATGGGTAGTTGTCAGATTTTCTTTTAATATTTATAAACTTGTAGAAGCTTTTAGGATCCGACAGCAATTTAGTTTGAATATGAGCAAGATAAGACTCGTATAGCGTTTCACAGAGTGCGGAAAAAAGGTTAAAGGCGTGAAGATAATTTGTGAGATCAAGAGAAGAACGAGAAATTAAATATGCGCGCCATAGTTTGTTCCTTTTGTTGCGGAGTACACGTAGTTCCTTATTGTACCAGGGAGGACAAGACGAAAAGTTTTTCTGCCTGGTGAAGGGGACAGAATGTGTGAAGCAGATGAAAATTATGTCATAGAAGTGAGCAACTGCAGTATCAACGCTTTCATGAGCATTATCGAAGAGATGTTGGAAATCGATTCTACTGAATAAAATTTCTAGTTTTACAAAATCAGTTTTCCGAAAGTTAAAGCTGTACGAGTGCTCGAAATGTGTATTTTTGATATCAATGTAATATGATAAGGTAAGGGATAATGGTGGATGGTACTGATCGAGTGTTGAAAGAAGATGGTTACTTGCGGAGACTACGCAGTTATCTAAATCCGAAGAAAAAATTAGGTCTAGTTGTCTACCTAAATTGTTAGTAATTTCGCTCAACTGGTAAAACCGCAGTCTGAAATACAACTAGTAAAAAGAATTTCTTTTTCAGAGGTAGGATTTGAAGAAAGATAGTAGGATTCATCATCAGGGAGGACCCATTGAAGGTTGGGAAGATTAAAATCTCCCAGAAAAATAACGGTGTCAAATGGATCCATAAGGTCCAAAAGTGAATCTATTGCGTCTACTGTGAGCTGATAACCATTCACTGGTTGAGACGGGCGAATATATACATTACGTTTTGCGATGCAAACTTTGGCACATATAAATTCAAAGTTGGCAGTGTGGGAGTTTTTTATAATGGTTGAATTGAAGCGATTGTGAATAGCGAGAAGGACACCACGACCTGAGGAGAGATCATCTTTGTCGAGACCATCGTCTCTGAAAACCACGAAATCGGACGCGAAGACCTCAGTATCCTTAAAGTCGGGCGAAAGATTGGTCTCAGTAAGGGCAAATATGTCGTAGGGAAGCTTAAGAGAATTGAGAAACACTGTAGAGATTTTGGTGCGTAAGCCTCTTACATTTTGGTAGTAAAGAGAGACAAATAATGGGCTGGGAGAAGGGTTTTGAGTAGGAGTAATAATTTGGTTAGGAATAATATTGTTGCTGCTCTTTACGGGACTTTTGAAGATAAGAGATATGTTTTGACCTCACATGAGTAGCATATGTGTCAAGATCTTCTTTGACTTGATAGCTCGTCAAGCCAAGTAGCTCGTGGAATCTGGTAAATAAATGGCTCAACTCATTTACATCGGTAGGTAGACCTTCTTGCTGAATCAAGACTTTGAGGTTTGTCTTGGTCTTGCCTTCTATACAGGTAGAGATCGGTGCTTTATGCAAGTAAGCAAGATAAAGACGCACATTGTTGTAGACACTATTCTCTCTTAGTCGAGAAAGGGCATATCTATTCTCCGTGTCAACACAAGAGTTCATCGTAAGTTTCACTCTTGGTGGTTGAAGAGGGTCAATAAAAGATGTGGGGCTTTCAGCTTGATTGGAAGCTTCACTAGTGACTGAAACAGACGGAGATGGGGTTAAAGTATGGGAATGGACGAAGTTAGGATAGAGTATGTTAGTCTCATTTTTTCTTGCTGTTGTGTCCAAGTGAGGATTAAGATTGAATGAGACTCGTTTAGGGTGAGAGGGCTGAAGAGTGTAATTTGTTCTATTTGAAATAGATTTGATCTGAGGAGTAAAACTAGGAAAGTTATTAGTTTTAAGTTTCCAATTGGGGTCAGCGCTAGGACGGAAATTAGGTAATTTATTTCCGGATGGTTTGTGGACAGGATAAGGCAAATTAGGATTTTTATTAAGTAGAGTTTTCTTTGGATTAGAATAAGACTTAGTAAAAGCGTTATACGTATTTGTATTAGAAAAATTGTTATTACTAGAATTATCGTTATTATAATTTTTATTAGAGTTAGAATTGGAATAAGAATTAGGGACGTTACATGACTTAAAATTTAACATAGAGTTAGAGTTTGAGCGTGAATTAGATTTATAGTTGGAGTTGAAAGGAGAATAGGAGTTAGAATTAAAATTAGAGTTAGCATTATTCTTAATTTTACTTGTAGTTTTACTTGCATAATGATTAGACTTGTTTATAGAATTAACATAAGAAAAAATGTTCTTCTCGCTGTTAGATCTACGTGTCAACGGCTTCTCTCCAGGCTTATTCATCCATTTGGCAAATATCCACTGGCCATGCATAACACTGTCACCAGAGGAGCTGAGGAACAACCACGCATATTCTGTTGGAATATTAAGTTTAAAACTGCAAAATTTCCTGGCTTTGGAAGACATCTTCTGGCAGTTAGAAATTACGATACCAAATTTCTTTCCAAAGTAATTACGCATGTTACTCAAAATGCAAATAATTAAAAGTATTGTCTTTTTTTTATTTTTTTTTACAATGTTACAAACATATAATTTTACTCAAAACTACATAAACAAATTTTTAATTAGTGAGATTGGCAAATTACAATAATTGATGTAAAAATCATGAGGATAAAAGAAAAATTAAAAATATTAGAAATCTACCCATAAAAAATGTGCTTAGAAAACAGAAGAAGGAAAGATAAATTTTCACTTGTTTTTCTTTTCTAAAAGTTTTTTTAAAATATCGACTTTCTCTCTTTCCAATTGCATTCTTTCATTATGCCTCTCAGCTTTTTGTTCTTCCGATTTCTCAGCCAATTTTGTTTTTTTTTCTGAGTAGATTTATAAAATTTTTAATTCTTCTTTTAAATACTGTTCCTTCCTCATGCTTTTTATATTATTACCGTTAGGTTTCGATGATTCCGCATCAAAAATTTCGACGAACTCAATATTTTCAACATCAGTATAAAAATTTAAATTATCTTCTTGAGAATTACTTTGAAGTGGCGCTCTCGCTGGAATTGAGCGGCAATGTTGTTGAGAAATTATCGGCCTGTCTCCAAAAATTTCATCGGGCTCCGCTCTAAAAGGCACGTAGCCACATCCAGCTCCAGTCCTGTTGCTGTTGTCTTTGGCAGACTTGTATGCTTGCAGTATATTCTTCATTTTAGTGCGAAACATTTCTTCATTAGTTGGTTGAGTCTGAAAAAAAATTGTTTTAAAAGCTAATACTGAAATATGGTAGTTTTAATTTTCGATGCAACTATCTTAAAATATATGTTATTCATATTTTTAATTCAAAAGTACAATAAAAGCACTTTATAAAAATAGTTTCAACTGCACCGTTAGGTCAGTGCATATGTTTTTAAATTTTTATTTTAAAAGGTCCAAAGTACTGACTTTTTACTCAAAAAACGACACAAAAGTAGATTTTGATTAAAAAATTAAAAAAATGACATATAAAAATTTTAATTTTTGATTTCCTTTCATATGATATTTGAATTTAAAAAAAAAACATTTGCAAAAATTCTTCCAGCTTTGTGCAAAAAATGTTTAACTGTATTTTCATCAAAACATCTTTTAGAAACTACAAAAATGTTAAAAATACGTACCAACACATTTTGGCTCAACAAATCTTCCAGCACGTGTGCCATTGCCACCTTCCTTTTTTTCGTGTGCTGGAATTCATCAGCACGTGATGAATAAGAATGCAAAAATGCCCTTGTTTCGCCTTCTTGCCAAATTCGTTTCCTAAAAGATAATTTAATTTTGTGTTTCCTAATTTAAAATAATTTGTGAAAAATTCAGAAATTTTTACTTACTTTCCACTTCCGTCCATATTAAAAGTGTGCTGTCATTTGCTTACGTCTTTTCTATTTTTTGTGTGTGATTTTTCCGTTCTTACGTGCAATCAGAAAAATAAATTTTCTTTAAAATTTAAATTTTCTGCAAATTTTTATAAAGAAAAAAAACGAAAACAACAGAAGATGTAAGTATTTATTTATTACAAGAAACTACCTGCAAGCTAACTAAATGTATGTTTTTTAAATGCAGTCCACAAGGTGTAGCAATCCTTATCCTAACTTATTCAAAGGATAATCGTTTGTTTTGTGGATTTCGTGCAAGTCTATAAGCAGCATTTGAGAAGACCGCTAATAACAACAAAATCTGTATGTATATGTTTGATTCTATTGCTATAATCACCATTAAGGATTTTTATGATTTTAAAGAACTGCACATTTAAGGCCCAGCAACTTATATCGCTCTCAAAGAACCGCTACCAACAAAATGGACATCAACGAAGATGACATTATCGAATTATTAAATTCATGTAACATTTCGAGTTCTTCGAGTGCAGCCTCATCTTCGGGATTGTCCATATTTGATACGGGTAGTTCTGATGACGTCAGTCGCCATGAAAAAATAAATAGATTCATGGACACCATACTCTCTTACTCGAACGAAGACTTTAAGAAGCATTTCCGTTTAAATATAAGCACTGCTCTTCAAATAATTGGTATGTTATAATGGATATAAGCACTTCCTTTTCTTATTAAATCATTTAATCAGATTTTTACAAGCAATCTGAAGTCTTTTAAAAAAAAATTATAAATAAAGGAGGTGCATCTAAAATGAGGGCAGACAAAGAAGTTTATTTATTTCTCTGGTACATGGCAAATACGGAACCATTTCGGACTATTTCAAACTTGTTTGGAATATCTTCCTTTGCTGGCTGGTGTGCTGTCAACAGGGTAGCAAAATTCATCGTTACAATTGGTGAAGATTACACCAAATGGCCAAGCAATTTAAATATACTATCTTCTGGCTTCTGCGAAAAGGCTGGTATACCGGGTGTCGTTGGTGCCATAGATGTTTGCAATATAAAAATAAAAGCACCCGTTAATAACAGTGAAGACTACTTTAATGGGAAATCTTATTATAGTGTTAAATTGCAAGCAGTCGTTGACTCCAAAAAGCGTTTTTTGGATATATATTGTGGTGAACCGGGATCACTACACGACAGCAGGATGCTAAGGAGATCTCCGCTATACCATCACCACCACGTGAATGGTTTCCCAAATTCATTTTTTATCATTGGTGACTCCGCTTATCCGTGTCTTAATTGGCTAGTAACACCATATAAGGACAACGGAAATTTGACGCAAAGTCAGCGAAAGTTTAACTACCTGCACTCTGTTACGCTCATAGCAGTAGAAAATACTTTTGGACTTTTGAAAACCAGGTTCCGTAGGGTAATGTTTTTTACAGAACAAACAAATATTGAAAAAACTGTGAATATCGTTATGGCAGCATGCGTTTTGCACAACATGTGCATTGAAAACAACGATATTCTGCAAAATGAAGTTGATGACATCATTACGATCAACTCATATGAGGATCAGGCTGTAAATGTCAATAACAATCGACAAGAAGTTCTTTTCAATGAGCTCGTTGCTCTAGGGCTAATATAGAAATATTAATTCCTTTTTTGTTGTTGCTTCATCAAATATTTAGCAAAATTTAAACAAAAACCCTGTAAGGTATGTATTTGTATGTAGATGTATTTAAGACAGTGCCAGTTCAGCTTTGCTAATTTCTTTTATTTTCCTATATCAAGCTCTTTGGACAACACAAACAATCCATTTTATTGTAAGCATATCAATGTTAAACATTAAGCCTTGTAACTGGAACGCATAAATAAGCTCGATGATGCACGTTGACTTACGCCAAATAAAATTCTATATAAATCTTTGAATATTTTGTAAGAAATCTGAGGATTTTTGGTAAGTTTTTTACAGTTCTGCTAAATTATAATTTAACACTTATAAATCTTTATCTTCGATAGTGTAAGCTGCGCTTTGTATTCTCGATTGGCACTACCCTGGATGTCAGTTGGCTATCAACAATTACACTGCGCGCTTTTTTAATATTTTTCTCTGTATTTTATAATTTCACCTTAATTTTGGTATGAAGAATCTCATCGTGACATTCGTTTTGCCACTTTGTTCCTTTTATTCTGACCAACAACTTTGCTGAACAAATAAATGTGAAAAAACGCATCCAGTGGGTCTTATCGAGTGGGTCGAAAGCGGTCAAAAAATATGTGGCTTTTCAAGACAATTTGAAACGATTTTTTCATATTTATTCTGACCAACAACTTTGCTGAAGAATTTAAGTGAAAAAAGTTGAAATTATCCAATACATATTTTCGTGCCGCACAGTGTTATATAACAAATTTTTCTTTTTAGATACATCGCGCCATGAGAAGAGAAGTATCGATGCCAACAAAAACATAATGTCCACAGATCTAACGCCTTACAAAAATTATAGTATTTACATATTTAAAATTTAATAACATAATCACTTGTATAGCACCAACTGCTGCCTATCTTTATATTCTTACATATTTAACTCTGTAAGTTTAATTATTTTTTCCCTAATATTTCTAAATTTTGAAATGCTAAATGTTATCTAAATATTTACTTCTATTTATATACTTATTGTGTTCCACATTTAATTTTAAGATTATTATGTTAGAATCTAGAAAAAATATTCATATACGTAGTAATAAAATCCATTGTTTTTATTACTTAAAATACAAATAAGTAAAAGTATTGTCGTATTTTTATTTTATTTAACACTGCAACATAAAATTTTACGAAAAATTACATAAACACAAATATTTTAATTAGTGAAATTATCGATATATCCAATGATAAGAAGGATGTACAAATCATGAGTTAGGAACAGTATCTTAGAGAAAAAGTTTAAAACCTACTCAGAAAAAAAATTTTGGAGGTGAAAATAAAATAAAGGAAAAAAAGATATTAATTTCTTTTGCTTTTCTAAAAGTTTGTTATAAACCATCCACGTTTTGTGTTTTCAATTGCTTTCTTTCACTATGCCTCTGAACTTTCCGTTCTTCCGATTTTTCAGCCAATATTAATTTTTTTCTGAGTATGTTTCAATATTCAGCTTTCATATTCAGAAAGCACAAAATGTACTCAACTGTTTGATAAATTGTAGCCGAACGCGTTGAGTAAATGGCCGAAAAATAATTCGCAGCCAAAATGTTGAGCTAATCAAAAGCTGATCGGTCGCGTTCAGCAAGCACATAGGCTAAGTTCCAAAATGCATTTTTACAATGCATCAGTCTATTTAATTTTCAATTGGTTCGAAGACTATTAACAATAACTGCGCAATTATACTATTTTTAAGAATATTAACAGAGTTGCGTAGTTTTCGTATTTGAACTTAGCACCAATTCAAAATAAAACACACTGATGCATTGTAAAAATGCATTTTGGAACCCATCAACAGTTGCACAGCAATTGAGGAAATTTTGTGTTTTATGAGCGCAGCCAATGTTTCTTCCTCGTGCTTTTAACATCCATCTTATTGTTGGGTTTCGATGATTCCGAATTGTTTGCATCATCCATATATAAATCTTCTTATTCCGAACAGTTTGAAATGGTGCTCTCGCTAGAATTGAGCGGCATCACTGTTTAAAAATTTTCCTAAGCAAGAAAGGATAGAGAGCATTCATATCTATTTGATAAAGCATAAAAAAAATATTGCCTACCTTTAAATGTTGTGGACTTACAGTCGAAATAGCATTCAATGGCATAGCAAAACGTTCTGCGCTGACATATTGGTCAGTGGCTTCGGCAGCAGTAGCTGAATCTGTTGTTTTTGTTGGTGTAGCTAATGTGTGCATTTGTTACTGCCTGCAAGCGTGTTTCAACTGGCTTAGCTTCCTTGGGATTGCCGATGAAGGTGACACGCTCAAATGTAGCACGTTGCACGTTGTGAAATGTCACTTTTCCATTCAATATTCCACCTTTAATTGTTGAAACTGAAATAAATTATTTTTAAGTGTTTAATATTTTAAGTTGCACAATTTTTGCTTTAATACTTACCGATTTTGGAGAATCTAAAAATGTTTCCCAATTGTTTTGAAAACTGCTAGTTAGTTAGCTAGTCAGCTGTCATTTATTTACATTTGCTTACGTATTTTTCCTGTTTTCTTTGTACTTTTTCTGACCACTTAACTATCATACGCCACCTGGCTGTGATGTTTCAAAGTACAAGTTCACAAAATCTACATCCATAGCAGGATTTTGTTTGTATGGAAATCGGATTTGGATGTTGGAAAAAACGCAGCTATTATTTTTGATTCTGCTTGAGGTCGACTCGCATCATTTCAACGGTGAGGTTGTGTAGTGATACCAGTCATTTTTAACTGAAGTCGCTAAAGATGGCTTGTATAGCATTTTTTATAAAAAAAAAATAATACTTGACGACATCCTAAAAGAGTTGAAGCGAACTGTACAATATATTCCTACCTAGCCGCTGCAATTGAATTCAACTGAACAGCTGAATTTTATTAGTGATTATCGTGACCATAACATTAATGATTCAATATTTTATGCTTTTCATGATTGCGTATTTTTATAATTCTATATGTAAACGTAAAATTTGCATTTGATGTAATTTATCAAAATGTATGCATTTATTGCCGATGGTTTTAAAACCGGGGCCTCTTCCTGCAAGGATGAAAACGGGAATCTAGTGACAGATGTCCAGAGTACACTGACGTTATGGAGGGAACACTTCTCTAAGCTTCTAAATGGCGACGCTGAAAACAATCCTGCCAATAGAGATGATATTCCGGAAACCCCAATTGCGGATGACAGCGTCGAGGTTCCGCTGCCCGACTATGATGAAGTTCTGACAGCTATAGCTCGGCTTAAAAACAAAGCCGCGGGAGCTGATGGCTTACCTGCTGAGCTGTTTAAGAATGGAGGCGAAGCTCTACTTAAATGCATTCACGAGCTTCTATGCAGAATATGGTCGGAAGAATGCATTCCGAACGATTGGAATCTCAGTGTGCTCTGCCCAATCCACAAGAAAGGCGATCCCACTATCTGTGCCAATTACCGTGGGATAAGCCTTCTTAATATCGCATTTAAGGTCCTGTCGAGCGTTTTATGTGAAAGATTGAAGCCCTATGTAAACGAACTGATCGGACCTTATCAGTGTGACTTCAGACCTGGAAAGTCCACCATCGACCAGATTTTCACGCTACGACAAATCTTGGAGAAGACTCAAGAAAAACAAGTCGACACCCACCATCTTTTTGTCGACTACAAAGCCGCCTTCGACAGCCCAATAAGGAAGCACCTGTACTCCACCATGTCTGAATTTGGTATTCCTGCAAAACTAATACGACTTTGCAGGATGACACTGAGCAACACCAGCAGCGCAGTTAAAATCGGGAAGGACCTCTCCCCACCATTTATTACCAAACGAGGTTTCAGACAAGGTGATTCCTTATCTTGCGACTTTTTCAACCTAATGATGGAAAAGATCATCCGAGCTGCTGATCTGAGACGTAGTGGCACAATATTCTACAAGAGTGTTATGCTGCTTGCGTATGCTGATGACATCGATATCATTGGCCATAATACGCGCGAAGTCAGTGCAGCATTTTTCAGATTAGAAAGAGAGTCAAGTC
Source organism: Dichetophora obliterata (assembly GCA_963920525.1). Classification (NCBI taxonomy): domain Eukaryota; kingdom Metazoa; phylum Arthropoda; class Insecta; order Diptera; family Sciomyzidae; genus Dichetophora; species Dichetophora obliterata. Next base: position 111,378,931 of record OY986435.1, read on the forward strand.
GAATGGGTCTGTCAGTGAATGCAGATAAGACGAAATACTTGGTGTCAACAAACAAACAGTCCCAGCGTCTTGGAACCCACGTTACCGTTGACAATACCTCATTCGAGGTTGTGAAGAACTTCGTTTATCTGGGATCCAGCATTAATTCAACCAACGACATCAGCATTGAGATCAAACGAAGAATAACTCTTGCCAACAGGTGTTACTTTGGGCTCAGTAGGTAATTGAGAAGCAGAGCCCTCTCTCGATGAACGAAAATCACGCTCTATACATCGCTCATCATGCCCGTCCTACTTTACTCATCACAAACCTGGACGCTGAGCAGTTTAGATGAAAAGACTTTAGGAGCATTCGAGAGAAAGATTCTTCGTAAGATCTACGGACCAATCTGCGTCAATGGCGAGTACCGAATACGGTGGAATGATGAACTGTATGAGCTGTACGCTGACATCGACATAGTCAAGCGCATTAAAATCGAGCGGCTTCGCTGGCTTGGTCATGTTCAGCGCATGAAAGACGATGCTCCAGTGAAGAAAACATTCGATTCGGTACCCAGCGGCGGTCAACGCAGAAGAGGACGACCGCATCTTCGTTGGAAAGGCCAAATAGAGGACAACCTGACGAAGCTTGGAATTTCCAACTGGCGCCAGCAAGCGAAAGACAGAAATGGCTGGCACAAATTCTTAGATGAGGCCAATACCGACATACGGTTGTAGCGCCAACTAAGTAAGTAAGTAAGTATGCATTTATTTATCTATATTTCCCATTTCCACTCTGGCCTATTGTATATATGAAAATAACACGTCATTGTGTATAGTATTTTTAGTGCTTGTATATGTTTCGTTGTATACAAGCTGTCGTTGTCTCTTTCACTTATATGTTTTTAGGACAATCGTCAAAAATGTTAAAATACTCCTTTAGCAGGAGTAAATTATTCTGTAATAATATTGTAGCCAAGTGGCTTTCGATTATTAATTTAGTTAATAGTGTAACAGACCAGGAAGGCCATACATTTCAGAATTAGCGGCTGTAAGAAATAAGAAACTGTTTATATCTATATATTTTGTAATATTGATTAATTAAAGACTCAATAAAGTACTACTAATACTTTGATTATATAAGAATTTTATTTTAAAGTATGGAATATTTTTAAAATTTTATTCATAAATAAACATATATGTATGTATACAATTATTAAAAAAGATTTTCAAAAAACAAGAAAGAAGAAAAAGTGCTTGACAAAATTAACAGAGCAAATGTTGTAATGCATTTTTTCGTTTTTGTTTTTTTACAATTTTTGTTTAATAATTAAACATATCTTTGTTTGTATATCAAAAAATTTAACAACATTTTTAGTATTTTAGACTGAAATTTTTTAAATAATCAAAAAGAATTAAACATAATTTCTAAAAGTAGTCGGATTATTTTTCTTGGTTACTTTTAATTAGTTTTGATTATTTTCGTCATCTGAAGTAATCGTAATTATTTTGTGATTGTTATTATTATATTACGATTACAAACATAAAAGAATTGCACTTATTCAATTATTTCACATTTTTTAAAAAAAATAATCGAATTGCTAATGAATACGATTAGCAGTAATTATTTAACAGCTATGATACAAAATAATATATAAATACATAAAAAAGTTATTTAGTAGATTATTCAGTTTAATGTAATATAAATAAAATGGGTTGCTATTGCCCTTTATTTATATTAAATTTAAAAATTATTCGTTTTAAGTATTTTGCAAATCAGTATACTTTTACCTATTCCCAAAAAATCTACTAGTCTTATCATTTATAGTAAGCTTTAAATTAGAAAAAATTCATTGTCCCTATCTTGAACAAAACTTCTTTCTTTAACAAATGCGTTAAAGGACGGGCAATTTGTGTGTATCCGTAGATGACTTTTTAAAAAAATCCCGTCAATCCCAGAAACGACTGTACTGCTTTTACATTTTTCGGGACAGAAAACTGACTCACAGCGCAAATTTTTCCTTGTCCTGGCGAAATTTTACCATTTTCCACTGTGTGTCCCAGGAAATGAACCTTGTTTTGCAAAAAATTACACTTTTTCCATTTAATTCTCAAATTATACTTTGCAGCCAGTTCTAGCACTCTCTCTAACTTGTATTCATTTTCTTCGACCGACTGAGCGTAAATAATGATGTCGTCCATGTATAACTGCATTACATCTTGGCAAATAAGATCTTGAAAAACATGATTTATAAATCGTATGAATGCAGCGGGCGAGTTGCAGAACCCAAATGGTGCCTCATTGAACTCAAAAAGTCCATCTTTTGTGATGAATGCGGTGTATTTACGACTGGCCTCATCTATCGGCACATGGAAAAAACTGTTCTCCAAATCCATCACGGTGAAAACTTTAGCGGCTTGCAGTTTTTCAAGGACGTCGTCAATCAGCGGAACCGGGAAGCAGTCCTTAAGCACCATGCGATTTAATTTGCGATAATCGACGCAAATTCTATATGTGCCGTCTTTTTTCTTGACTACGAAAACTCAGCTGGCAAAATTTGACGATGATTTACGCACTATCCCCTGCTTCAGCAATTCATCGACCTGGATCTTGACAGCATCACTTTCTACTGGAGGATGTCGACTTGGTTGTTGACGAAATGGCGTGATTTTTCCATCGGTTACAATTTTCATCGCTACTGGACAGACAGCAGGTGGGTTTCTTGGTTGGTACTTATCAATCAGCGACCGGATCAGCGGTTGAAACTGCGAAGGAGCATTTATATCATTATTGGTTTCAACAATGTTATAAATACTTATCTGTTTTGTTTCGGTTTGTTGCTCCCCCGCTGCTACCGGCGTAAACCTGAAGCCCTTTTCGTCCGACGTGAAAAAAAACTTTCTGGTGAAATCGTATCCAATCAAAGCATCGAACTCGATTTTATCATCCTGCACGACCACAAATTTGTGCTGCATCATAAAGCCGTCAATACGTACGGTTCCTTCGATAATACCAATTGGCAACGTTTGAGCGTTAGCAAGACCACGTAGCGTAGAATGACATTTCTGCAAAACCACGTTATTTAACTTGCTATACACTGTGTTTTTTATAATAGAAACATCAGCGCCCGTATCCACCAAACACTTTATGTTAACACCGTTGAGTGTAATAGCCTTTAGGCGCCTTTCATCGGTAACAACCCTTACGCCTATCGAAGTGCCCTGAAAATCTTTGGCTATATGGCCTACTCCGTTACACTTAAAACATTTGGTAATATTGCGGCAATTTCTTCGCAGATGGTCAGTTGAACCGCAATTAAAGCTCCGAGACGCTTTTGACTGGCAAACATCTTTCATCGTCCCACTATGTTCAACAAATTTTTTTTCAGATTCCTCTTTTTCGCACAAACACTCATACAAGTCGTATTTTTCCTTCAGCTCATGTAATGATTTGGAGCTGTACATGTTGTATTTGAATTCGCTCTTAATGCTGAGGCCATCAACCACATACCTTATAACGGAGCTGACTTCTATGTTACCTAGTGCTGCTATTTTTCGCATGCTTAGCATGTATTCATGGAAACTCTCTTCTTTGCTTCTTTTTCTTTGTGACAATCTGTTGTGTAGCTCTGCGCTCACTGAGCATTTAAACTCCTCCACCACCGCGTTCCGCAAATCAACGTACGAGCTCACGACTATCGTTTTCAGAAAAAGTTTTGCTGTGTGAGTCATTTTGGCATGAGCGTGAACATATTTCTGCTGAGCATTTAATTTGTACGCCACTGCGTTGTGCTCAAAGTAGTCGAACCAATGTTCAACAGGAACCGACTCACCACCAAAATCAACAATCTTTGCAAAACTTTCTACCGAAATCTCTGCTCTATTTTGGCTAACTTCATCTACTCTTATTTCCAATTTCATTAACTCAATTAAGTCTTGTAAACTTTTGTTGTTTTCGTCCATCTTTATCTTTACTTCATCCATTTCTAATATATGCGTGTGTGCAAACGGCTCAGCGTTCTTTTTATTGCTTGTGTTTTTCTCTTGTGCTATTTTTTCACTCTCCACTTTCTTTTTTTTTTTAGAGCGGGATCTTGTCTCATATGTTCTTTGCACAATTAACGTTTGTTTTGTGACGGCACTTGCCCTTTCCTTCTCCTCTTCACTCCTTAACATCGATTAACTTGCCGTTAATTTATGTTATACTTGTAGTTGGCACCGGTTGAGCCCCCAAATGTAAATGAAAGCATCGGAGCACGGTTTAAATTCAATTTATTAGTATAATTAGTTTAAGTAAAATGTTTGAATACTTTATAATTCGACGACTGCAACGACGCGACTGATTGCTGCACTAGGACAACTTCAGTACGACTGACTACTGCTGACAACTTAAGACGACTGACTCGCTGTTCAGTGCTGACTGTGCTCTCTTTTACATGTATATATCTAAAAATAAGTAATTGCAAAAACATTTTGGCTTAGAATTTACATAAAATCTGGACTCTTAACAAAGCAACGTAAGTCTCTCTTTGTTAAGAAATAGAAAAAGTAGAAAACTATTAAAAAAGTAGTAATCTATTTTTTACCTTTTTTGTTTTTGTTGGTTTGTTAAATATTCAATGTCCATTTAATTTTCACTTTACATAATTTATTTATATTTGCCAAAATTAAGTTGAACATTTACTTTGTTCTTATTGTATTTATATATTTATATATGCTGCTTTAGCAAAGCAACTTGTGCCGCTCTTTCGTGACATAAGAAAATATAAGCAAATTATCCTCCTAAACTTTAGTATAACCTCTGTTTATGTTTTCCGTGCTTTCTCCTTTTTCTATTTCTTAACAAAGAGAGACTTACGTTTCTTTGTTAAGAGTCCAGATTTTATGTAAATTCTAAGCCAAAATGTTTTTGCAATTACTTATTTTTAGATATATACATTTAATAATTTAAGCTTTGATAATGTGTTTCTTTTTGTTTTAATGTCAATCACGCGTATTACGTTGAAGATGACTGGTCATTACATTAAATCCCGTTGAAATGTATTCTTGTATTTAAATAAAATTAAATTGAAACCTTACAAAAATTTTATATCGTTTTATTTAAATTTTATTTTTCAATTGTTGAGGTCTATAAGGGTTTGTGACATCTAAATACATATTTATTTTCAACTATTTTACTGAGGAGTCTTCCAATCAGATGCCAGGGTTCTCAGAAATATCAACTCTCTGTCTCACTCGCAGAATTTACGAATGTTGCGACAGCTTACGTATACTGTACAATCAATGATTTCAAAAAACGAATGCTATCATTTTTTCAAATCATTGGTTGGGACTTGAAATTTCAAATCACAATCAATGATTTGAAAAAATGAATGCAATCACTTTTTCAAGTCATTGATTGGGAATTAAATGATTTTAAATCACAAATGAATGCATTTCATTTAAATCATTTCTTGTTTATTTTTTTTTAATACAATATATTTTGTTAGAAGTAACAACATTTTTATAACGTGGAAATTTTCACAACATTGAATGAAATTATCGCAACATGTTTCTGAGCAACATTTTTTCACGACAATTTAATTGTACTGCCTATTTATTAATACGTTAACCTCTGGCCTTTGCGCTGTACGAAACAAAAGAAATAAAAAAGCATATGAACCGAATAGCCTAATATTGAGTTTTAGCATTACAATATTTCTTTGGTTTAAATTGTAGTACAGAAAAATTTTAATTAATTGTTAGTATTTGTGAAAGTTTAAATTTTAAACTGCAAGGTTAAGAAATACGCAGCATACTTTTAGCTGTACTAAAATTTATTCCTAGATTTTTAACCGTGTATAAGGTGTTGAAATATTAAAAGAGTAAGCTAAACGTGTGAAAGAGCGCGAGAGCGAACCGAAAAATAAATAACAAAATAAAATTAAGAAACGCTTATAAAAAATTAATTTGATTGCAAGTAACAAAGATAAAATAGTAAACAAATAATATTATTTTATGAATTTCCAATTCTTGTTCAACAGAGATATCGATACTTTTGATAATAAGAGGAATAATAACAGGAAAACATGGACCCCCTGCTATAAAATTTTTTTTTCATCTTGTCCCAAGGAATCAACCGCAGCCGGATTGAAGCATTGATCCAAACAACCTGTTTAATAAAAAATATCTTACTTAATTCACACTGATAGTTAAAACATTATATTATTGAGATTACGTGACTATTTTCAATGATTTAAATGAATGAATAAAATCAAGTGAATGCAGTCAATAATTTCCAATCAAAGATTTTAAAAAAATGATTGCATTCATTTTTTCAAGTCATTGATTGTGATTTGAAATTTTAAATCACAATCAATGATTTGAAAAAGTGATTGCATTCATTTTTTCAAATCATTGATTGGGACTTAAAATTTCAAATCACAATCAATGGCAAAGTGATTGCATTCATTTTTTCAAATCATTGATTGGGACTTAAAATTTCAAATCACAATCAATGGCTTGAAAAAATGAATGCAATCATTGAATTTCTATCTGTTGTCATCAAACATGAAAATGTTATCCAGAAATTTTGACGTCTTCTCAGCGAATGAACGAGTTTTTTAAGACACATTTGACTGCCACGTTTTCTACCACTCATTTTTTTATTCAATATGATATTATGAGCTGCAAGGAAACTGTTTTAAGTAAAATAACTTATAAAACCTAAACTTGTGTATGCATTAAAAATTTGTAAAAAAATAACAATTTTTAGTCATGATTATTTTGTTGTATGTACTTTATCTAATTAGCTTAGAGATGGAATAAATTGAAAACATATTTTTAAATCATATGTTTAGATTTTACTCCACTTATAAAATATTCTGAAGTAAAAAAAGTATCAATGTTAAAGTTTTCTTGTCAACTGGACCTAAAAATCCATAACCTAAACTATGCGCGAGGATAAAAATTGCAATACACCTAAAAGTTGACATACCCGAAATACACTTACTGCCAAATTTTGAGCTCAATCGATTGTAATACGAAAAAAATATTGACTTATACTCAGTCGATCAATCAGCTAACCATAAAACATCCTTAAACCATATTTATAAATATTCAAAAAGTATAATCAATGCAATAGTTTTGCAAGTTGAATGCAGTAAAGAAAAACTTAATACATTGGGTGTGTCAGAAGTAATGAGCCTTCAAATTTAAAATAAATATTTATTAAAGTTTTTTCCTAAATGACCTCTATATTTATTATGTTGACTTTATATGATTTAAATACAAATTCTAAATGTTTGATAGTTTAAATCATACTTGATTTTAAATACAAATTCTAGTTGTTTGATAGTTTAAAATCGTTTATTGAGCTTAAGGTCAAAGTTAGAACAATTAATTGTTCTAACGAATCTTTCCAAAGAAACAACAACAAAGTTTTTTCAATATGAAAAGGAAAAAATCACTAGCTGATCTGATTGCAATTTCTGCCTGGCTAATGGCGTCATCAGAAATCTTTGTGATACCCGGCTGTTGGACTACATATAATAACAAAGGCATAGAGATTAAAGTAAAACAGAAATACAACAACAAATGTGAAATTATGAAATTGAGAAAAACTGAGAAATTGACACTTCAAATCTCATCGCCCCGGTGGTGCAGTGCGTTAGTGCGCGCTTGCACGGGTATCACAAAGATTTCTGATGACGCCCTTAGCCAGGCAGAAATTGCAATCAGATCAGCTAGTGATTTTTTTCCTTTTCATATTGAAAAAATAAATATTTATTTTAAACCCTTTAGCTCCTAAGACTGGTCTAGTTTTTAAAAATCTTAAAAAAGAATTGTAGTAATTTTTATTAACACTAAAATAAATTAAAGACGACTGAAGTGACTCCATGCTTTTTAATTGCTCCTTTTCCTTTTTATTTTCTAAATATTAAAAGCTTAGCATAATCCTTTTTTTATACGGAAACATAAATAAAACTACTTTTTTCAAAAAAAGTACACAGCAAAACACTGGTACTAACAATTAAGGGTAAAGCACAACCCTTTTGCTTTACTCAAAAATTCTTGTGCCGGTTGAAAAATTTTTTACTAGAACCCGGGACTACATGAATTTTTGACAATAAAACTCACCTCACTGTGTTACGCGCAGTTTAAAATTCTTTAAAAAAAAAAATTCACAAAAAATATATTTATTTGAAAAAAAAGGAACTGGGAAAAGTTAGCATGCTTGAAAAGGTTGCACCGGCTAGCCTACCTGTGGTCGTGTTCTTCCCGCAATTTCAAACGCGTAAGCACAGAAAAGTAGCATGCTTCTGATAGGCAATAAAATAAAAAAAAAAACTACAAAAGAAAAATTCCGTAATTAATGGTTTACTTATTCAATGAAGTCTGCCATTAATTTCTCCGACTCTCGTGGCTGGGTGGTTTGCCACTTGAGCTCACTTGTCCCTCCCGTCCTGTGGTAAATCTAAGAGCCCTGCATTTGTTTACCCCCGATAGCAACCTTGAGCCCCCTCTACATTTACCTCACTCACACGTCCTCAGCATTCCCTTAAATGAAAAATTAACGTTTCATTTTATTCATTTTATCTATTTTTAATTTCATTTAATCATTTAGTCTAAAATTATAAAAAAAACCCAAAATAAGTTTAGTTTTAGTTGTTTTTTTTATAAAACAAAATATCATATATTAAAATATAAAATATAATATATAATAAATATATATATTTTAAATATAGATAAAAATATACTTAATTTTATCCGTGGCCACGGTTGCTGTCCGGGTTCCATCGGCTAGTTGATTGTTGTTGTTGCATCTCTTGTGTATTCGTATATTTAAATTTTTTTATATATGTATTATGTTAATGGATTTGTGTTTATTTTATTTGATACGATTTGTTATACTGTGATGAATTGAACACTTTACTTTGCTCAAAAGTAAAGACTGCAAAAGATTGTTTCATTTTAAGTTTAGCTTTTATATTCTTATCAGAAATAGCTTAAATGCTAAACGAGCAGAAATAACTAGTTGTCTTAGTTTCTATTAGCGTTTTGGCAATATTTTAGATTTTATTTAAATGCATTTTTTTTTTAATTTATACTTCATTCTATAAAATTGCTGAGTCCACATTTTTTTTTTCTTTTTTTAATTAAATTTCATTGACAACTTCTAATAACTATTTCAGCGTTACTTCAATCAACACATTTTTTGCTTAAACAGCATAAGAGTTACATTAAATATGCGGTAAATAAACACTTATATTATTTAGATTTCAGTATTTTTTTCATTGTTTTGTTTGTTTTTTGAAAAGTCGCACAACCACATATTAAAGTTGTTCATCTTATGTTTGCACAAAAGGCTTTGCATAATAGTAATATACATTTTTCTTAGAAACAGATTTACAATAGTTCTAAACTAATGTTTTTTTTTTGGTGTGAATATTTCATTTGTATTTTTATTCATATCAGTATTTGTACAGTATTCACTTTATTCACCTGTACATATTTTTAATATTAATTTTGTTAACACTTTGTTAACCGTCTATTTTTTTTATGTTCATGTTTTTTTTTCATTTTATGTTAGTTATTCATAAAAATTTATTGAATAATTTTAAGAGAGATTCTTGTTTATTTTGCTACATTTTGTTTGATTGTTTTTGTTGTTCTAGTTCGTGTTCTTGTTGTGCTTCAACAATAATTGATTGAATAGAATACACGAATCTACAAATCTTAATATGTATTTGCATGTGTGTAACTACATAACTTCAAATGCAATTTTATTCAATATTCTTAATCAATTTGATTTGATTTTTAACGCGTTTCGTAAAAAAAATATTCGATCGATTTAGCTTAGCTATTTTTTGTATGAAAGTTATTTAACTTTGGCTTTGTTTAGTCCAGTTAAATTCGAATATTAACATTTTTGTAGAAAAATTACGCGTCTATAAGAGTGTGTTTTTTTATTTATAGTATTTGTTGAAAAAAACAAAACAAATGCAATTTGTTAATGTCAACAAAATTAAAATCATTTTAATTACTTTCAATTCTTGCTGCTGAGTGCATCACAACATAGTAGCACGCACACACACACATTGGGTTTTTATTTTCTTATCCAGCGCACAATATCCGCGACAAGCATATTATTAACCTTTATTCGTTCACTACCAACCAGCAAATAACTTTGCACGCCGCCCTTAAACTCTTAAGTGCACCAATTCTTTTTGTGCTCCCCCGGTCGCCATGTATTACCCCTCTCGCAAAGTGTTTTGCGCATGACCTAATATGGTCATGATAACATCGGTTGCAGGTAATTTTTTTTCATGTTCATATTGTTTTATTATATGCAGCAAGCAAAAAGGCAAGTGTGTTGGTCAAAACTAGTTACCGTGATTAATGCTCTCGCAAAATCTTTGCCGCATGACCAAATATGGTCATGACACTTGCTCCAATTAATGTGCATATACATATTATATATTTTTTATTATTGTTATACGCGACAACCGAGTGTGGGATAGCGGGGGGGGGGTATGTACACATTAATGAATGCGCAACTTGTGGAGGCATTACAGGGTGCAAAGTATTAGAGACAATTAACGCCTTTAGCCAGCCGTAACAAACCTGCTTTGTTTTGAAGACCTTTTCGGACGCCAAAACAAATAGGAAAACGGGTATATGATTAAAATTCAAAGTAAGGCGGTGCAACCGAAATCTAAAGTTAGGGGGACATCTGCATGCAACATAGAAGACATTTGTCGAAAATGTATTATTTTTTTTTTTTTCAAGGAAACGTGCAAGCCGGGCAAAAGAGCAAAGTTTTAAGCAAGCGTACAGCTCGACCACCTATATAAGAAAAATGAATATTTTAAGGGACGGAGTTAAGGTTTAATTTTGTCAGCGTGATATGTTCCAATAAAATTCCCATTTAAGTCTTCCAATTCATACAGAGCGTTTCCTAGCTTCTTTTTTATGCGGCACTTGATGAATTTCCGGTTGAATTTAGAACTTATGCCTTTTGAAAAATTACTATGGCTAACATTTTCTCTAAAAACTTCTTGGCCGATACGATAGTTAACTGGTTTTGACCGGGTATTATACGTTTTTGTCGCTTTTGCGTGAGCGATTTCTAAGTTTTTACGAATTTTATCGCGCATTCTATTTAAGCGGTCAAAATTAAACTCAATATCAACATTGTCGTATTTTATACACCCAAGTTTTTTTAAGATCGCATAAGAAGAAGCGTGTTGGCACATATTCTGTCCAAAGACAGCGAAGTATGGGGAACATTTTATTGCCGAGTGGTAATCACTACGCAAAATTGAAAGAATTTGAGGTATGTATCTATCCCAAGTGCAATGATCGCTATGGCCTTCAAGGGAAATAGTTTGGAAATGATTTCGTGATTAGTTCGCTCGGACGCATTTGCTTGCGGAGAATAAAACCCAGTTTTAATATGATTAACCCCATACACCGAAAAAAATTGTTGCATCTCCTTCGAAACGAATTGCTTACCATTATCGCTGTGAACAAATTGAGGCACCCCAAAGGCGGGAAAAACTTCGTTCTGTAAAAAGCTTATCACATTGGCCGTTGTTGCCGTCCTCATTGGCTTAAGAAAAATATACTTGGTCAGATGGTCCAAGGCAATGAAAAGTGAAGTGTTTTTGGTCGCTTTATTCATGGGATAAGGTCCCAAAAAGTCGCAATACAACCGTTGGAAGGGTCGTTCTGTTATAAACGCTTGGCCCATGGGCGGCCTTAGAATTTGATTTGTTGGTTTCATACATTTGCAAGTGTCACAGTTCTCTATAAAAGCTTTAATATCTTTTGCCATGGATGGCCAAAAGTATTTCTGACGGACCCTTGCAAGTGTTTTAACATATCCGCCATGACAACCAGTTGTTGAATCATGAGCACTCTCAATGGATTCAGTGGCCAGATTTTTGGGTAACCATAACCTCCACAAATCATCTTCCTCATTTTCTACGCCCTGCCTGAACTTTGCCCGTTTTAGTACAAGATTCTCATTTGGACTAATGTATAAATCGGGTAGAGAAGATTTATTTTCTGTGATGGTCTTTCGAAGCTCTTGGTATTCAATGCTGGCAAATTCTGACGAAGAAAGGTCAATATCAGGCATATGCGATTTTGCAAAAATTTCATCTACATCGAAACGGGATAAAGCGTCTGGAACTACGTTTAAGGATCCTTTTCGATGTTCGATTTTAAAATCAAAATACTGCAGTGCTAAGCTCCAGCGAGCTAGACGATTGTTTAAATCCTTTTGAGTCATGAGCCACTTAAGGCTTGAATGGTCAGTTATGACTCGAAAAGGCAAGCCTTCAATGTACGGTCGAAATTTCTTTATGCACACCACCGCTGCCATGCATTCCAGCTCCGTAACTGTATAATTACGCTGAGCTTTGTTAAGCTTTTGGGAAACATAAGCAAAGGGGTGCTCCTTGCCCTCATCATCGCATTGGAAAAGTAAACCACCAACACCAACTCGTGAGGCATCACACTGTATAAAAAATTCCCTAGAGAAATCTGGCTGAGCCTGAACAGGCGCTGAAGAAAGTGCTATTTTAATTTTTTTAAAAGATTCAATAGCTTCATCGGTTAGCCGAAATTGACCAGTCTTTTTACGCAGGCAGTCAGTCAGGGGACCAGCTAAGTTGGCAAAATTATTTATAAAAGAGCGGTACCAACTGGCCATACCAATAAAACGTCTTACTTGCCGAGGAGATTTAGGCAAAGGAAACTCTTCAATAGCCTTGACCTTTTCAGGGTCAACCTTTAGACAGCCATGACCTATGCGATAGCCTAAATATTTTATTTCTCTTTGGCAAAATTTGCTTTTTGTAACGTTTATGGTCAAGTTAGCGTCTTTTAGGCACTTAGCCACTTCGCTCAACAACTGCAAGTGAGTGTCAAAATCTGCAGAACAAACCAATAAGTCATCCAAGTAGATGAATACGTTTTCGCGAAACTTTGAAGGGATTACCTTAACCATCAAGCGGCTCATAGTCTGAGGACCGCTACAAAGTCCAAAAGGCATTACCTTGTAGTGATACAAGGGTCTCCCTGAAATTAAAAAGGCGGTTTTCTCCTTGGAAGCTTCAGATAATTTTATTTGCAGAAACGCATCCTTAAGATCGATTCCACTTATGAAATACGTATCCTTCAATCTACTTAATTTCCCGTTTATATGGGGTAATGGGTACGAATCCTTTTTGGTCAAGTCGTTCAGCTTTCGCGAATCAATGCACAGCCTCACTTTTCCTGGTTTACGAACTAAGACTACAGGACTGCACCACGGCGAGTTCGACTCCTCTATTACGCCCATTTTCAATAACCTATCTACTTCTTGAAACGCTTCTTCCTGTCTTGGAGGTGAAAGAGGAAAATGTCTGGATTTCACAGGTACGGCCTCACCTGTGTCTATATGGTGCTCTAATAAATTCGTGCAACCGAGTCCAGTCTTTTCGAAAGAGGGAAATTGAGAAATGGTTTTTTCAAGCGAAAACTTTTGTTCGGCAGTCAAAATATGGAACAAACAATCATTGGTTTCGGGGGATTCTTCATTATTACTAAGTGAATTAATTTGTGGAAAAATGTCTGGTGCAATAGCAAATGCTCGCCAAAAATCTACTCCAAAGTAAGCTTCCTGAGTTAGCGACGGTGCAATATAAAAAGGTATTAATCTCGTTATGTTCTTAAAAGTGATAGGAAGTTCGCAAAATCCAATGATTTTCTGCTTATTTCCATCTGCAGCAGAAAGTGACGATTTAAAAGGTTTTACTGATATGTTGTGTTTTCTCAAAAAGGTATGGCAATCTTTTCCCAAAACCGAAACACTAGCTCCTGAATCAAGGAGTCCCACTAAAAGTCTATCAAAAACTTTGACTTTAATGAAAGGACGATCGTCATTATCAGTGGATAACACAGTGGATTCTACCATCTTCCTATACCTTCTGCGTTTTTTATACCGTAGTCTGCACTTTTTGAGTTTTTTTTAATTTACTTATAGAACAAATTTCTGTTTTGAAAATTCGGCTTCTAACTGTCTGATAGTTATTTAAGCGATTATGGAAGTCAGAGCAAGTAATATCTGTTTAACCAGAAAAGTCACGGGCAATTGGTTTTAAAATTCTAATTATTTTATTCAGATTGGGCTTGGGTAAATTAAATGCACCATCTGGAACTGTTCCGGATGATATTAGTTGTAACTCGGGGTTTGGTGGAAAGAACGTGAGTCCCCGGTAGCCTTCACGCTCTGCTTTAGGTTTCCCTGATGATTATTAGGACAATTTGGAGTGAGTACTCCTTTTTGTCCGCACTTAAAGCAAAAAATATTTACAATAGCCTCATGGCAATAAATGTATGAGTTTTAGACAGTTCCAACATTTTATTTTGGAATAATCCGGTCTAGTAACACTACGAGTAAATTGCAGCGCTTCTATCTGCGGATCAGTTTCAGAGTCAACAACAGAATCCTTTGAAATGAGATCGATTTCATGTACCTGTCTTTGGGGATTTACAAATGGGGTAGTAGGTTTAACCTCACGAAGAACTTCTTCACCCTTTCGAGCTTCATCACGAAAATTGTCTAAATTATGAGCCTAACAGTTGAACAGCAAATACTTTAGATTGAAGTTGAGATTTTTCTTCATAATATCAATTAAAACGCTATCGGTCATAGGCTGTTTTAGTCGAGAATTCATCCCAACTACGTCAGCGTAAAAATCGTCAAAAGACTCTTTATGTTGTTGTTTCCTAAGAGAAATTTTAAGAATGACTTCATGATCGTCCTCCAGCCTTCCAAATTCTTTTTTTTAAATAATAGCAAAGAAGCGGATAAGTAGCCTCAGGATTCTGCCTTATGAATTGCCAAAACCACTCATTAGCTTTTCCAAGTAAAAGCACGTGAAAGCTGGTCATTAAATGATCAAATGAACATCTGGTTCGTCGACAAAGAGTTTCAACTTTAAATAGAAAATCTTGAACATTGGTAGATCCGTCGTATGTAATTTTCCAATCTTGTGGCTTTGGAAAAGTTTCAAACCTAGAATTAGAAATGGGCTGTGAATCAGACAAAGGCATTTGTTGAGAAGCCTGTTGGCTGCGCAACGGCAATGGCGGTAAAGGCTGTTGACTAGGCAACTGTAATGGTTGTAAAGGCTGTGGGTTTTGTCTCGGTAACCTATTATTAAGGCTGTCCATATGACATCTGATGCCTCTTAGTTCTTCCTGTGTGTTGGTAATTGACTCTCGCAGAAGTGTAGCTAGCGCATTAATTGACGTTAAGTGTGAGTTTGGGTCCTCAACAACCTCGAGTGATTGCTTGTCCTCAACGTTTTCCATGGTTGGAATCAAATTTTGCGCTGGTGGCTGTGGTGTTAAAATCAAAGAAAGGTCTAATAAGTTATTTTCAGATTCGATTGAACCAGATTCAGATGGTCTTCTGGACAAATTTGGTAAAAAGGACTTTACATGAGCGGGGTCTGAAAAGACTTCAGGCTGCCTGTCACGCGATCTATCCAGCAATACTTTTGTGGTGGTCGGAGGTGAGTGCTCAACGGGATTTCGAGTAATGGCTCTCTTGGAGGAGCTTGTGTCACTTGTACTTGCACTTCGGGCGATTGGCTTACCTCGACCTCTATTAGGAGTTACCGTTCCTTTAGAGCTACTGCCACGATTCCGGGTTGTTGGCATAATACATTCA